>OY759274.1:2793325-2910825 GCA_963662155.1 Lamellibrachia columna | reverse complement strand
TGTTGTCATCCGCATCAGAAACGGCTGATTGGCCGTAGGTGTAGTACGCCACGTCCGAGGCGTGAGATTATGTGTGTACATGTTTCATTCTGGACCATGCCAGAATCCATAGAAAGAGGGTGGCCAATACATCTGTAGCAGGATGCAGGGTTGCAGAAGGTGCGAGGTCACTATTGTGCCCTTACACTTAGTGAGTCGCTAAAGTACCTTAAATCCCAAGAGAGTGTATTTATCCCGTGGATATTTGTTTATAAAAACTCCCTGGATGTTGAAATATTTATGCGATGCGTGTCTCATCCATCAATACTTCGTCTAGATAATTTCCAAAATGTATTCTGAAAACTGAACGTCAAAACCACGAAGGGTCTAGGCGAGGATTCGGGGAACATCCTGATTTTATAGGGAAGAACGCGTAACACTGAAGCGTTACCAATAGTTGTTTCTCTTCGCGTTGGCAATAGCCGTCTGTGGTCAAGTTGTTTTCGCACCGAATACAAGATTTAACAAGATTTAACAAGATTTGCCATCCAAGCCAAAGGCCCAGATGGCAAGTGGACAAGGAAGCCATTGGCTTATCGAGAGTCCAACAATGTTCATCTACTTATAACCCGCCCTCCTGAGATATGTGTCAACCTTGTTTTTAAACATATTCACGCTGCTAGCAGTTACACAATCTGTAGACAATTTGTTCCATTCATTTATTGTCCTCTGTGAGAACGAGTGCTTCCTGATGTCCAATCTACATTGATCCTTTACTAATTTTACCTCATGTCCTCTAGTTCTGCTATCCTTCTTGAGTGAGAAAAACATATTTCTATCAATATTATCATACCCATTCAATATCTTAAAAACTTCAATCTGATCTCCTCTTAACCTCCTTGTCTCTAGAGTTGTTAAACCACATTCTTTCAGGCGTTCTTCATAACTAAGGTCTCTCAGTTCTGGAATCATTTTAGTTGCTCTCCTTTGTATGCGTTCAAGCATATCTATATCTTTCTTACGATATGGTCTCCATGCTTGTATACAGTATTCTAAATGAGGTCTAACTATTGCTTTATAAAGAGGTATAATTAACTTTTTTCCCTTGTATGTTATGTTTCTTCTAATCAATCCAAAAAATTGATTACCCTTTGAAGCTGCAATACCACGCTGCTCTGAAACTTTCATATCAGCGCTTATTGTAACTCCTAAGTCCTTTTCTTTTACAGTAGTACCCAGAACAGTATCTCCCATTTTATAGTTTACATTCAAGTTCCTATGTCCTGTATGTAGGCATTTACATTTCCCAAAATTGAACAACATCTGCCATTTCTCAGACCATTTCACTAATCTGTCTAGATCGTTTTGTAAATGTTGTTTATCACCATCAGTATTAACCTTTCTAAACAGTTTTGTGTCATCCGCAAATTTCAGTACGTTACTTGTTATACTGTCGTCCAAGTCATTGATATAAATTAAGAATAATATAGGTCCTAATACTGATCCTTGAGGTACCCCACTCAAAACCGATTTCCAATTTGAAACTTCTCCATCTACTACAACTCGTTGTCTTCTGTCAGTCAGCCATTGTTCTATCCAGTCAGTTATGCTGTCCCCGATACCATGGGCTTTTAATTTAAGTAGTAATCTTTGATGTGGCACTTTGTCAAAAGCTTTCTGAAAATCTAAGTAGATAATATCTACTGGCGATCCCACGTCTATCCACTTAGTGATTTCTTCCAAAAAACATAACATATTTGTTAAGCATGACCTCGCTTTAAGGAATCCATGTTGAGATGAATTTAATAATTTATGCTTAACGAGGAATTCCACCATATGGTCTTTAATTAACCTTTCTAATAATTTACAAATCACTGACGTTAAACTCACTGGTCTGTAATTCTCTGACTTATTTCTCGAACCCTTTTTAAATAATGGTATGATGTTTGCTTCTTTCCATTCAAACGGAACAACTCCCTCTTTTAATGACAAGTTGAATACTCTTGCAAGTGGTATACTGATTTGTTCTACTGTTTCCATTAGTAATTTTGGGGGAATCCCATCCACTCCCGGTGATTTGTTATCTTTCATTGCCTTTATTTTCTTAGCTACCAATTCTGGAGTTACAACTAACGGACCTAAATAGTCAGATTTAGCCCCCTGAAATTTAGCATCAGCAACTGGTAATGAACTAATATCTTCTTTGGTAAACACTGAACTGAAGTAACCATTTAGGTCTTCCGCCATTAAAAACCCCTGTGATATTATATTTCCAGCACTGTCTTCTAGAGGTCCAACATTGTCTTGTACGTTTTGTTTACTCCTGACATATGCATAAAAACTCTTGCTGTCATTTTTTATGTTACATGCTAGTTTTTGTTCATAGCTTCTTTTAGATTGTCTGATTTCAGTTGTAGCTGCATTAAGTGCCTCTTTGTATTTTGCATAGTCTTCGTCCTTTCTGGTACGCCTATAAACCCTCCACATAGTTTGTTTTAGCATTATTTTTCTAATAGCCTCTTTTGACAAGTGTTTCTTTCTACACCGTTTTCCTTGTTTTTGGAAGGGAAAAAATTTATCGATGATACTCTCAATTTCATATTTTAGAATATTCCAACATTCAATTGCGATCTTATTCATCAGCATGTTATTCCAATCTAGCTTTGCTAAGTATTTTCTTATATCTTTGTAGTTACCTTTGTGGAAGTTTCTCTTGTACGTTTTCTTATTTTTATTTTCTGATTTTACATTGATGTCAAAATGTATTTGATTATGGTCACTATTACCCAATGGTTCAAATATTTTTACATTGTCCACTAATTCTTTTTGTGATGACAAAACTATATCTAATACATTTTCTCCCCTGGTTGGTTCTAGTACGTGCTGAGTAAGAAAGCTATCCTGGATTAAAAATAGAAATTGTTGGTCCTCAATCCCTGTGCTCTCTAGAGAATTCCATTGTATGTGTCCATGGTTAAAATCTCCCATTATGATACATTCCCCTTTACTAACTTCCTTTATAGCGTTTTTTATTTTTGTGTTGTCCTCTTCGTTTATGTTTGGACTTCGGTAAACTAATCCAATAGTTAATTTTGAATTACCTGAAACAATTTTGCACCAAACAGCTTCATCGCAATCTGCTTCCCTTTCTAGTTTTATTTCATAAGCCTGAATAGATTCTTTAACATATAAAATAACTCCCCCGCCCCTTCTTCCTATTCGATCTTTCCTAAACATTACATATCCTGTCAGTCCTAATTCAGCATCTGTTATATCTATGTTGGCCCATGATTCAGTTATACCAATTATGTGAGGGTCAATATCTTCTACCATAATGTTTAATTCGTTTTTCTTATTTACTATGCTCCTTGCATTTAAACATACGCATTTATAACCTTTTTCAGAGATGTTTTTCGGATGATTTGATATTGGTTTATCTGTGCTAGTGGCCTCTTGTTCTGCTTGAGACACCTCTAGGTAACCCCCCTGCACTTCTAGTTTAAAGAATGTTTACTTCCAAAAATATTTGTCATTGTACCCAAGTCACTATCTACTGCTGCTGAAAGTTTGTCCGCGAATACTGCCGCCCCCTTTCCACTTAAATGAAGCCCATCCTTCATGTACATATCAGCCCTCCCAATAAAACTTCCCCATAAATCCACAAATCCAACTTCCTCTTCCCTACATAACTTCTGGACTAACATGTTAATTGCCATCCCCCGACAATTTCGATATTTGTGACCCCTCCTGCCCATTACAGGTAAAATCCCTGACAGTATTACCTGCTCAACCCGCGTCTGTTTTAGTGTTCTGACCAACTGCCTATATTTCCTAACTATGGCAGTTGTACCCTCCCTCTCTACGTTATTTGTCCCTACGTGTACTAAAACAGATCCACCCTTACCCGAGCCTACGATGTTTTTTACCCTCTCAGTTATCGCCTCTATTTTGGCTCCAGGCAAGCAGACCACCACATCATCTCCCTTGTTTAAGACTCTGTCGGTCTTCCTAACTATCGAATCCCCCACAAACACCCTCGCTTTCTTCCTCACCCCCTCTATCACTGCTGCAGAATAACTCTTCCGTTCGATCCCCTCCATCCCATTCTGTCCTGACCCCTTCCCTCCTGTCTCCTTCGCTCCTGTCTCCCCCACTTCCCACTCCTTTGCTCTTGTCTCTCCCACTCCCCTCTCCTTCACTCTGGTTGTTTTCCCTCCCGTCTCCCCCACTCCCTTCTCCTTCCCTCCTGTCTCCCCCAC
Source organism: Lamellibrachia columna (assembly GCA_963662155.1). Classification (NCBI taxonomy): domain Eukaryota; kingdom Metazoa; phylum Annelida; class Polychaeta; order Sabellida; family Siboglinidae; genus Lamellibrachia; species Lamellibrachia columna. The sequence continues at coordinate 2,906,587 of OY759274.1, read as the reverse complement.
TCCCTTCTCCTTCCCTCCTGTATCCCCTACTCCCCTCTCCTTCGCTCCGGTTGTCTTCCCTCCCGTTCCTTTCCTTCACGTAGCAAATGAGAGAATAGTGCAATTACAAGAACTTAACAAGATTTAACATGATTGCTACCCAAGGCTCAATGCCGAGACAAGTAAGCCACTGGCTGGTCGAGAGTCCAACAATGTGTAATCTATTATGTGAGGTACTTTCGTACATCGAGTACACCGATGTTAAATACTTTCCAAATGAATCGGGTTGTCGTTCGACTAGTGTGAAAATGTTTGCCTCATCGTAACGAACATATACTGCTCCATGTAACGCTCACCCTTAAGATAAAAACCTTCCAGGTAATTTATGTCTACCGCATGTGTTGGCAGTCGTTTTTTCCTCAAATAGACGGAGTCGAGAGTGAGGCTCGCCATGCTGTTTTTGTTGAACCATTAAACTTGTGTCGTTTATCTTTCTTCTTTCTTCGTCTTTCACGTCCACAACCGAGAAGGAAGAAGGAGAAGAAAAAGAGTTCGAGGCGAAGAAGGTCTTAAAGAAAACGTTGAAGCGAAAAGCGTACACGCAAGTAAAGGCGGAAAAACAAACACGGTAAAATGGAGACATTGCTAGCGCCGGAGCCGTTGACGGATGGCGGAAACCTGCCGGATCAGTGGAAACGATATAAGCGTACGTTCGAACAATTTCTCATTGCAACAAGTAGAGCTGATACGCCAGATCGAGTCAAAATTGCACTATTGCTCCGAACAATCGGGCAAAAGGGAAATGACGTATTCGATTCATTCACATGGAATGCTGACGCAGACAGAAATAATTATGAAATTGTCATCGAGAAATTCAACTCGTTCTGCGCACCTCGAATAAGAGTTCCCGCAATGACACACAAACTGCTAATTATGAAGCAGGGGCATATTACAACACACGAATATGTCACTGCATTGCATAAGATTGCCAGAGATTGCAACTTAGGAGGCCGTGACCAATACGAAAGAATACTCATTCAAGCATTGTTGCTCGGCATAGAAAACGATCGAGTAAGAAGACGACTGTTTGAGCGTCAAGACTTCTCATTGGATGAAGCGTCAGTCACGTGCAGGGCAATGGAAGCAGCGAAGGAAGACATCAGAGCAGTCCCAGACACACAAGAAGAAACAGCACACTCCATAAAGCCTACTTCGCGAAGATACGATAAATCGAAGAAATACGCTCATGAAAGCTGCAGAAAGTGTGGAGAGAGTCACCCACCGCGAAAGTGCAAAGCAGACGGGAAGGAATGCTACAAATGCAGGCGACTGAATAATTTTGCAAAATGTTGTGTTAGCAAGAATGTTAAAACATATACAGCTAACCTAGTATGAAGATCGAAGCATGAAGGTAAATATTCGTCTGACGAATCGACGAACACCATACGCATATCGAAATGTGACTGGAAGATGATCGCGACAGTACTAGTAGCGAACGGAAAGGTTCAGAGAAACATCGAATTTCAGCTAGACATGGCGACAACGTGCAACATGTTGACACGTCGAGACTGTGCCTTTATGGGCAAACCACGACTTACCGCGTCGACGAAGGCAATCACGCTGTATGACGACTCTAGAGTTATGCCAGATGGTTGGTGCACTATGATAGTTACATATAACTCGAACAATAAACATCAACTTTCAATGAACATTTGCTTCCGGCTACTTGGACTTGGTGCAGCGACTTGAATTTGGTGTAGATCATTTACAGAAAAACGCGGTATATCAAATAGAATAAGTATTACTACTGCATATATATTATACACAAACGTATTGTATACATATATTAGGAAACAGGTTTTGTTAATAATTAGTCAGAGGGAGTATTTTAGAGTAAGTTAATTTCGGATTCTGTCAGGGAATTCAGCGAGCGTTAATAGGGTTATTTACGATTCGTAAATTGAGATAGCATAGTGAATAGTCAGTAACATTGGAATATTGGTTAGAATAAGTATTAGTATTATACATATATTGTTCACCAACTTCTTGTTGACATATATTAAGAAACCGTTTTTGTTAACAGAGGTAGTATTTTTTCCCGGATTCAAACTCACCGAGTGATAAACGGGAGTTTGTTTACAGGTCGTGAATTCAACCCGTGCATCGAGCTATCGTTTACATTGGCTAATATATATATATATATATATATATATATATATATATATATATATATATATATATATATATATATATAAGATAAAGTGATTTATTTACTTAAATTACATATATAAGGTAATATCTGACATAGTGGTAGTAAACGTTTTCGGTAAAAAGGAATTAACAGCAGGATTTTAGCGTAACTTAGTACACACTGACTTCGTTGTTTTGTTACACAGTGTTCTCCGTATTCGCTAGGTGGCAGGTTTTTTTTTCTCATGCGAGGTTAAAAGAAGACACAGTTAGCAAGTATATTAGCCTAAAGTGTTCTTTTGATCACAAAAACAGCCTTATTCAAGGCTAACATAGCAAATTAACTAAAACTAAATTATATGATGGCGCCGTGCAAACGGCAGTTAAAGGCAACAAGGCACTTAATTTGTGGCAGTTGCAGTAACTGGGTGGACTTTGTCAAGACTGGGTGCGAGAAGTCCATGGCTGAGGTTCAGACAGATAGTTTTAGTTTTGAGTGTAGGGGATGTACGAAGATGAAGGAACTAGAGGTGGAGTTGGAAGAACTGAGGCTGCTCGTTGTGGCAATGGTGGGAAGGGAACAGGGGGGTTGTGCCAGTAGTTCCGGTGGGGGAACAGTAGATGATAAAGTGGGGAAAGACACAAGAGATGCTAGGGAGAGCTCACCGCAGCCTGGAAGGAAGCTGAGAGGAGGGAAGGTGACAGGACGTAAGGAGACTGGAAGGAAAGGAACGGGAGGGAAGGCAACCGGAGTGAAGGAGAGGGGAGCAGGGGAGACAGGAGGGAAGGAGAAGGGAGTGGGGGAGACGGGAGGGAAGACAACCGGAGTGAAGGAGAGGTGAGCAGGGGAGACAGGAGGGAAGGAGAAGGGAGTGGGGGAGACGGGAGGGAAAACAACCAGAGTGAAGGAGAGGGGAGTGGGAGAGACAAGAGCAAAGGAGTGGGAAGTGGGGGAGACAGGAGCGAAGGAGACAGGAGGGAAGGGGTCAGGACAGAATGTGATGGAGGGGATCGAACGGAAGAGTTATTCTGCAGCAGTGATAGAGGGGGTGAGGAAGAGAGCGAGGGTGTTTGTGGGGGATTCGATAGTTAGGAAGAACGAGAGAGTCTTAAACAAGGGAGATGATGTGGTGGTCTGCTTGCATGGAGTCAAAATAGAGGCGATAACTGAGAGGGTAAACAACATCGTAGGCTCGGGTAAGGGTGGATCTGTTTTAGTACACGTAGGCACAAATAACGTAGAGAGGGAGGGTACAACTGCCATAGTTAGGAAATATAGGCAGTTGGTCAGAACACTAAAACAGCCGCGGGTTGAGCAGGTAATACTGTCAGGGATTTTACCTGTAATGGGCAGGAGGGGTCACAAATATCGAAATTGTCGGGGGATGGCAATTAACATGTTAGTCCAGAAGCTATGTAGGGAAGAGGAAGTTGGATTTGTGGATTTATGGGTAAGTTTTGTTGGGAGGGCTGATATGTACATGAAGGATGGGCTTCATTTAAGTGGAAAGGGGGCGGCAGTATTCGCGGACAAACTTTCAGCAGCAGTAGATAGTGACTTGGGTACAATGACAAATATTTTTGGAAGTAAACATTCTTTAAACTAGAAGTGCAGGGGGGTTACCTAGAGGTGTCTCAAGCAGAACAAGAGGCCACTAGCACAGATAAACCAATATCAAATCATCCGAAAAACATCTCTGAAAAAGGTTATAGATGCGTATGTTTAAATGCAAGGAGCATAGTAAATAAGAAAAACGAATTAAACATTATGGTAGAAGATATTGACCCTCACATAATTGGTATAACTGAATCATGGGCCAACATAGATATAACAGATGTTGAATTAGGACTGACAGGATATGTAATGTTTAGGAAAGATCGAATAGGAAGAAGGGGCGGGGGAGTTATTTTATATGTTAAAGAATCTATTCAGGCTTATGAAATAAAACTAGAAAGGGAAGCAGATTGCGATGAAGCTGTTTGGTGCAAAATTGTTTCAGGAAATTCAAAATTAACTGTTGGATTAGTTTACCGAAGTCCAAACATAAACGAAGAGGACAACACAAAAATAAAAACGCTATAAAGGAAGTTAGTAAAGGGGAATGTATCATAATGGGAGATATTAACCATGGACACATACAATGGAATTCTCTAGAGAGCACAGGGATTGAGGACCAACAATTTCTATTTTTAATCCAGGATAGCTTTCTTACTCAGAACTTACTAGAACCAACCAGGGGAGAAAATGTATTATATATAGTACTGTCATCACAAAAAGAATTAGTGGGCAATGTAAAAATATTTGAACCATTGGGTAATAGTGATCATAATCAAATACATTTTGACATCAATGTAAAATCAGAAAGTAAAAATAAGAAAAAAATACAAGAGAAACTTACACAAAGGTAACTACAAAGATATGAGAAAATACTTAGCAAAGCTAGATTGGAATAACATGCTGATGAATAAGACCGCAATTGAATGTTGGAATATTCTAAAATATGAAATTGAGAGTATCATCGATAAATTTGTTCCCTTCCAAAAACAAGGAAAACGGTGTAGAAAGAAACACTTGTCAAAAGAGGCTATTAGAAAAATAATGCTAAAACAAACTATGTGGAGGGTTTATAGGCGTACCAGAAAGGACGAAGACTATGCAAAATACAAAGAGGCACTTAAAGCAGCTACAACTGAAATCAGACAATCTAAAAGAAGCTATGAGCAAAAACTAGCATGTAACATAAAAAATGACAGCAAGAGTTTTTATGCATATGTCAGGAGTAAACAAAACGTACAAGACAAGGTTGGACCTCTAGAAGACAGTGCTGGAAATATAATATCACAGGGGTTTTAATGGCGGAAAACCTAAATGGTTACTTCAGTTCAGTGTTTACCAAAGAAGATATTAGTTCATTACCAGTTGCTGATGCTAAATTTCAGGGGGCTAAATCTGACTATTTAGGTCCGTTAGTTGTAACTCCAGAATTGGTAGCTAAGAAAATAAAGGCAATGAAGGATAACAAATCACCGGGAGTGGATGGGATTCCTCCAAAATTACTAATGGAAACAGTAGAACAAATCAGTATACCACTTGCAAGAGTATTCAACTTGTCATTAAAAGAGGGAGTTGTTCCGTTTGAATGGAAAGAAGCAAACATCATACCATTATTTATAAAGGGTTCGAGAAATAAGTCAGAGAATTACAGACCAGTGAGTTTAACGTCAGTGATTTGTAAATTATTAGAAAGGTTAATTAAAGACCATATGGTGGACTTCCTCGTTAAGCATAAATTATTAAATTCATCTCAACATGGATTCCTTAAAGCGAGGTCATGCTTAACAAATATGTTATGTTTTTTGGAAGAAATCACTAAGTGGATAGACGTGGGATCGCCAGTAGATATTATCTACTTAGATTTTCAGAAAGCTTTTGACAAAGTGCCACATCAAAGATTACTACTTAAATTAAAAGCCCATGGTATCGGGGATAGCATAACTGACTGGATAGAACAATGGCTGACTGACAGAAGACAACGAGTTGTAGTAGATGGAGAAGTTTCAACTTGGAAATCGGTTTTGAGTGGGGTACCTCAAGGATCAGTATTAGGACCTATATTATTCTTAATTTATATCAATGACTTGGACGACAGTATAACAAGTAACGTACTGAAATTTGCGGACGACACAAAACTGTTTAGAAAAGTTAATACTGATGGTGATAAACAACATTTACAAAACGATCTAGACAGATTAGTGAAATGGTCTGAGAAATGGCAGCTGTTGTTCAATTTTGGGAAATGTAAATGCCTACATACAGGACATAGGAACTTGAATGTAAACTATAAAATGGGAGATACTGTTCTGGGTACTACTGTAAAAGAAAAGGACTTAGGAGTTACAATAAGCGCTGATATGAAAGTTTCAGAGCAGTGTGGTATTGCAGCTTCAAAGGGTAATCAAATTATTGGATTGATAGAAGAAACATAACATACAAGGGAAAACAGTTAATTATACCTCTTTATAAAGCAATAGTTAGACCTCATTTAGAATACTGTATACAAGCATGGAGACCATATCGTAAGAAGGATATAGATACGCTTGAACGCATACAAAGGAGAGCAACTAAAATGATTCCAGAACTGAGAGACCTTAGTTATGAAGAACGCCTGAAAGAATGTGGTTTAACAACTCTAGAGACAAGGAGGTTTAGAGGAGATCAGATTGAAGTTTTTAAGATATTGAATGGGTATATGTTTTTCTCACTCAAGAAGGATAGCAGAACTAGAGGACATGAGGTAAAATTAGTAAAGGATCAATGTAGATTGGACATCAGGAAGCGCTCGTTCTCACAGAGGACAATAAATGAATGGAACAAATTGTCTACAGATTGTGTAACTGCTAGCAGCGTGAATATGTTTAAAAACAAGGTAGACACATATCTCAGGAGGGCGGGTTATAAGTAGATGAACATTGTTGGACTCTCGATAAGCCAATGGCTTCCTTGTCCACTTGCCATCTGGGCCTTTGGCTTGGATGGCAACTCTTTTTAAATCTTGTTAAATCTTTGATCTCTGGCTAATAAAGATCAGTGAGACAGTTCACCTAGTATCAGAAGAACCACTTGAGAACATTCTGAGGGAGTATGAGAATGTGTTTCAGGGAATCGGATGCTTACCTGGAGAATACGAACTAGGGGTAGATCCGACTGTTACCCCAGTCCAGGTGAGACCACGGAAAATTCCTCTTTCGATGAAGGCTGATTTGAAAGCCAAATGGATACTCTGGAAGAAAAAGGTATAATCGAAAAGGTTGAGGATCCTACACCGTGGATAAGTCACTTGCAGCCCGTCAGGAAACCAAACTGGACAGTTAGACTGTGTCTTGATCCGCAAAATTTAAATCAAGCCATGAGAAGAAATCACTTCCAGAAGATATTCAGCCTGTGCGATGCAAAGGACGGTTTCTTACAAGTGAATTTTTCAGAGAAATCGAGTCATATCACAACATTCTGGACACCGTACGGGAAATACAAATGGAAGCGAATGCCATTTGGTATATCAGCCGCACCAGAAGAGTTTCAGAGAAGACTCTCGAATACCTTGAAATGACTCAACGGAGCATCAGTAGTGGCAGACGACCTACTGATTTACGGAAAAGATCGAGCGACGCACGATGGGAATATGCGCAAATTCCTCAAACGTGCTTGTGAGTGTAAACTGAAACTGAACAAGAAAAAGTGCAGATGTGACATGACTGAACTACCGTACATCGGGCACATACTTACGTCAGAAGGCGTGAAACCGGACCCGAAGAAGGTGCGTGCAATCAATGATATGGAAACGCCCAGAAACTCTGGACGTACGACGTTTTATAGGTCATGTCATGGCAAAGTTCATGCCGAACTTATCTGCCGAAAGTGAGCCGCTGCGTAGAGCTCTGCTGGGGTGTATACCAGAGAACCGCATATAAGACTTTGAAACAAATGCTAACATCTGAGAAACTCCTGCAGTATTACGACTATCGTAAGCCGCTCGTGATCCAGACAGATGCCAGTACAGCCGGACTAGGTGCAGTGTTACTGCAAGACGAAAAACCTGTAGCCTACGCGTCAAGGTCTGTGAGCAAGAGTGAGTCGAACTATGCGCCAATGGAGTGCCTAACGATAGTATTCGCCATGAACAAGTTCGATCAATACATTTTTGGCCACTCGAATGTGACATAAATCATTGCTCGCAGCTCCGAAGAGAACACAAGCGACGATGCTAGCCCTACAGAGGTATACATTCTCTGTGAAATGGAAACCAGTCGAAGAACAAGTCATAGCCGATTTGTTATCACGACACACACGTAACTGCAAACAGACATAAGAACCATCCGCACGAGAACACGTGTTCAAACTACAACAACACTCTTTACAGTGTCGACAATTTGAGACAATCGATCTAGCCAGAGACTGTCCAATGTCAAACGCGCTATATGATATGATAGAGAAGGAGACTGAGCGAGACAAACTCCTCCAACACTTATCGGAAGTCATCAAGAATGACTGGCCGAAAGACCTAACCAAAGTACCAGAATCACTAAGGAAATGGTGGACATTTCGCGACGAACTAGCGCTTTTGTATACAAGAGACCAAGAGTGGTTTACCCAAACAGTATGCGTAAAGACATGTTGAAACGTCTACGTGTAAGCCACCAGGGGACAGAAGCAACCCTACGTCGAGCAAATCAGACCATGTTTTGGCCGGGCATGGCGGTAGATGTGAACCATAACATTGGGAATTGTCATGCATGCAAAAGAGACGCTCTTGAGCAGACGAAGGAGACACAACGCATCCACAGTCTACCAAACAAACCATGAAAGAAAGTGGCAATGGATATTTTCACTCACAAATCGAGCAACTACCTGGTAATCACTGACTATTTCTCTGACTACTTTGAGTTTGAGAAACTAACATACATATCAGCACCAGCAGTAGTAGATATCAGCAAGAGATGCTTCGCGAGACTGGGTATCCCACAAAGTGCGCATTCAGACAATGGACCTCAGTTCACAACACGTGAATTTGCAGTATTCAGTGCAAACTGGGAATTTGAGCACATGACTAGCTCGCCATATCACTCACAGTTGAATGGCTAAGCGGAATCCAGTGTAAAACTGGCAAAGAGAATGCTGAAGAGAGCAGCCGATCCACAACTAGCGTTACTGGAATATAAAATGCAATCACTGCGGGAATGACAACCAGTCCAATCCAGAGACTTTTCAACAGATCAACCCGATCTATATTACCGCATCCAGAATGTATAAGCGCGGAAAACAACAGATCAACCCGATCTATATTACCGCAGCGAGAATGTATAAGCGCGGAAAACAAAGTGAATCGTGCAAAGAAAAGAAGGAGACAACGTAAAACGCAACTACTACAACAAGAGAGAGCGAGAGACAAAGATAAAGGAAGGTACCAGTGGACTCTTGAGGGACTTACCTCCGATAAAGGAAGGTACCAGTGGACTGTTGAGGGACTTACCTCCGATAAAGGAAGGTACCTGTGGACTCTTGAGGGACTTACCTCCGATAAAGGAAGGTACAAGTGGACTCTTGAGGGACTTACCTCCGATAAAGGAAGGTACCAGTGGACTCTTGAGGGACTTACCTCCGATAAAGGAAGGTACCAGTAGACTCTTGAGGGACTTCACTTCTCACACACAAAAGTTGAAGAATGCTTAAGGAAGTATGGAGGCCGTATCGTAAAAAGGACATAGACAAGCTAGAAAGAATACAACGAAGAGCAACCAAAATGATTCCAGAATTGAGAGACCTTAGTTATAAAAGTCGCTTATTACAATGTGGTTTGACAACACTAGAGACCAGCAGACTAAGAGGAGACAAATAGAAGTATTTAAAATAGTGAACGGTTATGAGGATGTTGATAGGAATATGTTCTTCAAACTTAAAGAAGGCAGTAGAACCAGAGGACACAAAGCAGCATTAGTTAAGGAGCAGTGTAGGTTGGACATGAGAAAGTACTCTTTCTCACAGAGGGTGATAAATGAATGGAACAAAATGCCAAATGATTGTGTTAATGCTAGTAGTGTGAATATGTTTAAAAATAGAATTGACAGATATTTGATAAGGGTGGGCTACACAAAGATGAGAAAATTGTTGGATTCTCGATAAGCCAATGGCTTCCTTGTCCACTTTGCCATCTGGAACTTGTTGTTTGGGATGGCAATCTTGTTAAATCTTGTTAAATCTTGTTAAATCAAGTGTTGAAACAACTGACCGACAGATCGTATAGCGTTGTCTCCCAAGGGCAACAGCTACGTCGTACCCGTAGACACCTGATACCACAGGTGGTACCAGAGGATGTCGACCATCCGACCACTAGCGTGGTACCACAAGCAGTACCCGTAGATGTCTATCATCCGACTGCCAGCCTGCCACCACAAGCTAACCCAGTGGAAGTCGACCATCCGACCACTAGCGTGGTACCACAAGCAGTACCCGTAGATGTCTATCATCCGACTGCCAGCCTGCCACCACAAGCTAACCCAGTAGAAGTCGACCATCCGACCACTAGCGTGGTACCACAAGCAGTACCCGTAGATGTCTATCACCCGACTACCGACTACCAGCCTGCCACCACAAGCTAACCCAGTGGAAGTCGATCATCAGAGCGTTAACAGTGATCCACAAGACCAAGTAACTGTAACCACTAAAAGCGGACGCTTGGTGAAGAAGCCAGTGTGGTATAAAGACTATAAGTTTCAAATTAAAAAAGGGAGATATTTGCAGTTGCCCAGTTAACGTTTTAGGGTTACCCATCCTAAAATAGATGGAGTCGATAGTGAGGCTCGCCATGCTGTTTTTGTTGAGCCATTAAACTTGTGTTCGTTTATCTTTGTTCTTTCTTCGTCTGTCACGTTCACAACCCAGAACGCGAACAGCATGCAACCCGACAGGCCACTCGAAATTATCCAAGTGACTAGTTTTCGTGCGTTAACAGTAACGTGCGTAAGTACTTCCCGGAGACCTTGCGGTAGTATTTGAAAGGCAAACTGCCCGTCGTTTTGGTAGATGTGAACAACACTGTCTCCTTGACATTCCCATTGCCTGACGTGGTACACAATCACACAGCTTCGCATTTGCACCGAAACTGATTTTTATAACAACATACATAAAAATGTGTAAAGAATATATTGGTCTACTATCAGCTCGGTTTGATAAGCACCATTAACGATGACTTGGCATATTGAAATGCGTTTTCATATTTAGAGGTCGTTCTGTTGATATCGGAAATATACCACCAGAAAAATAGCGCGTGCTCAGGCAGGCGGGAATTCACTTGCTCACAGGACATTTGTTCACTACACATTTGCTCACAGGACATTTGTTCACTACACATTTGCTCACAGGACATTTGTTCACTACACATTTGCTCACAGGGCATTTGTTCACTACACACTTGCTCACAGGACATTTGTTCACTACACATTTGCTCACAGGACATTTGTTCACTACACATTTGCTCACAGGACATTTGTTCTGTACACATTTGCTCACAGGACATTTGATTACAGGACAAAATACGGGAAATTGTTACGTTTTGTTTCAATGTTCACACCGGTAGCGTTTATAATTTTATATAATCAGCAGGTCAGTTGTTGGAATCATGTATCGTCCTATTGGAGACATATGTCTTTCTATCCAATAAAGTCATTTTACCAATGCTGCCATATGTCCACAGTTCTTGCACCGTCTTTAAATGAGATTGATTCTCTTGTATTGTTGGTGATAAGTCATTTGATATGCGAAAGGCCCTTTTCTCTATGGCGGCAATCTTAGGTTCTGATGTATTTGGAAATGTTAGGTTGGTAGGTTGTTATGACTGACTCGTTTGATGGTGGCAATCGACAATAGTAGGACATCGTGACCATCATATCTTTGCAAAAGAACTGATAACCAACGTTGTGGTAGGCAAACAACCTTGCTTCCGTTCTGCACCAACCGTTAAATCGTACACGTTTTTCGCGATAATTTAGCATTTGCCAGCTAGATGTTTGTGTGTACGTTTGACTGTGCACACATTGCGGCAACGATGACTGGGTCAAGCTGTTGGGTCGCTGCTCGTTCATCAACAATGACATTCCAGCTCGTTCGCCGTCCCGTCGAACTTTAAGCAAAAGCACAGCCAATTTACTCGCCTAATCCACGCCACGAGTCGTTGTACCGGCCGCGGCTCCAATGTACGTACGCCGGCTTGCCTCGTAAACTAGGAACTGTATGCGACCGCCCGCCGTTATCTCATTTCCTGTATTTTCTTAATTTGGGATAAAAAGCATTAGGAGGATTATTTGAGGCACATAAATACAGACAGAATGTATCTATGCAGCAGAGCCCAGGGCTAGATCACGAGCGGAGGTTCAATGCGCAACGTGAGCTTTCTTGTAGTGGAGGGTCTTTGGTCTTGGCAACAATCCTACGGTCTCTCTGGACATCAAATAAACCCTCGGACTCTATATGACAACAACGTAGCAGCCAGTGCATCATAAACCACCCACGGATAAGAACGACCATAAAACAGAACACTCGCACGCTCGCACGTTTTCACGCTCGCTCCACACACACACATGCCTATTTTCTTGCGGTCTTACGATATTAGTGTGTGTGTGTGTGTGTGCGTGCGTGCGTGCGTGCGTGCGTGCGTGCGTGCGTGCGTGCGTGCGTGCGTGAATGCGTGTACATCAAATCACTTCTATGAAAAAACATATTGCAAGTTAATCTTACAAGGCAGGAAATATTTTCTAAGAGCACAAAACTTGACGCGGCGGAAATACGTAAGACGCGTCGCAAAAATAACCCTCATCGCATAGCACACATCACGACGCCGACATTGAAGCTGAGACAGACAGATTGATCAAAACCAATCAGGTCTGCTGAAAATAGTTCCCGCCATAAGACGTATGTCGCATCTGGAAATCGGTTTTCGTGAAGGCGCCTATAGGCCTATAATGCTTCCCGCCACATATTGACTTAATTACGCATAACGTAATCAATTAAGCCACCCCCAAAGCAAAAATGTCCACCTCCGAGGAAGTTGTTAACATATTGGACATGTATGGCTGAGTTTGCAGAAAGGAACAAGCCATAAGTGTTTCCTGTGCTGTGTCGCAACGCCATTCGTCATATCCAGGTACAAGGCGCAATGGTCATTGGCAACAAGGTCACGTTTAAATTCTCGAGTGATTAATCTACATCGCGTAGCCAGAGCATCATATCGATCGTGACGCAATTTCGTCTGACGCGAGCGGCGCTTCAACGTATTGGTGAACGCATCGTGACTTCAGCGTCGTGAGCTATGAGTCTATTTTCCACGCATTGCGTCACGTTTGACTTGCGATCGTGTCACCGCATCATAGCGGTCATTGTTAAGCACTGAGGTCAATATGTTCTTGAGAGGTCACTGGTACCTGACTTCCGGTACACTTTGAACTTCCAAATGAAGGAGGGAGGGAGGGAGGGAGGGTGGGAGGGAGGGAGGGAGGGAGGAAGGGAGGGAGGGAGGGAGGGAGGGAGGGAGGGTGGGAGGGAGGGAGGGAGGGAGGGATGGAGGGTGGGAGGGAGGAAGGGAGGGAGAGAGAGAGGGAGGGATGGAGGGAAGGAGGGTGGGAGGGAGGGAGGGATGGAGGGAGGGAGGGGGACAGAGGGAAGGGGTGGTGGAGGGAGAGAGAGGGAGGGATGGAGATGCGTGTCAGATAAGGGGGGTGGAAAGAGGAGAGAGAGAGAAGAACGAGGAGGGTGGAGGGGAGGGAGAGGAAGAGGAGGGAGGGAGAGAGAAAGGGAGGGAGAGACAGGAGGATAACCAATGGTAGCTGAGACGTTGCTTTTGAAAGGGTGATATTAAATTGCATTACAAAGTACGAAACTATATTAACAAAGTGATTCCTCCAATACGAGTGCCACAAGACTAACGACCTTGAGTTAAACAATGTGTTTGTATACCAATTGATTGAGAATAGTATTCTGGTTAAAATCATGTCATGTCATTCACATGAGACCTCTTTTATAAAACCTTCTGCACTTTCAAGATAGGCATTATGCCATTAACGTATGAGGCCATCACATTGCGCTACGAAATCAAACAACTAGAATATGGTGCCACGTCGATATTACTTTTCCAAATAGAACATCATTTTCGATTTGTATGTTGCCTAATTGTTTTGCATAAATATTTATTGTGTTTATAAAATCACTCCATGCTTATTGTAATTCTTATTGAGCTCATTTCGCCTTTATGTTTAATACTGACTTAGAATCATTTGTAATATGCAGTTTTAGCGAATACTATGGTTGCGAGATTAAATCATAAATTTGCACAATCATGAGTTTCATTTGAAATCAGCGCTACAGCCGCTAACATTAATAATCAGTTCACTTGGACTTTCTATATAAACCCAATTAGATCCGGAGATCTGCTGCACTGAGTCATTGCAACGTACAAATCGTTATCTCTGCTTTTTGCAACACAACGTTGATTATTTACTTCAGATCAATGCTGCGGTCTGTCTACCACGGAGAACGAATTGCTGACGTTGTTTACAAATTCGCAAAAACAACGACTGTCTACAATGTTTCTTCACATCATTAAACCGTACTCATTTCCGACTGTCGTAATGTAATGATTAGTAATGATTACTTACGTTTTGCGACGGAAATGTTGTGCCTTAACGTTTTATTCATCGTGTATGCATCATTGTATTCAAATAATAATCATATCTATAAAAAAACATTGTACAGTGTTTTAAAATACAAAGAACGTCCAAATTGGTGCGTACGTGGTTACCTATTAACGTTGTAGTGTTTACACAACTTGCGGGAATCCTTCCTCAAGACAGCACACCTTTAGGTTGACGGTGTTACATTCCACTTAGAAATTGGGGATAAACACCCGTTGTCCATACAGTATAAAGACACCTCCTGAGTATTTATACACTAGCCATCTCCCTCTTCACAATTGCTAGACAAATGCTACATTCTCTATAGCTTAAGGACTTCTTCCAAGTCTTGACCAGACAATTCATAGACGTTATCCGTCTGTTTTGACCGTTCGCTTGAATATTGCCGTGTAGTCGCACTGGTTAATCGCTGTCCAAACAAGCTTGTCGGTGTCCCCCGTGTATTGTTTAACGATAGGTCTACACCAGCTGCCCATCGGCTCGACATATCTCGAAAAGCGCCTCACCAATCAATGCAAGGTTGGAACCTTGGATATGTCTGAGTTGTCCAATCGGTTCGTCGCTCATGGTGAAACAAAGCGATGGCATGCCTTTGTTCCATCCAAGCGATTGAGAGAGAGAGAGGGGGGAGGGCCGGGGGCGAGGGGAGGGGGAATAAGTGAGTGAGTGAGTGAGTGAGTGAGTGAGGGAGGGAGGGAGGGAGGGAGGGAGGGAGGGAGGGAGGGATGGAGGGAGAGAGGGAAAAAAAACCGACCACACAGATTACTTAAACTGTTCACGCATTACATATCTGAACATCAAAGAACATGATTTGCGATGGACTAAATTAGTTGAGGAGGCAGCTTTAAGTTAGTGAAGCGTCATCGCGATGGACTAAATCAGTTGAGGAGGCAGCTTTAAGTTATTGACGCATCATTGCGATGGACTAAATCAGTTGAGCAGGCAGCTTTAAGTTAGTGACGCATCATCGCGATGGACTAAATCAGTTGAGGAGGCAGCTTTAAGTTAGTGACGCATCATTGCGATGGACTAAATCAGTTGAGGAGGCAGCTTTAAGTTAGTGAAGCGTCATCGCGATGGACTAAATCAGTTGAGGAGGCAGCTTTAAGTTAGTGACGCATCATTGCTATGGACTAAATCAGTTGAGGAAGCAGCTTTAAGTTAGTGAGGCGGCATCGCTGTGGACTAAATCAGTTGAGGAGGTAGCTTTAAGTTAGTGAGGCGTCAGTAAGGGAAATATGGCAACGTGTGCTCGGCATGAGACGCCGAGAGCGTCACCGGACGTCTTTCATCGCGTTCCCTTACAACGTGTGCTCGGCATGAGACGCCTAGAGCGTCACCGGACGTCTTTCATCGCGTTCCCTTACAACGTGTACTCAGCATGAGACGCAGAGAGCGTCACCGGACGTCTTTCATATCGCGTTCCCTTACAACGTGTGCTCGGCATGAGACGCATAGAGCGTCACCGGACGTCTTTCATCGCGTTCCCTTACAACGTGTGCTCGGCAAGAGACGCCTAGAGCGTCACCGGACGTCTTTCGTCGCGTTCCCTTACAACGTGTGCTCGGCAAGAGACGCCGAGAGCGTCACCGGACGTCTTTCATCGCGTTCCCTTACAACGTGTGCTCGGCATGAGACGCCGAGAGCGACATCGGACGTCTTTCGTCGCGTTCCCTTACAACGACCTTGATAGCGGCGGCCCGCGTCCGACAATGAAGACGAGCAACGATATGAAGCGAGCGAGGGCTCGACTTTAATGAAGCATTAACAGCTCTGGGAAGTATGCAGCATCATGGCGCCATATCGCATGCTCGACGTTGTTTCATTGACGTCCAAATCACCGATCTGTTTCGAAAGTGCCAGTAAACGCATCCACGCCAGTAGAAAAGATTCCGCGAGAGCGAACCGAAATGCCACAAACCAATAAATGTTATTTCAGTTCAACTACGCGGGAAATAAGCGAATAAATGGCCCGTTTAGCGAACATAAAGGAAACCACCGAGCATTGATGTCTTCATCATCTTTGTTTTGTTTGCATGTCATCGTCTCATGATGATGATAATGATGATGATGATGACGTGTAACACGGCTGTCTCTGCAGTCTGGGCTGCTGCTGACAGCGGAATTTCTCTAGACCCAATGCACCTACACGTATCTGCACACCCTCTCTAGCGAAAACAGACTTCACCCGGTTCAGCAAACCGCTGTTCAGGAGTCAAAACAACGGAAGTCCGTTTTGATTCGCACCATATGGCTGAGTCTATCATATCAACTTGTAACATATGAACACTGTCCATTTCTGTGTGTCAGATATCCAACCTAATATATATATATATATATATATATATATATATATATATATATATATATATATATATATATATATATATATATCCATCCACGTGGTGCAGGTCAAAGTGGACTTGCATTGTTTTGACTATTCGAAAGCGAAACGCTCTGATGTTCAGAATCGTAAATGCACGCAAGGAATTGTTGGTATAAATTATCATTTTGTATCCTTGAAACTCTTTATTTTTCCTTTCTCAGGTTTGGTCTCGGCGGTCTTCTTAGGCGTGCGGTTGCTCGGCTTGCGATGGTTGCACCGACAGTCAGCCGCGTCCATGCAGCGAGCAAACATCTGTCGTGAGTGCCGTTTATCGCGGAACAGGACAAGCGGGTCCTCGACACGCTCGAAAGTCGGCTAGATTTCCATTTATATCCATTACGGCCATCGATAACCATCAGCGATAAATTGGTCGCCAGGGAAGACGCGGTGCCACCTGCCGCCAGACACAACAACCAGCAGGTTTCTGCGCGTCGTTTATCTGGCACAATGTACATACAGGCGTCCCACGTGACATACAGGCGTCCCACGTGACACACGACGCCGCCAGTTGCTTGTGATCATCAGAGATTGCTCAAAGTGACTGTGTGATTCCGTTGTGAATATATTTCAAGTTTCGCCTTGTTGTGTGTGGGCATTGAGACCCGCACACGCACACGCACACGCACACGCACACGCACACGCACACGCACACGCACACGCACACGCACACGCACACGCACACGCACACGCACACGCACACGCACACGCACACGCACACGCACACGCACACGCACACGCACACGCACACGCACACGCACACGCACACGCACACGCACACGCACACGCACACGCACACGCACACGCACACGCACACGCACACGCACACGCACACGCACACGCACACGCACACGCACACGCACACGCACACGCACACGCACACGCACACGCACACGCACACGCACACGCACACGCACACGCACACGCACACGCACACGCACACGCACACGCACACAGGACAATGTTTATTTTTGTATACACCATTATTTTATCGTCTGGTCTTGATCGCATTGCAGCAATGCGTTGAAATAAAGTTAACAAGAGCGATGTGACTAATTATTGATTGCCCCCGGCAACGTGAAGAAGGAAATTAGTCCCGAGTAACGTTTGAATGGGTCTACAGTAACTTAGATGCAACGTCAATATCGAGTTTATCTGTCTGTCTTTGTGGGCATCGAGAAATATCGATGCACTCATCAAACACAATCAACACCGGAGCGTGCGTGTGTGCGGAACAGCGAGTCACCGAGAGAGGTATTGATTTAAGTTTCATACATACGCTGTTGTTAATCGTCTGATACATTATTGTTTGTCTGGGGTTTAGCTATTTTGAGTGGTATCAACCAGACGTTGATAAAGACGGAAACCATTACTAATAGGATCATTAATTAAAACAGAAAGTGCAATTGTGAGCTACGCCCATTGGACGTGCCCTGAATATCGTATGCAATTCGCCGAATGAATTTGGTTTATTGAATATCTGATACACAGTGACGTCACGATGGAATAACGCTTTAGTGCTGTATCTTAAATATGCATAACTGCGTACGAAGCTCATGATTTCAGATAAACATTGGTTGCGCTTAGCTGATCTCTTGAAAGGTCTACACTTTTGCGTGCAGCGAAAAACTGGATGTGACACTTTAATTGCACAGTGCAGTTTTGTCGTATGCGAATCGAGGAAGAAAAAATCGACAAGAAATCGTATCACATAAAGTCATGTTAGTATGCTTCGATATATCCATTGCAGCGAGTTTATTAATAAAACTGGCGTGACTAACAGTCCCGGCAAAACGAAAACACAGAAAAAGACGTTACGCGCGCTTGTAACAAATCGAGTGAATCTTTTTAACGCAGACAAAAACATGGCTGTAAGTGTTATAGCATATTTCCAGTGTGCGTTCTGATAATCAATCTTCTTCTCCCACTAGGCACGTAGAATCGGTGCAGCAGCAATGATCAGTGAACATGTTTTTGTTTTCATTAGTAAATAACGCAGAGAGGATACACGGGATGTTATTGACTATTCAACAATTACACTTGTTTTAACAGTAAAACGTGACATGCCTAGTGCACTTTCATGGGATTACATTTTCATGGGATTATATTTTCATGGGATTACATTTTCATGGGATTGCTGAAACACGTTGAAATGCATCTAAGTTGATACGGAGTAAATATTATTGTTTTCTTCGAAGACAACCACGTGCAATCTTTAAATAGATTTATAATGTATCACATCGTATAATGTATCACATCTTATAATGTATCACATCGTATAATGTATCACATCTTATAATGTATCACATCGTATAATGTATCACATCTTATAATGTATCACATCGTATAATGTATCACATCTTATAATGTATCACATCGTATAATGTATCACATCTTATAATGTATCACATCTTATAATGTATCACATCGTATAATGTATCACATCTTATAATGTATCACATCGTATAATGTATCACATCTTATAATGTATCACATCTTATAATGTATCACATCGTATAATATATCACATCTTATAATGTATCACATCTTTAAATAGATTATACACATCTTCATATGTTTAACGAAAAAAGACTAAATATGTCTTCTTACGTTTATTGACATTTTGTCCTTGGACGTCTTCAGACTGACCATCAGCGACTGACCACCAGTGACTGACCACCATAACCACGCCGTAAAAGCATGAGATAACTTCAAGATCCTGGCACAAGTGACACACGACAAACAGCAAACACGTGACGCTGTCTACACTAGAAAGGTGCATCCCTGTGTAATGATCCGTGGTCAGGGACGATACCTGCCGCATGTGTGTGACAGCGTGTTGACCGGTATTCCTTCTGGCAATCAGTTTGAACATGTTTACGGACTGTATACTAAGTTTTATTGAAGGGAAGAACAAATCTGGGTGTATATAAGTAAAATACACGAACCACGTTTAATAGCTATGAAAAAATAAAAGGTGTTTCGCTATTAATAACCTACCAAACCACCATTTCACGTTTAACATGAAACGCAGGACATTATCTAGGTCAATGGTTGATTTCTGTCTAGCCCATTTACGCCCACAGTGCCCGTGCTTAATTCCTGTTTCTTGGGTGTCTTGATATTTTACATATTAGATGGACACTATGCCAGTATAAAGCAGGTTAATCAACTAGCAAGACCAAAGTCTAACTCGTCACAACTACGCGAACGGCTGCGAGACGCTTCGAACTTAACTTCACTAATTTTAGATTTTTATAGTATTAACATTTCGATGTGCATTTAAAGAAAACGTTCAAAATTCACGAAAGTACCATTTAGCGTTTTCTGTGTCCACTTTTGGAGGATGTGAAAGACGCCAAAGAGGAAAACATCCCTCGGTCACCGTACACGGACCAAGTAACCGGGCCAGTCGCCCCTCTCTCCATCTCTTCGGTGAGGTTCAACGATCGATGGACTAATATCGCTGGATCCGAATCCATCACTTGTTACGAATCAGATGAGTCATCCATTTCGGCACCAATTGCCAATTTAAACTGTGTTTACAGACTACGCCACGTTGATATTATGCTTAATCGTTTTAATTAAGACTTTAAATGCATCTTCGTAAACAGTCATGTAATATCGTTGTTCCGGATTTGTCAGCTCTATTTACATTAAGCAACACGTTTTATTTTGTATTGTCGGTCGTGTTGATGGTTACAATTAAAGTTGGAATACGAAGCTATTCGTCGAGTAACTACCACAAGGGGAACGGTGTTGGGTCGACATATCTGTGTCGTTGTTATCTTTCTTAAGTAAGGTGACGCAGACCTGCTGGGCACTGCTCCAAACACAGAGATGACGTGGCACCTATGAACATCACGTGGCAGTCAGCACACGGAAAAGCAACCGAAGGATGTGTTATACATGTATCGACTTGCTAAAGAAAGATGTGGGACTGGAGCATGGAGCCTGGAGCCTGGAGCCTGGAGCCTGCACTCGGCAAAGAGGACATATATGTCTAGAGACAGATGGTTAGAACCAGCAAAGTTCGACACCAGTGGCATACATGTTGACGATGATTTCAATGTGCAGTGAATCTTTCTTCATTAGACCGAGGCGAGGGTAGTGAATATTATTTTAAGGATGTTATGCTAGAAAACGAAATGAACGCGAACACGGAGGAAGACCAGACATCGTTTACGCAGTACATTCCAACAAGTGTAACATAAAGTAAGAAATAATGTTAGATGGATAGTGATGAGCAGCATGATGTGAAAATAGCGCACTAGTCGGCGGTACAGACAGTGAAATCGTGATTAACGTTGGCCAAGTTATGTATTAATGTACAAACAACGGCAGACTTTCGTGAAATGTGGCGTTCAATCGGCGGCGCAGGTGTTTTGGTAAATCGACCAAGAAGAGAGGCGATCCGGAATAACCCGTGGCGCCCCTGGTGCATGATATAGCACTGATTTCAAGGTGAAATCGTGCGAGATTGTCGACGGAAGCACAACACGTAATTCGCGCGAATCTTTTTTTGCCGTGCGCTGAAAAAATCGCGTATCTATTCCATCGCATGCTCAATCGCGTTCGAAATGATTCAAACGTCAGATCAGCCGATTTTTGCCTTCCGATGATAGCGTTGCAATTTATGTTTAATAACAGTGAGCGGTATTGTCAGTCCGGTGTTTCTTTGGTTTGCTGAAGCAGTAATTCTTTCGACTCTCTAATTCCAGGTACAAGTTGTACTTTCGTCGACAATAGATCCCGCGATGCATTGCGTGTTTGCACCCCGCCGTCTAGCGATCAAAAACACGATATTCCGGGTAACAACTATTATTGTACGAGTCAATTTGGCTAAGTCTTGTGCCCTGTATGATGTCACCAATACTTCGAGAATGTAATATATACCATAGAGCGTATTATGAAGGTACGTGTGTCAGTCTGTATGTTATATAACTGAGCATGGTTAATCAAGTACTCGTACTTTTATGACACAAACGTGGTTTATTGCATCAATATGAAAAACTCAACAATGCGGTAGCTGAAGTGTATTGAGCGTTCTTCCTAATGTCTGTATGATTTTGAATTCACGAGCGCCTTAAGTATTTCTTAGTTGCATGAACATCTAACATTCATAGTTGTCGCGACAAGTCACCGTTAGCCAAAATTAAAGACGACAACTACTAAAGCGGCATCATGCACACAGGGCGCCGCGTACTGACAAGAATTGTATTTACATCGCTTCTCATGTGACTGCCGCCTCGTGGTTTAACCTGTCAAGTCACCCTTCGTGATTAGCTAGGCATTACAATCGGCTTTGAGTTAATCGAAATTTTAAAAAACAGGAGTGGATGATTACGTTTGAGAGGAAACGTGTAAAATGTGTGTGTGTGTGTGTGTGTGTGTGTGTGTGTGTGTGTGTGTGTGTGTGTGTGTGTGTGTGTGTGTGTGTGTGTGTGTGTGTGTGTGTGTGTGTGTGTGTGTGTGTGTGTGTGTGTGTGTGTGTGTGTGTGTGGTTGTGTGTGCGTGTGTGTGGGGGGGTGTTTTGCACCCGGGCGCCAACAACCTTCACTACGCCACTGCTGAGTTCGACTTCTTTCTTATTCCTCCCAGAGGGAAATGCCCCGTAGTGCAGTTCAGTCGTCCGTATAATTGAACTGATGGCAGTACATAATACACAGCAATGGAATTACAATCTTTCGATTGTACGAATTAATAGTTTTCTTCTAATATAATTCAGTTGGTTCAGGAATAAACAGTCCGCCACGTATACATGATAGTTTACGATGTTTTATATTAGTAACTCGTGCAAACACACGCAATATGTTGCGTGTGTTTGCACGAGTTACTAATATAAATGAAGTCTTCACATCTTCACAGAATACGTGTTAGCGTCATATGGTGCCATCTGTTCTCGGTAGGTCGGCAAAACTGGGTCGCCACGTAAGATGTTTAGATGTGCTCTACATATTTGTTGTCTTCTGTCCTGTGGGGCAACGTTTGACTGAGAATGCGACATCGAATATATATAATACTAACAATATTGCCTCCCAAAGCGATAAGCTCCGGGTGACAAGTGGACAAGAAGATTGTTTTCACAAGAGAAGGTGCTGCGGACGAAACCTGGAGCGAAGATGGCTTACCTTGCATGTAGCGTATGAGAACACACATGACCTTGCCGAAGATGAAGTCTTGGAGCAGGGTCGGTATGAGTGTGAAAGGCATGCAGAAGACGGCTAGGAGCAGGTCGCTCACGGACAGGTTCAGCAGGAACACGTTCGTCACGGTGCGCATACGCCGGTTCTGCGCCAGCGTCACGATGACCAGGGAGTTGCCGACGACGGCAAGGACGAATATGACACTGTATAGGGGTATCCGCAGTTGCCCGCCCAGCCACGCACTCGTGAGAGTCGGTCCTGACGTATCGTTCCTGCCATCGACCGTCAACAATGTCAGGTTGTCGCTCGAGAGTGTTGTTGCTTCCGTTGTTGGCGTCTCGGTGATGTCAAACCGGAAGTGACGTTGGATTTCCGTCATGCCTCACGCTCGTCTAGTTACCAAATGCACCTGCAGGAAAACGTCGCTGTTAACGGTTGACACATCGCTAACGTCGAAACGACCAAACATTGATCCTAATAACCTATAAATCATTTTGATCAACAGACGGAACGTGACAATGTCAACATAAGGTGTTTGTCACGAAACAATGAACTCGTCGAACTGTTGTCAACGCAGCATGACGCAGCTAGACGTGGTGTGTCGATTAAGTCGCACATCTCGTGCAGGGCGCACGTGTTACGCACGGTCCAGATCGGTGAATTCAGGACCTGCGTATTTATTATTTAATCGTGTCCTCGTGCGAGGTGGTTGGCAGAGTTGTCTAGGCCGCGTCACGGACGCTTCCATCGTGACATATGTGGCTGGGAGATGGAGTAGCCACAGCAGGTTACCACTTGTGTGGGATATCTTACTTCATAGAAAACAAAAGGTGGAAGGGACCAACAGTGTTTAGTGTTTTTTTTCCGAAAGACACAAGCAAAGTAGAATGAAAGAAATTGCCCAAGTTTCGAAACAGCACAAGTGGACACGAACCATGTCCTCTCGACCGACAGGCCAACGGTCTAACCACCGAGCCACTCCGCTCCACGGGACACGCGTGCGCACTTGGTCTGCACGTGCAAGCGCTGTAGGAAAAATTTGAGGGGTGAGCATTATTCATTCGGTCAACACGAATAATTCCTGAAAAATAAACACAGGAAACCTCAACACAAGTGATTCCAGTGCTTTCCTTGTCGCAGCAGCCACTGAAGTCACAAGCGATCAGCCGCGAGCTGGACGACCTCGGGTGATCACTGCAAGACCGCCATAGTCATCGCATTTATCTTATGGATAATTCCACAGGGCCAATGAAACCGTCGGAACAAACGAAGGCATACCAGAGTTCAGACAGTGCGCCGATGACTTGCCGATAACAATCTTCAAAACAGACCCCGATCTAACTGAGTTGGATCTTGCTTACACACGCGTCCTGTGCGCAATTTTCGATTTAATTTAGACCCGACATTACTACAATGACAAAAATCCTTCAAGTTTATTGAGTCATGACAAAAACTAGTGGTAACATATTCGCGTCTTTTTTGTTGTTTAATTTCGCGAGAAATTCGACTGTCAGATCTTAACACTTTATCTAATGTTACATTATCAAAAAAATGCTCTCGTTATAATATGGTAAAGAACGCATTTGTTAACTATATATAAGATGACCGTGAATTTTAACAGCATGTGTCCGTTTTAACGGGTGCAGATAATTGTTTTTTCATATTTGATCATGCTTCGCACGCACGCACGCACGCACGCACGCACGCACGCACGCACGAAAGCACGCACGCATGTAGTTTATCGGGCGGCTTCAGTCTCTTGGGTCAATGCCATTACCTTGCGTGACGCTGCCTTACACTCTCTGTTACCGGCAGTGACTGGGCCGTTATGAATGGACACCTTTCTTACAATTTACATTAATGCAATTTAGAAAGTGGCAATATAATTCCACTTGGACACTCTCGCATTTTCCATATGAGGGAGGCTACGCAACTTACGCCATCTTTAGTGCTAATGCGATTTAGAAAGTGCATATATAATGTCGCTTGGCAAGTCTCCAGTCTTCTTTCTTTCTAGCTACACAGTGTTACCTTAAAATGTACGTGGAACAGCCACTCCCATAGTTATTAAACACTGTTCGCTGCTGAAATTGGTTACTCCATTTGTAAACCATTTGCGAAAAAAAGTGTCTTGCTGAAACATAACTTTTCATTTGTTGTCATTTCGACTGACAGTCTAATGCACATCTAACAAGACGGTTATCTCAACGATGGACCGCAGAAAGGAACACGCCATTCATCAACTGGGCACTTGGACAAAAACTTAGTTGAGTTAAATTGTAACGTGTTTGTTTGCTTGTTTGTCGAGTGAGTTCCTCGAACCACAATGGCCTTCCATATTTTTCTATCTTGCATTCCAATCTTAAAATCCTCTTTTATCAAATCTGCGTCACGTCTCAGGATGAGAGTTTTGGTAACTCGCCCGGGGGGGGGACTCCCTATGATGAGGTATATAAGTATGTGCCGCGCAAATGCCCCTGTTTTTGGCCATTTTTCTCTCTCTGTCCGAAGAAAAAATGTAAATTTTCTCTCTTTGTGCCCCAATTAAACCTGATAATTCTCTCTTTCATCAAAGAGGAAATTTCCCAATGAAAACGTTCCGCCCGGGTTTACCTTACACTTATAGATATTAGATAAATTGTTCAATAATTCTCTCTTGGTGACCCTAAATTTCTTGATTTCTCTCTCTCTCCATGTGCTCCATGGGGCTCTGGTGGCACACCCCCACCGTTTTGGTATGGCAGTACCCCCCCCCGGGGTAACTCGCCATACAGCTCGCAGATTGAACGCAGCCACCGAAAATGCAACGGATAACACACCATCGTGATCATAATAAAAGGGGCAGAAATCAGACAACGGAGTAATGCGTGATGTTCGACTCCAACTCTAATCACGTGTCATTCTTCTGGGCAATTGTTGCCATCATGGAACCATCAGAGTAATGCGTGATGTTCGACTCCAACTCTAATCACGTGTCATTCTTCTGGTTCTGGGCAATTGTTGCCATCATGGAACCATCAGAGTAATGCGTGATGTTCGACTCCAACTCTAATCACGTGTCATTCTTCTGGGCAATTGTTGCCATCATGGAACCATCATTTAAATTGAAAACACTGAATTCAAGAACAAAATGATTATGCACGTTTAGTTACATAATCGCATTGTCATCATAGTTTTCCTTACCTGTAGTTGAAAAGTGAAGCACACCAGAACGGTGACAGTGTTGTAGTCACTGTAACGCAGCAATCTCAAACTAAGCGTAGACTCTACAGTGATGTTGTCAGTATGTTGAACAACAACGATCTCTTCTGTGCTGAGGCAGAGATAGTGTCTCATCCGCTAAGTGTACATGCGAGCAACACTTCGCTGCGGCCAGTCGGTTACTATAATCACCTGTCAAAACATGGACGTTACCCCAGCGTGCAATCGCAGGATTGGGAAAGCAGATATTCCATCTGAGTTCTCCGTCAACACGACTGCCTCTATCGCCACAGCGCGGCCCACTGATGTCGTGCGGCGAGTCGGCGTGCCTCTGACGGCTGCCCGGGTGTGTTCTGCGTGCAGGCCGAGCCACGTGCAAGAGATGGTCTCGACAGAATCACCGAACATGTGCTGCGAGTCTCCGCTATTCGATGCACCGTTGTGGGTTGTACAGCGAGCGAGCTATGCGCTGACTGAAGCGTCTCCACGCTCGCAGCGGTCTTTAGTACTCAAGGCTAACTCGCCCTCTGTCGGATAGTTTGGCACTTGTCACGATCGTGATGAATGAGTTAGTGTCAGTGATTGCGACGGGGTAGACGAGGTTACTAGCTTAGGGTAAACGTGACGGGCCGATAATTGGGCATAGTTTTGAAGACTACAAGAGTTTGAACGGAAGTCATGAAAACCATGTATCACAAGTGAATACCATTCTAACATCAGCAAATAACTGTCGTCAACGACAAATGAATGTCACTCTAATTTAAGTAAGTGTCCAGCTGCAAGCAGAAAACTCAGTACAGATCTTTCCCCATCACATACTCCTGTCTGAACTGAGCCAGACTCTCGTTCACAATCCGGTACTTCCTCTTGTTCTGTGGTGGTTGTATGACTGCATCATGTTGTGCAAGCTTCAGCTCTGTTGCTGCCTGCTCCTTCCTCGTCGCCTCCACAAACTCGAAGATGTTGGGGTGATGTTTCCCCACAAGTTTTGTGAACTTCAAGGAGGGTGGTCATGCTCACCCCTCCACTTCGTAAAGACACCAGCCTCATTGGTTGTCAGTGTTGATTTGCAGTTAACGTCATATCTGGTACACACTCAGTACTTGTTGCTATTTGGCCCAGTACGCCTACACCGGAACCTGTAGCCTCTGTTCATGGCAGAATGCTTCCCATATTTGCTTGTCGCAAATTCGACCGCATCCATCTTCAATATTACGTATATACAGATACAGTGTTCTCAATGATACGAAACATAGAATGATTCATGGTGAAAATGTAACAGCTTGTAAGTAATACAACCACTACTCCAAAGAAGCCATGTACAATACTGACAGTTACATGGATCTTATAAGTAATACAACCACTACTCCAAAGAAGCCATGTACAATACTGACAGTTACATGGATCTTATAAGTAATACAACCACTACTCCAAAGAAGCCATGTACAACACTGACAGTTACATGGATCTTATAAGTAATACAACCACTACTCCAAAGAAGCCATGTACAACACTGACAGTTACATGGATCTTTTAAGTAATACAACCACTACTCCAAAGAAGCCATGTACAACACTGACAGTTACATGGATCTTATAAGTAATACAACCACTACTCCAAAGAAGCCATGTACAACACTGACAGTTACATGGATCTTATAAGTAATACAACCACTACTCCAAAGAAGCCGTGTACAATACTGACAGTTACATGGATCTTGGTAAAACCATTTTTGCTTTTAACCACATACAAATAAATTAATGCTCCCCCTCCTCAGCTGGCTAATTACTGGCTAATTCCAAAAGTAGCCGTAACGGGACTAATTTGGGAATAGTCTGATTGCTCCTCCAAAAAGTAGCCGCAACGGGAAAATAAAATAGCCGTAAGGGGAAGTAGTCGCAACGGGAAGACCCCATCAAAACAAAGCAAGGTTAGGGTTACGAAAAGCCGAGCTGAAACGGCTTTGATGTCCAAGAGAAGCCAAGGGGTGAAAGTTTACACAGCTGGCGGTGGTCTAGGCTAAGCAAGAGGCTCGGCTTATTTGGAGCACATTTCTTATACTTCTTGACGACATTATGCAGATGGTATCACACAGAATACAAACTTATCGAAGTTAGTGGGTATCAGTGGTGGCTCACCTAGACTTACTCGCGGGAATGTCAATGCATTTTGACCTGTCCGCAAGTGGCAGGGTGACAACGAATGGTTGGGTCCACATTTATTGTTCGTTGTCCACATTGGGCAGGTGGACATTTAGCGGACAGTGCAAATTAATAGCAAGTAATTCGGGACTTTTAAAAGTGTATGTCATAGACAGGTGTCCGCTAAGGACAGGTGTCCGCTAAGGCAGGTATTACTGTATATATATATATATATATATATATATATATATATATATATATATATGTATATATATATATATATATATATATATATATATATATATATATATATATATATGTCAAACTTTCATAGCCATAGCATGTTCTCATTTTATTTTTCTCATCACGTAGTCTATAAATGCTGCATGTCTTTTCCTTATTATGCACATGATCTTCCATTTACTGTCAGGGACTGTTACTACTAATATACCACACTATGTAGTGCGATTGATACCGCCTGACGTCAGAACATGCGCGTTGGTCACATCGGGTGGCCGAGCAGGTTAACGGAGTTTAGTGCGTGATTTTCTTATCGTTACGAGGTCATTATGCAACGAGTGAAGAGACGTTTGTCTTGCGCACTCCAGCGCACTCCAGCGCATCGCGACGTCGCTCAATCTACGTCTCATTCCCTCAATTCGCCTTGCGCGAGACGCGAGCGCTAGAGACTGGGAATGTCGGCCTTTAGCGCGGATGATCAAACTGATGGCGTCGTAAGGTTCCAACCCGCTCTGATGGACGGTTAAGTTGCGCAGTCATCGCCCGGATGCACGCTAACGCACGTGCATTCCAGCAACGCGTGGCTGCACAGGAAGAAAATAAAGAGAAGGGAAAAGTAGGCCCATGACGCACGGAAAGCTAGAAGGTCGTTGTTATATTTGATAGGGGCATATGTGTGCGTGTGAATGCGAACGTTTGTTTGATCAGATTGGTTTATCCGGAAAACCAGTACTCACTCATGTGTTTGTCAATATCATTCTATCTTTCTACTAGTTGTGTACCCCGATTGAAACTTATAATCATCTACACTATTAATTTGGCGCAAATCAATGGCAACGATTTGGTTAAAATCATAAATTTTGAAAACGAAAAATCATCAATATGTTAAATATGATTTCTACGTCGTATTTGGGAAAAAATATACATTTGGCGTTATCCTGCATTTCGGAGGTTTGAGGTGTTGTTATTGGCGGTTGTTGAAGGAGAACATGTCAGCCAGATGAATTAATATTTAAAATTTGTTCAGCAATCACGTTCGAAGTTGATTTTATGAAAAACGAGCCACGTCAGCGAAACGAATTTCGCTCTTGAAATGTGACACCTCGTGCTTAATATGCTGCGAATGTTCGAAGAAAACATACTACGAATTTTCCACGAAGTCAGAGAAACGTTGAATTGTCGACAGTGGGGACGTGATTATTGCTATAGCCGGACGCTCAACATTCTTTCTGCATACAAAAAATTCCGTGGTATGTTACGCGAAGTGAATGCCACCAGCATCGAATAAACAAGCAGTGTGCAAATTGTTAATAAAATGCTACAATCAAATGAAGATAACATATTAGTTAAGATTGTGTTTAGAAATGCAGCATATGTATTACTATTCGGATCGGTGATAATGTTTTGTGACAATTTTCCATTGCTTTTAGCATTGCAGAGTTTGCATAGAATGCATGCGAGCTGCTTTCTATGACCAGTAGGTTAACTAACCAACCGCTTCCCGAGTCCACCAGGGGCCGCTGTTTGAATGATTAAAGAAGACAATAAGGTTAAAAAGAACGCCCACATTTGATGGCATACTGCGCGCTGCTATAACATGTTTATTTAACGTGGGAATGTAAGAGCTTCAAGTGGCCCAACTTTTTTATTATTATATTATTATATTGTATTGTTATTTTCATTATTATCGCGATACGTCTCTCTCCCCTCTCTCTTAAGCAAACACGTAAGTATGCATGTTCATTAAACAAGGCCAGGATACGTAGTTCCAGTAATGTTCGGCCATAAACCCCTACATTTATCATGTGACACGCAAACGAGCTCTCATGCACTGCCGTAACTCGTAGGTAATAGTTGTCAAGAAGTAATCCCGACGGGACTGCCAAATGATTGTGTTAATGCTATTAAGTGTGAATATGCTTAAAAATAGAATTGACAGATATTTGATAAGGGCGGGCTACACATAGATGAGAAAATTGTTGGACTCTCGATAAGCCAATGGCTTCCTTGTCCACTTGCCATCTGGAACTTGTTGTTTGGGATAGCAATCTTGTTAAATCTTGTTAAACCTTGGAACTCTAGCACAAAGATGGAACTCCTGTCTCTTCAACATCAACAGTTCCGTACATCATTCTGCGAGAGGTCTGTAAGACATTGGCGGCAAATATCATTGTGCGAGAAAAATGCCTATGTGAGCTGTCTCTTGCCGTCATTCTCTGACATACCCGTAAGACGACATAAATGCCGAGGTTGGTCTGTGAGTCTCTGAGCTGATGCGGCGGTTCCTAGAATCATTGACACGATAAATCAGGCCGGGGCTGAACGGTCTCGTTAACGTCCTCTACGAGACCGGCAAGGCTAACGACAGTCGTCGCACCTTGCCGCGGTTCTTACAAAAGACCGTTAAGTAATCATTAATTTACTTCCAGGGTCATGTCATACGAATAAAGTGCCAGTGATTTTGAGACGGTCCCCTGTTTCAATGACATTTTGCAGCATGAAGAAACTCGATGTCAACAGGAAAAATTACGCATTTGCGGAATACGACACGTCTGCTACGCTCAGGCTTAACTTTATTGCTGCAAGTTGGCAGCATATGTACGTGTCAACGAAGGAAGGATCCCTGCGTACGAATACAGAATCCGGTTTATTTGGACGACAGTCGACGGGGAGCGTCTTCCATTTTTATTTTATTGAAAACAGTCTTATTAGAACCGAATCGTAACGTTATGCACAGTGTGGAATTGCCCGACTGTACTTTACCATGTAATCTATTTTATTCGTACTAAAATTATACAATTCAATTAAAACAGTGTCTGTAAGCTACTGTGTACATAAAACAGCATTGAGCGCAACTCGATGAATAAAAAAGAAGTGCTGCACGCATTATCTATACTCTCCAACATTATCTGTACTCTCCAACATTATCTGTACTCTCCAACATTATCTGTACTCTCCAACATTATCTGTACTCTCCAACATTATCTATACTCTCCAACACATCTTTGTAAATGACACTTTGCCTATTAGTTGCTCATCCAGCCCCTCCTGGTAGTGGTCTTGAACCATTTCATAAAAGTTGTTTGATTTCATACTACAGAAATTCATAGTATCAAGTTAGAGTTTGGACAAGATGTAATTGAAGCTTTTAGACATATATGAGCCACTACCTTGAAGAGCTAGATAAGAGTTAGATAAGAGCTAGATAAGAGCTAGTTAAGAGAGCATCTTCAAACTGGTGTTATTACATTTTAAACAGCTCTGCATAAATCGCACCATTCGAATAATAATCTTAATTTGAATTGGTAAACAATCTGCTAAAAGATTGGTTTCTATGGGAAACACGATAGTAGTCTTGCGCCGGTTCTTTCAAGAGTCCCGACTCCCGCTCGTCTCTATAGATGGTCGAAGGCAGATACGACCGCCTTCACCGTGACCTGCCAACCGGCAATCGATCCATCCTGTGATGCTGCAAGTCAACAACTACTCGGGGCAGTAAGGTCGCACGTTACGAGGTCTTGTGCACGATGATTGTTGGCTATATACGGACGGTCTATTGTCGACAATACTAACGCTAATGTGGATGTGGACGAATAACAACTTGTTTAATTTGGTTCTCCTTTATTGCAGATACTGATGTTATATGTAGGTATGCCTCATGCACCCTACAATGTATTCTGTCTGTTTCTGTCAGAACAACATCATGTGCACCTTTCTGACCAGTTCCATGAATGCAGTCTCTCTTATCTTATCTCATCTAGATAGGTTTTCTTTCTTTCTGCATCTCAGCCATAACTCTAGTTCTGGAATCAGCTGGGTAGCTCTCCTCTGTATTCGTTCGAGCGTATGATATAGGTCCTTTTTATGATATGACATCCATGCTTTTATGTAGTATTTTAATAGTATTTGTATTTTATTCATGCTAACAAAACCACAATTTGATTACTATATGAGCCACAATCTCACACTGCTGTGAAACGTTCATCAGCACTAATAAGTCCTTTTCTTTCAGTTGTTGTACCTAGAATAGTCCATTTTTGTATTTTCTACCCACGTTCCTTTGTTCTGTGTGTCGCCATTTAAATTTCTCCAAATTGAATAACATCTGTCATATTTTAGGACATTTAACTAATTTGCTTACATCATCTTGTAAATGCAATTTATTCCAATTACCTGTAATATTTCTAAACACTTTTTTGTCGTCCCTTTGTGTGTCATAACATCTTAGAAGCTGCCTTAAATCGACGCACTACCAAACTAGGATCCTGTTTTAGTAGCGAGACGATTTAAGCCGTCTTTCGCACTCCAGTTTAATTTTGAATTAATATTTGATTAAGTTTCCATTATTTGTTAATTAATTAACAACTTATTAATCGCGTAATACAATTTTTTAAACAATTATTCCATATATATGGCACATATACAACATATTATGAAAATTTCAATCATTTATGACGCTAATTAGATAATATGCCTGAAAAACAAAATGGTCCAATGAGTTTTTACAGGCACTAGGTCATGTCGGTGTTAAACCCATCATTGACGCTTCGCATTCGTTGTCAACACTATAACGACGAACAGACAATTACTGATAGCTTCCCAGCAAGTCTCCACCGTGAGCCGAACAGAGGCCATTCGCGACGATGCTACTTACCAATGCCCACGTACCGCTTTCACTCGACTGGACCAGTCAACGTGTCTCGCATACCTTCATGTCAAAGCACCACGTCTTAGCACATTCAGGTCGCAGCATCAAATACGCCGCCTTAATAATCCTCCCAATTATAGCGTAATCGACGGCGTCTATCGGTGCAAGCGTATTCGTGGCTGTTGGTAACACCACTCAACCGCCGAAAGTTCGTCTCTTGTCACCTTCAAGGCGTCACCTCGTTATAGTTTAGGCTAGTCTTACGGGCGACCGGATGACAGAACACATCGTATGTCATCCGGGTCTGACTCTTGGATAGAAAAACTTAATTTTATTACCTTTTTAGATACATGTTTTGCGTCGTCTGGTAACAGCGTTCAGATGGCTGTCGACAGCTAGTCGAGTATTTGTCCTATTCTACAGCTAGTCGAATACTTGTTCTATTCTACATGTAATCGAATATTTGTTCTACTCTACAGCTAGTCGAGTACTTGTTCTATTCAATAAATAGTCGAGTACCTGTTCTATTCTACAGCTAGTCGAGTATTTTTTATATTCTACAGCTAGTCGAGTAATTGGTGTATTAGATAAATGAAACTGCGTTCATAATTTATGTCATCTCCTCAAATGTGCATCATTGATATTTCAGCACTTACTATTCTAATCTGTTCTATTCTATTTTATTCTAAATAGGTCCTAGCTATGCGATATAATTCAGCATTCGGATATAAATCCAATATAAAATTCGCTGACAAGCAGCGTTAAAATCAGTATTAATATCAATGCGTGCTGTCATGCCGCGTATTAAACAAATTTAAAATCGGCGAACAGTAAACGGCGTCGTTCTTTGTATTAATCTTAATCAAGTAATCCGGTTAATAACGCAACAGCGGAAGTACGCATTTCCTCACTGCATGCACGCATGTCCTCACTGCATGCACGCATGTGTAGGTGTGGTTGCCCATGGATAGCTACAACGCTGTCACAGTGCCACTTCAAATAATAATTCATCGTTACGTCAAAATCTTCGCACAGCAGCACCGACTGCAGTAGCGATGAAACCGAGTGAAACAAATCTGTTTACAAGCAACAGTATTTAATCCGTCAGGGAATGAGTGATCGTCTACAATCCGAATACCCCCAGATTAAGCCGAATAGCTCCGCATTAGCTTGGGACTAATCGCGACTGAAGATATCGGAACCAGATGGGTAGAACCGCAGATTCCACGTTGGAAGCGCACCTCTACGTGGGCAGCCTGCATGAACTGTCACGTGACAGCAACCATTTTGTAGAGGGTCAGAAGGAACACGGCATTTGCCGGTACATGGAACGTCACACTAACTGCAGTTGGTCATTGTTGAAGCTCCTTGTGCCTTCAGACTTACGACACGCAATTAACCATCCCCAGTAGAGCGAGCTAAGATCAGGTTCCTCTATGTCTATATCGGGTTCTGTTCTACGATCAAGTTCCATGATCTCAGGTTTATCATAGGAGAGGCCGGAGCTAGTTGTATACAAGGGCATTTCAGGATTTGTTATCGTCCACGTACTTTCAACTGCAAACATTATGTTTGGGGTATGTTGTTACAATAACTGTAAGTTGTTGCAATTATTGCATTGGGGCAAGTTGTTACAACCGTATCAACGCTCGGGAGGCTCGCACCAACTATGGCTTCGCCAACGTTTGCTGAAAATTACTGAAAGAACTAAATTTATTTAACCACGACGTGTGAACGCTTTGTTTCACTTTAGAAGCCTATCGTACTAGTTTTATGACCAGTGCTGTAAATGCTAGCAGCGTCAAACAAAATTGACACATATCTCAGAAGGGCGGGTTCCATATAAATTAAAATGTTTTTTTGGACTCTCGATAAACCAATGGCTTCCTTGTCCACTTGCCATCTGGTTGTTTTACCTTGGATGGAAAACTCGTTAAATCTTGTTATTTTTATGGCACAACCCTATTTGAGCAATTAATAAATATTACACGATTAACGGATATGTGGGTGTTCGTGCACGCGTACGTGTGTGTATCATTCAATCAAGTAGAAGTCGCATTACAGATATAGTGCCCTTCACTATTTCATACTCCATTCAATAGTTTTGTTCCATTCACAATTGTTTGTTATGTAATAATCCGGGGAATGAGTCCCCTCTGGTAACTACAAATAAAAAGGTTAGTACATAAAGCTGTGAACACGTACATTGTTATGTACACTGTGTATGGACGTATCATCCAATTAATGTAAGAAGAGTAGCATCTATGAGTGGCACTTGCTTTGCGATGCACACGTTCTTTGTTGTAACAACGTGCCCCGTATAACTTGCCCCGCTTACGGGGCTAATTGTTACAATCAATCTTATCTAACATATTTTTCATAAATAGCGACTTTAACTGACCGTTGCAAAAACTAGCCCCGGTCTACCTTATCTTGGCCGTCCAAACAATTTGACGTCACAAGACGTCAGCAACTCTCATTTGTTGGTATTCCGAGACATTTGTTTACGCTGTTGTCGCACTGTGCTTGACATTATGTGTTCTATAAAATGTGAGTGTATTTTCTGTTAGTCTTAAACAACTGTCTTAGCAGCCCGGCTATTTTAGAACATCTTTATTTGCAACGTTTTATGTCCGATCGACATAGCGTCAATGGTCTCTTTAATGCTGCACGTAAATGAAAAAAAGTTGGACTCTCGATAAGCCAATGGCTTCTGTGTCCACTTGCCATCTGGGCATTTGCATTGAGTGTCAAGCTTGTTAAATCTTGTTAAATATGAGGAATCTGAGATGATTCCACTGACCAGACGCCGGGTGGTCATTATACAATAACAGAAAATTGCAACGTCTAGCTTCTGTTGTCTTTGTGGAAGCTGGTCCTAAGAAGCCATGCCAGTGACACAGATGTTGTAGACAAGCTATTGCAAATAGCACCGCTTATTGAACGGCAGCATGTCATGATTGAAACGACGGTGGACTCGTTTCTGGAGTACAGGTGTGTAGTAGGAAGGGAAAATACAATATAAATTACATTTCTGTGGAGAAGAATGTATCAAACCACCAGCCAACATACCGCACTATATCAGAACATATCCATTCTCACCAGACCAGGGGCCGAGTACATTTTCATGAGTACGAGTACGAGTACATTGATGATTGATGAGAACAAGTGCGAGTACGAGTACATTGATGATTGATGAGAACAAGTGCGAGTACGAGTACATTAATGATTGATGAGTACAAGTGCGAGTACGAGTACATTGATGATTGATGAGTACAAGTGCGAGTACGAGTACATTGATGATTGATGAGTACAAGTGCGAGAACGAGTACATTGATGATTGATGAGTACAAGTGCGAGTACGAGTACATTGATGATTGATGAGTACAAGTGCGAGTACGAGTACGTTGATGATTGATGAGAACAAGTGCGAGTACGAGTACATTGATGATTGATGAGAACAAGTGCGAGTACGAGTACATTGATGATTGATGAGTACAAGTGCGAGAACGAGTACATTGATGATTGATGAGTACAAGTGCGAATACGAGTACATTGATGATTGATGAGTACAAGTGCGAGTACGAGTACATTGATGATTGATGAGTACAAGTGCGAGTACGAGTACGTTGATGATTGATGAGAACAAGTGCGAGTACGAGTACATTGATGATTGATGAGTACAAGTGCGAGTACGAGTACGTTGATGATTGATGAGAACAAGTGCGAGTACGAGTACATTGATGATTGATGAGTACAAGTGCGAGTACGAGTACATTGATGATTGATGAGTACAAGTGCGAGTACGAGTACGTTGATGATTGATGAGTACAAGTGCGAGTACGAGTACATTGATGATTGATGAGTACAAGTGCGAGTACGAGTACGTTGATGATTGATGAGAACAAGTGCGAGTACGAGTACATTAATGATTGATGAGTACAAGTGCGAGAACGAGTACATTGATGATTGATGAGTACAAGTGCGAATACGAATACATTGATGATTGATGAGAACAAGTGCGAGTACGAGTACATTGATGATTGATGAGTACAAGTGCGAGTACGAGTACATTGATTTGATGATTGATGAGAACAAGTGCGAGTACGAGTACATTGATGATTGATGAGTACAAGTGCGAGTACGAGTACATTGATGATTGATCATTACAAGTGCGAGTACGAGTACATTGATGATTGATGAGTACAAGTGCGAGTACATTACCTGAGTATGAGTACATATTTTATAAATATTAAATAATAACGTATTTTCAACTAAAATGTTAATTAATCTAATTTATATAATTCATCAATAAGTGAATATGCAATGGCCGTTGATCAGATTATGAGGAAAACTGTAAAAAAAACTCTCTATTTCATCAACAATAACATTCACTACAAATAAATAAATTTTCACAGCATATATTAAGAAAGTGCTCAGATGTGCTCATAATGTACTCGTAAACTCTGAGTACATTGAGTATGAGTACAAACCCGAGTACGAGTACATGACCTATAAGTTATATGAGCACAAGTACGGGTAGGAGTACTTACAAATGTAATCGTGTCCACACAAAAATTTACTCATTTGCAATACAGAACGGAGTGTTACACATAGATGAAATGAATAATCTTTGGACTCTCGGTAAGCCAATGGCTTCTTTTTTGATGGCACTCTTGTTAAATGTGTTCAACAATTTAAAATGCATCGACATTATGGCATGCATTATATACACAGATAAACATAAAATAATGTTACTTAAACTAAACAGCCATAGAAAAGGGGATGGTGTAATCAACTAGATAGAAAACTGGCCGATTGACAGACGATTGACAGACACAGAATAGCAGTAGATGAGGAGTTTTCAAATTGGAAATCTGTGTTGAGCGTACGAACCAATACCGCGAAATGTAGAATGTTATTACAGTACTAGAAGACCCGTTGTATACGAAGGCATATTTTCTGATGTCAAGTCTGCTGGGTTTCTTGTAGATTTTCTCATTTTGAAATCATCTTTGTTGATGTCATCGATACCATGTCTAATTCGATAGACCGTTCGTGGCTCTTCGCTGTACATTTTCAAGTGTGTTTTACAATGTCAGCTCACGAAGTCAAGATGTGGCCTCGCAGTAGATGTATATACATGTATATGGCTGCAACGTTTACAGTGATTTGTCATGAACGCGACAGCGGTCATTTACGTCACGGTCCTTCACGTCACACTAATGGTGACGTAAAGGACATTGTGTTTTAAAATCGTCGTAAAAGCTGTCTATTGAAAGATATGTTTACATACATCAATAAAAACATTACATACACATACATGTTATGTAGTCAGACTGTGGTGTTATGCAGATTAGCACTACACAGGAGGTAACCCGGATGAGTGGTGTTATACAGATTAGCACTATACAGGAGATAACCCGGATGAGTGGTGTTATACAGATTAGCACTATACAGGAGATAACCCGGATGAGTGGTGTTATACAGATTAGCACTATACAGGAGGTAACCCGGATGAGTGGTGTTATACAGATTAGCACTATACAGGAGGTAACCCGGATGGCGACGGTAAATTAAGGTTCCATCTTATATCTCCCACGTGAGCGGTTGTATGTTTTGTCTTCGTAACTAAATATCGTACAGTGATCACTTCAGAGATCTACATACACACATACGAACATTGTTAAGCAACAGCGAGACATGGTGTCATATCAGGGGTCGTGGAGTGCAGTAAGAAGGTTATTGGAAGAGAAATGGCAAATGAAATTGGTTACATGAAACCGCCGTGTAACTTCAGTCCATATTAGCTCGGAAGTAGCCAACAGTTGGAAAAAATGGGTAGAACAGTATGATTTCTACATGAAAGCAACGGAGAAGGATATGATGGATAGTGATGTCCAAATTGCCATATTACTAACATTGTTGGGGGCAGAAGCCATGGAAAGTTTTTGAACATTTGAATGGGCTGTAGCGACAGACAAAGATGAAGTAAGCAAAGTCAAGGAGAAATTCAAGGCGTATTTCACGCCACGAGTGAAGGAGACCTACGAGAGGTACAAGTTTGTGAAACGGAAGCAGGAACATGGCGAGTCGTTTGAGAGCTTTCTGACTGATCTGAATAATTTAGTGAGTTCTTGTGGTTATCACGTTGAGGAAACGTGTAAAGTAGCCTACTGCGTGATCAGGTTGTGATGGGGGTAATGTCCGATGTAGTTAGAGAGAAACTACTAGATCAAGAAAAACTGACAATAACAACTGCTGTAGATCTGTGTCTCAGTGGTGAAGTTACAGGCCAACTACTGATGGGTATGAGTGCTAATGAGGGCATCTCAGTGTATGCAGTGATAGGTCATAGGTCAACCCATATAAACAATCGCTCACACGGGGACAGTAAGCCTAGGCATGTGCACAGGTACCAGGTCAAGTGTTGCAAGTACTGTGGCAGAGACTGCAGTAAGTGTGGGAAAAAACCACTACGCCAAATGTTGTGACAATTTCCGTAAGACTATCAAAGCGCCTGAGTTCGCAGTCGAAGACAGAAATTTCAGTATTAACAGTATCGTGTAGCAATGTCAGTATGAACAGTATCGTGTAGCAATGTCAGTATGAACAGTATCGTGTAGCAATGTCAGTATGAACAGTATCGTGTAGCAATGTCAGTATGAACAGTATCGTGTAGCAATGTCAGTATGAACAGTATCATGTAGCAATGTCAGTATGAACAGTATCATGTAGCAATGTCAGTATGAACAGTATCGTGTTTTTGGCGAACGAACCATCCACTAGTAAAGAGTGGCACGTGATGCTAGACATTTAGGAAGGGGACTGAGAGCTAAAATGGACACCGGGGCATCATGCAGTGTCATCTCAACAAACGATTATGACATATTGTCGAAAGCACAACCTGCATCGAGCATGAACAAGTGTCACACCAAGTTGAGATCATATGGTGGCCACAGTTTGGCTGTAAAAGGTAAAGTCACATACACAGCAGAGTACAAACGCCGATACTGCCCAGTAGAGGTCGTTGTAGTTGGCGACAGAGCTCCAGTGCTTCTGGGATTGAAAACTTGTCTAGAACTCGTATTAATGAAGAGAATGAATCATGCGGAGGAGGAATCTAAAGTGATGTACGAGTACAAAGATGTGTTTCTGGGACATCCGGCTCGCAGAGTGTCATATCGTCTGCAGGAACAGTTCGACAAAACGCTGAGTGACATGGAACGGAAATCATCACAAAGGTCATAGAGTCGACTGAGTGGGTCAATCCGCTCGTAACTGTATGTAACTGTACGTAACTGTACGAACATCACCGGGCGCATTGCGGATATGTCTAGATCTGCTGGAATTGAACAGAGCTATCAGAAGGGAGCATCACTCCATCCCAGCGCCAGGAGAAATTGTAGCGAAATTACACGGATCGAAATACTTCAGCACGTTAGATGCTACATCGGGTTTTCTACAAATTCCCCTAGATGACGCCAGCAGTTACCTGACGACATTTCCTACGCCTTCGGAGCGTTACAGATTTCTGCGTCTACTATTCGGTATCAAATCAGCACCAGAAGTATTTCATCGAACAATTGTAGAACTGTTCCACGATATCGAAGGTGTAGAAACCTACATCGATGACATTCTGATCCATGCTGCCGCCGAGGAGGAGCACGACGATTGACTTCGATCAGTGTTGCAGTGTTGTCAAGAAGAAAGCTTGCGACTCAACAAAGACAAGTGTGTTATCAAGACACAAGAACTGAAGTATTTAGGTCACGTCATCTCAAGTGAGGATGTCAAGGTTGATCCGGCTAAAGTCGCTGCTGTAGTAAACATGCCAG
The DNA here is from genome assembly GCA_963662155.1 of Lamellibrachia columna. Classification (NCBI taxonomy): domain Eukaryota; kingdom Metazoa; phylum Annelida; class Polychaeta; order Sabellida; family Siboglinidae; genus Lamellibrachia; species Lamellibrachia columna. The sequence goes on along the minus strand of OY759274.1, from coordinate 2,865,584 downwards.
TGCCAAAGAGCAAGGAAGTGTGTGCGCCGATTCATCGGCATGATAAATTATTTAGTCAATTATTGTCCGAACGTGTCTAGCATGGAAGTTCCGTTTCGTGACCTCATAAAGAAGGATGTTGTTTGGAACTGGCCCAATGGACAAGCCGAATGCATGGTCCAGACTGCAAAGAATATGTTGCGAAAGTGTTCACAGGACAACACAGGTTACCAGCAAGGACAGTTAGCGTTGGAAGACACGCCAGTGTCAAGCCGTCTGCCGTCACCATGATACTGCTACAGGGTCGCAGATTGAGAGGCAATCGTAACAAGCGGTTTCCAAAGGGATACAATCGGAAACTAATCAAGGAAAACGTTGAAAGTCGAGCTACCAATGCCAAGGTGTACCATGTCAGGAAGGCTGATAATACAAAACCAGTGTTGAAGCCTGGTGACCATGTTCGAGCTAGGATCCAAGGATCATGAACACCTGCCACGATTGTCGACCTCAATGACAAACCTCTTTCATACGTACGAACAATGGAACTGAGATGCGTCGTAACAATCTTGACCTCAGACTTAGTCGAGAGGAGAACGTATTAAACCAATTAGTGAGTCAACATTCTGATGTCACGGATATAGCAGGTCGTGAGTTGACGGTTACAGTTGATGTGACACGTGATCCCGCTACGTCAATACGGAACTCTCCGAGCGTCGAGTCGCCTCCGCCGATTCAGAACAGCTCACCTTACATCACAAGATTTGGCCGTGAGTGCAAAAAGCCTGCTATATTTATGGACTAAATAATGACCGAGTGTATTCATTCGATATACGACACACATTAATTGTATTGATAGCAATTTATTGAACTGAACTTGTGTTTATTACGCTCATGCGTTATTAGTGCAAAGACCACTATAGCGCTAGTAATCAGTATGAACTTTGTTTGTTATTCATGAAAGAAAAGGAGATGTTATGTAGTTACACTGTGGTGTTATACAGATTATCAATATACGGGAGGCAGCCCGGATAACGACGGTAAATAAAAGTTCCGTCTTATATCTCCCATGTGCGCGGTTGTATGTTTTGTCTTCGTAACTAAATATCTTACAATGATCACTTCAGAGATCTACACACATTGTTAAGCAACAACGAAACAATACACGCATATATATATATATATATATATATATATATATATATATATATATATATATATATATATATATATATATCACCTCACCTATATATATATATATATATATATATAACACCTCACCTATATATATATATATATATATATATATATATATATATATATATATATATATATATATATATATATATATATATATATATATATATATATATATATTATATATATATATATATATACTGGGCCCGAAGAGGATAGGTGAGGTGATATATATATATATATATATATATATATATATATATATATATATATATATATATATATATATATATATATATATATATATATATATATATCACCTCACCTATATATATATATATATATATAGGTGAGGTGATAACTTGACCTCAGTGCTGATTGTCTTCAATTTTGTTTTTGCCAGCATATCGCGATTTGATACAACGTATGGCCATCGAATTTGTAGGATTCGTCTTAAGCACTTGAAAAAATATGTATCTAACTTTCTGTTGTCTCCTTCGTTAATTTTCCATGTTTCACTTCCATACAACAACACTGGTTTAACAAGTGTGTTAAAAAGCCTCAATTTATTTAACAAGATTTAACAAGATTTGCCATCCAAGCCAAAGGCCCAGATGGCAAGTGGAAAAGGAAGCCATTGGCTTATCGAGAGTCCAACAGTTCATCCACTTATAGCCCGCCCTCCTGAGATATGTGTCAAACTTGTTTTTAAACATATTCACGCTGCTAGCAGTTACACAATCTGTAGACAATTTGTTCCATTCATTTATTGTCCACTGTGAGAACGAGTGCTTCCTGATGTCCAATCTACATTGATCCTTTACTAATTTTACCTCATGACCTCTAGTTCTGCTATCCTTCTTGAGTGAGAAAAACATATTTCTATCAATATTTTCATACCCATTCAATATCTTAAAAACTTCAATCTGATCTCCTCTTAACCTCCTTGTCTCTAGAGTTGTTAAACCACATTCTTTCAGGCGTTCTTCATAACTAAGGTCTCTCAGTTCTGGAATCATTTTAGTTGCTCTCCTTTGTATGCTTTCAAGCGTATCTATATCCTTCTTACGATATGGTCTCCATGCTTGTATACAGTATTCTAAATGAGGTCTAACTATTGCTTTATAAAGAGGTATAATTAACTTTTTTCCCTTGTATGTTATGTTTCTTCTAATCAATCCAAGAATTTGATTACCCTTTGAAGCTGCAATACCACACTGCTCTGAAACTTTCATATCAGCGCTTATTGTAACTCCTAAGTCCTTTTCTTTTACAGTAGTACCCAGAACAGTATCTCCCATTTTATAGTTTACATTCAAGTTCCTATGTATTGTATGTAGGCATTTACATTTCCCAAAATTGAACAACATCTGCCATTTCTCAGACCATTTCACTAATCTGTCTAGATCGTTTTGTAAATGTTGTTTATCACCATCAGTATTAACCTTTCTAAACAGTTTTGTGTCATCCGCAAATTTCAGTATGTTACTTGTTATACTGTCGTCCAAGTCATTGATGGGGCGCGATAGCATACCGGTTAGAAGGCCGGACTCTCAATCGAGAGAACCCGGTTTCAAATCCCACTGCGGTCGCTTCGAACCTTTGGCAAGTTTGATCACCCCACGTTGCCACAGTTCACTCAGCTGTATAAATGAGTACCTGGCAATACAGACAGTGGTGGATATGTGAACGAATAACCTTCGCGCAGCAATTGCAGCGTGGCTGAATACTTCCCAAAGAAGTTGAGATGGCCTTGGAATGAACAGGTCTGCCAGGGGGTGAAGTGTAAAGCGCTTTGAGCAGTACTATGGACCGGATACCGCGCTATATAAGAACATACCTTTACATACCTTTATAAATTAAGAATAATATAGGTCCTAATACTGATCCTTGAGGTACCCCACTCAAAACCGATTTCCAATTTGAAACTTCTCCATCTACTACAACTCGTTGTCTTCTGTCAGTCAGCCATTGTTCTATCCAGTCAGTTATGCTATCCCCGATACCATGGGCTTTTAATTTAAGTAGTAATCTTTGATGTAGCACTTTGTCAAAAGCTTTCTGAAAATCTAAGTAGATAATATCTACTGGCGATCCCACGTCTATCCACTTAGTGATTTCTTCCAAAAAACATAACATATTTGTTAAGCATGACCTCGCTTTAAGGAATCCATGTTGAGATGAATTTAATAATTTATGCTTAACGAGGAATTCCACCATATGGTCTTTAATTAACCTTTCTAATAATTTACAAATCACTGACGTTAAACTCACTGGTCTGTAATTCTCTGACTTATTTCTCGAACCCTTTTTAAATAATGGTATGATGTTTGCTTCTTTCCATTCAAACGGAACAACTCCCTCTTTTAATGACAAGTTGAATACTCTTGCAAGTGGTATACTGATTTGTTTTACTGTTTCCATTATTAATTTTGGAGGAATCCCATCCACTCCCGGTGATTTGTTATCCTTCATTGCCTTTATTTTCTTAGCTACCAATTCTGGAGTTACAACTAACGGACCTAAATAGTCAGATTTAGCCCCCTGAAATTTAGCATCAGCAACTTGTAATGAACTAATATCTTCTTTGGTAAACACTGAACTGAAGTAACCATTTAGGTCTTCCGCCATTAAAAACCCCTGTGATATTATATTTCCAGCACTGTCTTCTAGAGGTCAAACCTTGTCTTGTACGTTTTGTTTACTCCTGACATATGCATAAAAACTCTTGCTGTCAATTTTTATGTTACATGCTAGTTTTTGCTCATAGCTTCTTTTAGATTGTCTGATTTCAGTTGTAGCTGCATTAAGTGCCTCTTTGTATTTTGCATAGTCTTCGTCCTTTCTGGTACGCCTATAAACCCTCCACATAGTTTGTTTTAGCATTATTTTTCTAATAGCCTCTTTTGACAAGTGTTTCTTTCTACACCGTTTTCCTTGTTTTTGGAAGGGAACAAATTTATCGATGATACTCTCAATTTCATATTTTAGAATATTCCAACATTCAATTGCGGTCTTAATCATCAGCATGTTATTCCAATCTAACGTTGCTAAGTATTTTCTCATATCTTTGTAGTTACCTTTGTGGAAGTTTCTCTTGTACGTTTTCTTATTTTTACTTTCTGATTTTACATTGATGTCAAAATGTATTTGATTATGGTCACTATTACCCAATGGTTCAAATATTTTTACATTGTCCACTAATTCTTTTTGTGATGACAAAACTATATCTAATACATTTTCTCCCCTGGTTGGTTCTAGTACGTGCTGAGTAAGAAAGCTATCCTGGATTAAAAATAGAAATTGTTGGTCCTCAATCCCTGTGCTCTCTAGAGAATTCCATTGTATGTGTCCATGGTTAAAATCTCCCATTATGATACATTCCCCTTTACTTACTTCCTTTATAGCGTTTTTTATTTTTGTGTTGTCCTCTTCGTTTATGTTTGGACTTCGGTAAACTAATCCAATAGTTAATTTTGAATTTCCTGAAACAATTTTGCACCAAACAGCTTCATCGCAATCTGCTTCCCTTTCTAGTTTTATTTCATAAGCCTGAATAGATTCTTTAACATATAAAATAACTCCCCCGCCCCTTCTTCCTATTCGATCTTTCCTAAACATTACATATCCTGTCAGTCCTAATTCAGCATCTGTTATATCTATGTTGGCCCATGATTCAGTTATACCAATTATGTGAGGGTCAATATCTTCTACCATAATGTTTAATTCGTTTTTCTTATTTACTATGCTCCTTGCATTTAAACATACGCATTTATAACCTTTTTCAGAGATGTTTTTCGGATGATTTGATATTGGTTTATCTGTGCTAGTGGCCTCTTGTTCTGCTTGAGACACCTCTAGGTAACCCCCCTGCACTTCTAGTTTAAAGAATGTTTACTTCCAAAAATATTTGTCATTGTACCCAAGTCACTATCTACTGCTGCTGAAAGTTTGTCCGCGAATACAGCCGCCCCCTTTCCTCTTAAATGAAGCCCATCCTTCATGTACATATCAGCCCTCCCAACAAAACTTCCCCATAAATCCACAAATCCAACTTCCTCTTCCCTACATAACTTCTGGACTAACATGTTAATTGCCATCCCCCGACAATTTCGATATTTGTGACCCCTCCTGCCCATTACAGGTAAAATCCCTGACAGTATTACCTGCTCAACCCGCGTCTGTTTTAGTGTTCTGACCAACTGCCTATATTTCCTAACTATGGCAGTTGTACCCTCCCTCTCTACGTTATTTGTCCCTACGTGTACTAAAACAGATCCACCCTTACCCGAGCCTGCGATGTTTTTTACCCTCTCAGTTATCGCCTCTATTTTGGCTCCAGGCAAGCAGACCACCACATCATCTCCCTTGTTTAAGACTCTGTCGGTCTTCCTAACTATCGAATCCCCCACAAACACCCTCGCTCTCTTCCTCACCCCCTCTATCACTGCTGCAGAATAACTCTTCCGTTCGATCCCCTCCATCACATTCTGTCCTGTCTCCTTCGCTCCTGTCTCCCCCACTTCCCACTCCTTTGCTCTTGTCCCTCCCACTTCCCTTTCCTTCACTCCGGTTGTTTTCCCTCACGTCTCCCCCACTCCCTACTCCTTCCCTCCTGTCTCCCCCACTCCCTTCTCCTTCCCTCCTGTCTCCCCTACTCCCCTCTCCTTCGCTCCGGTTGTCTTCCCTCCCGTTCCTTTCCTTCCCGTCTCCTTACATCCTGTCTCCCTACGACCTGTCACCTTCCCTCCTCTCAGCTTCCTCCCAGGCTGCGGTGAGCTCTCCCTAGCATCTCTTGTGTCTTTCCCCACTTTATCATCTACTGTTCCCCCACCGGAACTACTAGCACAACCCCCCTGTTCCCTTCCCACCATTGCCACAACGAGCAGCCTCAGCTCTTCCAACTCCACCTCTAGTTCCTTCATCTTCGTACATCCCCTACACTCAAAACTAAAACTATCTGCCTGGACCTCAGCCCAGGACTTCTCGCACCCAGACTTGACGAAGTCCATCCAGTTACTGCAACTGCGACAAATTAAGTGCCTTGCACGGCGCCATCATACAATTTAGTTTTAATTAGTTTGCAACGTTAGCCTTGAATAAGGCTGTTTTTGTGATAAAAAGAACACTTTAGTCCAGGCCTGGCCAACCCGCGGCTCCCGAGCCGCATGCGGCTCTTTGCCTGGTTTCATGCGGCTCTTACGTTCATATCGAAGTTTGTGTTTGTGTTTTTTTTTTAATGTGCGTGTTCGCTTCGCTTGAGTTCAATACGGTATTTTCGTCAAACGCGCATGTGCGTGAGATGAAAATATCGCAAAGTTCCCCAGTAGGGGCAAAATCATTTGAGTAAACAATTTGTGTCAAGTTCACTCTTAAAATGGCAGGGAAAAAATGCACAGCAAAACGAAAATATGAAGATGAACACAGAACGTTTTTAACAGAGTGGGAGAGTTTATATTTTTTTGTTGAACGTAATGGCAAGCCATTCTGCCTTATATGTCAGGCGTCATTAGCGCATTTCGAGGCTTCAAATCTTCAGCGCCACTTCAGCTCACTCCATGCTAACATCGACCAGGAATTTCCAAAAGGGACTGAACTTCGCAAGCACAAGTTGGTCACTTTGAAAAGTCAGGCAGAAAAGCAGATACAGTTTTTCCAAAAATTTACGAAGCACTCAGAGACTGTAACGCTTACATCTTATCAACTGGCTTGGAACATTCTTCACTTCACTTTCCCATAACCCGTAAGGATCGTTGGGGCACCATTGATGACTTTCTAACCAGCTCTCTCCACGTTTCCCTGTTCTCGACAGCCCTCTGGGAGTCAGCGAACTCCATTCCTGTCCACTCTTTGATGTTGTCTTCCCACCTCTTCTTCTGTCTACCTCTTCGTCTCCCCCCTCTTACGGTACCTTGCAAGATAGTCTTTGCAAGGCCAGATGATCGTGATACATGACCGTACCACTTCAATTTACGCTTCTTAACTGTTGTAAGAAGGTCATCATATGGTCCGATGGCTTCTTTGATCTTGTTGCGGACAGCTTCATTAGTAACATGGTCTTTGTATGATATGCGCAAGATCTTCCGAAAGCATATAATTTCCATGGCTTGTATCCTCTTCTGTAGATCTGCTGAGAGGGTCCATGTTTCACAAGCGTACAGAAAGATGGACATGACAAGGGAGCGCATCAGCCTTATCTTCGAACTGACCGTGATGTTTCTGTCGTTCCATAAGGGTTTCAACCTTGTTAGTGCTGCTGTTGTCTGTGCAATCCTGGCAAGTATCTCCGGTTTGGAACCCTCATCTGTGATAATTGATCCCAAGTACCTGAAGCTTGTTACTGTCTGAAGTCTCTGTCCATTAACTTTGACCTCTGTGCTGATGCCTTGTGTGTTGTTCGTCATCAGTTTGGTCTTTTCGGCACTGATCTCCATGCCGTATGATGTAGATGTTTTTTCAAGGCGCTCCACTAAATTGACTAGTTCTTGTTCATCTCCTGCTAAGCCGTCGATGTCGTCAGCAAAACGAAGGTTGGTGATTGTCCTGCCTCCAATGCTGACAGTGCCTTGATGGTTTTCTAAAGCATCAGTCATGATCCTTTCCAGAAAAATGTTGAAGAGCGTTGGTGATAGTAGGCATCCTTGTCGAACTCCGACTGTTGTTCGAAACCAGTCTCCTATGCTGCTGTTGAAGGTTACTGCACTGGTGGCATTGTCATATAGGTGTTCAATGGTTCGGACAAGCTTGGAGCCAATGTTGTACTTCCTCATGGTTGCCCATAGGGCCGCATGCCATACCTTATCAAAGGCCTTCTTGAAATCTATAAAGACTTGATACAGGCTTTGCTGATGTTGAAGGTGTTTCTCGCAAAGGATTCTAAGGTTGAAGATCTGTTCACTGGTGCTCCGTCCTGCTCGAAAACCCGCTTGTTCTTCAGCGATAATCTCTTCTGCCTGGGGTTTGAGTCTGTTGAGTAGTATCTTCAACATGACTTTGCTCGGGTGGCTGATGAGGCTGATTGTTCTGTAATTTTGGCACATCTGTAGGTTGCCTTTCTTGGGAAGTGTTATGATCAGTGACTGACTCCATGGGGTGGGCCATTCTCCTGTCTGCCAGATCTTGTTGCAGATTGTTGTAAGTGTGGTAATCAAGGCTTCTCCCCCAGCTTGAACCAGTTCTGCTGGTATGTTATCAATTCCAGCTGACTTTCCTTTTTTCAGAGAATTTACTGCAACCTCTTCCTCACGAAGAATGGGGTAGTCGTCCTCTTCAGTAGTCTGTGTACAATTTAGTACTACTGGGTCTCCGTTGGTGTTGTGGCTGTACAATTCTGAGCAGTATTCTGTCCATCGATTGAGGATCTGCTGTTCTTCTGTCAGGCATTTCCCTGATTTGTCTTGGATAGTGGTAGTTATCCCTTTCTTCACTGATGTCAGGTCTTTCACTATTTGATAAGCCTTCTTGCTGTTGTTCTTGCTCAAGCTGTCTTCAATTTCACAGCATTGTTCTGCTATCCAGTTGTCTTTTGCTCTTCTCATATGTTGTTTAATCTTCTTGTTGACTTCTCTGTATTTTACTGCACCTTCAGGATCACATTTTCTCCTTTTCAATTCCCTTCTTTTGTCACAAAGATCTAGGATGTCTGTTGTGACCCATGGTTTCTTTGTCCAACGGTGTTTTCCAAGGATCTCGTGGGCTGTGTCGGTCACTATTTTGTTGAACGTGTTGGTCAGCAAGTTCACGTCGGTATATTTGTCATCCAGTATGATAAGTGGTGCAAATTTCCCACCTATCATTGCTTTGAATGCTTCTGCTACATCAGGATCCTTAAGTTTCTCGATGTCAAATTTGATTCTTGTTGGCTTTGGTTTGCTGATCCTCTTCAGGCGAATGTGGAATGATGTCATCAGCAAGTCGTGATCACTTCCGATATCTGCTCCTGGAAAGCTTCGTGTCCTGGCAATGTTCACTCCTGTGTGAAAGCGCCGTTTCACCAAGATGTAGTCGATCTGATTGTGATGTTTTCCATCTGGGCTGTGCCAGGTCCATCTTCTAGATGTTTTGTGTGGGCCAAATGTGTTAGCCAGCATCAGCTCATTGTACATTGCAAATTCGAGGAGCCTGTGACCTCTCTCATTTGTTTCCGTGTTGCAGAAAGGTCCGCAAGTGTCTTGCCAGTTGTTCTGCGCATCCTTTCCCACTTTTGCATTCCAGTCTCCTAGTACAATAAGATTGTCTTTCTTTGGTGTTTCCTCTATGACTTCTTGCAGCTGGCCATAGAAATCTTCCAACTCACTGTCGTCATAATCAGACGTTGGGGCATAAACTTGTATGACTGTCATGTTGAAGGGAGTTGCCTTCAGGCGGATGGTGATGAGCCTGCTGGAGATAGGGCGACAACCCGTGACAGTGTTCACGATGTCTTTGTGAACAAGAAACCCAACGCCTTGTTCGTGTTTGTCCTTCTTGCCACTGAAGTATTTGTCTTATTTAGATCTCAATGTGTATATATTTGAATTCCATATCTGCTTTAGTTTCATGAAGGATACCCTCGCTTTACGAATTCTGTTAATAATGTCATCGCCGTCTCCTCCTTGCTTACTAACGTTCGCACCAAGGTAGTTATACTTGTCCACTTCCTTTAGCTCTTGATCATCGATTAGTATTCTGTTTTCGCACTTACGGTTTATCCTCAATATTTGAGTTTTCTTTTTATTTATTCTTAGTCATGTCCTTGCTGCAAATTGATTCAGTTGTCTTGTCTATGTTTGCATGTGTGTGTAGCATGATGACATGAGTGCTATGTCGTCGGCAAAGTCCAGGTCCTCTAGTTTTGACGTGAAGTTCCATCTCATCCCTGTTTTGTTTCCTGCTGTTGTGTTTCTCATTATCCAGTCCACTACTATCAAGAAGATAAATCCAGACATTACATCTCCTTGTTTAACTCCAGTTTTGACGTTGAACCACTCAGATTCCTCACCTTCGTCTAACACTGCACATTCACTATCTTCGTATAACATCTGTACCATGTGGATTATCTTGCATGGAATTCCATAGCTCTCCATAATTTTCCCTAGACTCTCTCGGTGCACTGAGTCAAATGCTTTTTCAAAGTCCACAAACGTGATGTATAGAGTTGCCTGCCATTCCACTATCTGTTCTATAATATTTCGTAAAATAAATATCTGTTCTACTGTGCCTCTCCCACTTCTGAAACCTGCTTGTTCGTCTCTCAACTTGATGTTAACTCCATCTCTTATTCTGTCTATGAGTACTCTTCCGAATACTTTACTAGGAACAGATGTCAAAGTAATTCCTCTCCAATTCCCGCACTTTGTGAGGTCACCTTTCTTCGGTATTTTAACGATCAGTCCCTGCTTCCACGTTTTTGGCACTTTCTCTTGTTCCCAAAATGTTCTGAATAATTTGACAAGCCATTTCTCTGTTGTATTCGTGTCTGCTTTTAATAATTCTGCTGTAATTTAGTGCTTGCCCGCTGCTTTCCCGTTTTTCATCTTCTTTAGCGCTGTTCTAATTTCTGCCTTTGTTATTGGGTCAGTGCTGATTTCATTTATGATCGGATCTATCTCCACATCTGTCACAGGGTCATCAGGTCAGGTCTATTAAGGATTTCCTCAAAGTGTTCTTTCCATCGCTTGCTCCTGGCCAATCCTTCCGTTATTAAATTTCTACATTTGTCTTTCATTGCATTTGTTGTCTTACGTTTGTCATTACTGAGGGTTTTTGTAATATCATACACTTCTTTCATTCTTCCATTATGTGCTGCTTCCTCTGCTTCCATGGCAAGGTGGTCAACCCGCTTCCTCTTGTCTTGTCTCATGCTCTTCTTCACTTCTTTGTCTTTACACCTATATTTATCCATGTAATTCTGCTATATATATATATATATATATATATATATATATATATATGCGTGTATTGTTTTTTAACCTGAGCTAAGTAAGGATTTATTTTATAAATATATATATTATTATATATATATATATATATATATATATATATATATATATATATATATATATATATATATATATATATATATGCGAGCCGTCCTATACATCACGTTTTGTCCTCTAAGTCACATTATTCTCTGTACGTCTCGAATTATTATCAATGGTAGCCCAGATGATCCGAAATAAATCCTTACTTAGCGCAGGTTAAAAAACGTCATCTCTATAAAGTATTTGTAACTGTTTTTAGCCAGTAATTTTTTTCATATTTTAACTGAAATGGTCGCGTTAATCGCATATCTTTCGTCGACTCTCCAGCGCCTTGTGATGTCGTCAAATGTTAACACTTTACACAATATCAAGGTTTACCTACATTGTACACACCCTGTTGGGGAATGTTGAGTAGTACGTTTCCGCTCACTATCAAGTGGCATCTAGTGTTTGCAGTGACTTTATGAGAACGTTAATTAAGTGAGGCTATGTGTGACGTAGAGGACATAAGGACAAAAGTTACCAAGAATCACCTGTATATAATCCCCTTCTGGATTATCGAGCAACACATGTCGCAGCCAATCCTGGTTGTATATAGTTGAAAGTACATAGAACGGCTCTGAATTCAGAAAACGCAAAAAAGGTAAATTCATTTCACGATTTTGGTCACCTGTAAAACTCTGCGTTACTCTATATTCACCCATATCCATGTACATTGTAGAGTCAATATATTTGAAGGTATGTCTGATGAGGCCCCAGGAGGGGCGATATGTCTGATGAGGCCCCAGGAGGGGTGATATGTCTGATGAGGCCCCAGGAGGGGCGATATGTCTGATGAGGCCCCAGGAGGGGTGATATGTCTGATGAGGCCCCAGGAGGGGTGATATGTCTGATGAGGCCCCAGGAGGGGTGATATGTCTGATGAGGCCCCAGGAGGGGTGATATGTCTGATGAGGCCCCAGGAGGGGCGTATCCAGAATTTTCAGTCAGTCGACGTGAGCTCATGAGAGCGACCTTGTCAATCACAAGGCCGACGGTTCGGCAAGTATTCCTCTGTACCATACTTGGAGAGTTGAAATTAGATGAAAGCGGGTCTCGGGACCCCCGAAAAGTTGTTGTGGAAAAAGGTATGCAAATTAGTTGTGAAGTCTCGCATTGCTAATAAAAGGGGCTGCAAATGAAAGCATTGACAGTAGGGAACAAGTAGGGAACAAGACGCAGGAAGATGAAACTCCGATTGTATGCAAACTCCCTCCCTAGATGGAAACCGGATTTCCGAAACAAGCCTCGCCCCCCCCCCCAATACGCTGTGTTAGGCTCATCATCTGTTTTGTTGTCATCACCTCGTACACGGTACAGTGACCGGGTCAGCTAGTTGTGACAGTACCTCCAATGGTAATGTGCTGGCGGATTTCAGAATCGTTGTCAGTGTCAGTGATCGATCGAATGTGGGCCTGCATATTAGCCGGAACCAGCTCGGAACTAGCTCAGAGTATCTTCCCCCTGGACATCTCCCCCACCTGAACATTTTACCCCCTCTTATAAATGTGCAAGAAAGTTTATGATTAGCAAATATGAGTCGGAATAATATCTACTATATGTTATTCTGCAAGAAAAGTGTGTGTGTTAATATCTATTACGTTATAAATTTACGAATGAATGAATGATATGAAGTGATTCCTGAGTTAATCATGATAAGTGTTTCATCGAGGCACTGAGTTAATCATGGTCGGCTGCCTCAACAACAAACACGCAGCTCTTCTCAAGGCACTGAGTTAATCATGATCAGCTGCCTCAACAACACACACCTCTCTTCTCAAGGCACTGATGTGTCTAATCCTCCGAGCTGTTGCTCAGCATGGTAACATTGTTGTCAATACAAGTTTCAAGGACCTGCCTTTGTTTATTGACTTAGACACTTGGTCAATGTGTCCTCCTCTTCCCTCCTATAGTTTATTAACCTTTCATTTATTTTGGTGGGTAACCACACAAAATAAACAATACACAATAACAGTTACAATACAATACAATACATAACAACAAATTATTAAAAAAAAATTTCAACAAATGTGAATTTAACCAGATTTAACAAGATTTGCCATCCAAGCCAAAGGCCCAGATGGCAAGTGGACAAGGAAGCCATTGGCTTATCGAGAGTCCAACAATGTTCATCTACTTATAACCCGCCCTCCTGAGATATGTGTCAACCTTGTTTTTAAACATATTCACGCTGCTAGCAGTTACACAACCTGTAGACAATGTGTTCCATTCATTTATTGTCCTCTGTGAGAACGAGTGCTTCCTGATGTCCAATCTACATTGATCCTTTACTAATTTTACCTCATGTCCTCTAGTTCTGCTATCCTTATTGAGTGAGAAAAAACATATTTCTATCAATATTTTCTTACCCATTCAATATCTTAAAAACTTCAATCTGATCTCCTCTTAACCTCCTTGTCTCTAGAGTTGTTAAACCACACTCTTTCAGGCGTTCTTCATAACTAAGGTCTCTAAGTTCTGGAATCATCTTAGTTGCTCTCCTTTGTATGCGTTCAAGCGTATCTATATCCTTGTTACGATATGGTCTCCATGCTTGTATACAGTATTCTAAATGAGGTCTAACTATTGCTTTATAAAGAGGTATAATTAACTTTTTTCCATTGTATGCTATGTTTCTTCTAATCAATCCAATAATTTGATTACCCTTTGAAGCTGCAATACCACACTGCTCTGTTTGGTGAAGAATACACAAGGGTGAGTTGGAAATGGGGTGAACTGAAGTGCAATACTTATCTATGGTTCACCCCGTGGCGTGTTAAGCCGTTAACTCAATTGATACGTAATTATATATTTGCATTACTTACAACATGTAACAATTGAAAATCGTTGCTAAATAAATTGTGACTGATACGTTGCAATAATATCTAACATGTAGCACTTTTTAAATGCTTGTATGGTTCTACAAGTGGTAATGTTTCCATTAAGGGAGTTCCGTATCTCGCTCCATATATGGAGATGCACATTAATTTTGCTTTAGTAGGTCTATGAAAACGAGTTATGCAGAATGAATCGTTATGTCTAGTACCATTATGCAGACAAACGGTTTATTTTGTGTGTGTGCAAATGACTTGGTAATTCATTATGAAAAGCCCTAAACACAATAACAGCCGTCTTGCCCTCAACTAAATCTACAAATTTTTGAACGTCTAATTGTTGAAAAAGAGTGCTCGTATGTTCCATATGTTTTACTCTAAACTCGTTTCTGTAATATAGTAATGCCATGAATGTTTGTGGTGTAGGTGTTTCCTCACATTTCGCAGCAATAACTTAAATGTGGTAAAAACAAAGAACAGTATAATATATACATTCCATTTCGATCAAAGAGACAATTTGCCTCATAAATGACTGCTGCAACTTTGGACAGTTTTAATCAAACCGTATTTATTTGATACTTCCGGTTTAGAGATTCATCAACATATACATTTGGCAATGTCGTTACATGTACTCTGGTTATTTGTTGATTATTAATGAACATATTAATTTCAATATCAGGCGGACGGTTTTGGAATAACATGTCATTTGTTTTTGACAGGTTCAATTATAACTTTTTCACAGCAAACCATATAGCCAATTTGGCAAGTACTCCATTTATCATACCTTGTAGTTCTTTTAAATTATTAATAAAAAAATAATGGTATAATGAGACTACACTCACTACCTGTGCTTACCCACTGTCATATGAACCATGTCATCTAGAATAAGTCACTCATTTGCTCTTGTGTCTTGTATTATCAAGTTCATCATGGCAACTGTTATTATCAGAGATTCACAGATCAAAATATCTGCACCGCAATGTTAGAGATTTTGGCATCCCAAAGCCGAGTTATTCTGGCTACAAAGTTGAGGAGTGGGCACTGGATGACACAATCAATTCGGCTTTCTCTCGGTTCGAGGTAGGACCTTGTTACTGCATGTTCTCTCGTGTTTTCTACCGGATACTATGATGATTACAATCATAACCCCCATAATTAAAAGTTTGGCTGGTGACCTGTCTGATAACAACAATTACCGACCCATTGCTCTCGCCACAATTGATGACCTGTCTGATAACAACAATTACCGACCCATTGCTCTCGCCACAATTGATGACCTGTCTGATAACAACATTTACCGACCCATTGCTCTCGCCACAATTGATGACCTGTCTGATAACAACATTTACCGACCCATTGCTCTCGCCACAATTGATGACCTGTCTGATAACAACATTTACCGACCCATTGCTCTCGCCACAATTGATGACCTGTCTGATAACAACATTTACCGACCCATTGCCCTCGCCACAATTGCTAGTAAATGATTTGAACCTTTGATAATATCCCGGGTTTCTCACTCGTATGTCATTTTTTTACCGTCTCAAATGGTGTTAAACATGATGAAATCCTTCCTCCTCATATGCTTAACGTGTACATGAATGACTTAAGTGTAAATCTAAATAAACTACAAATAGGTTGTCTTAATGCAGGCATCATAATGAACCAAGTGATGTATGCCGATGATCTTTGTATTTTTTCACCGATAGTGTTTGTGGGTTGAGAAAACTCATAATATAACATACAATGCCAACAAATCTTATTGTATTGTTGTTTGGTAACAAACCTCAGGACAAGACACATTTTCACCAAGTCGTTAGGCAGACAAACGCAGACAAATGTTTTAGCCAGAAAATTTCACTTACGCATCAGTGACATTAAAACAACTTGTTTATATTTTCACTAACTAGGGATGTCAATGAATTTTTTTTATTGCAGATCTATTTTGTTTTATGTTTTTATGCTATACAGCCGCGAGAAATGTGAAACAGTTTCAAAATCGGCAAAGTACTTTTCGGAGTATGATTTTTTGAAGATGTCAAATTAGACACATTTGTCAGATTTTTGGCCTATCTCTTATACAGTAAAACCCTGTAACAGAAACATTTATGTTCAACTGTTAGATATCCCCACTGTGAGAACAATCCACTTAAAATTAAAAACACTAAAGAATAAATGCGTCTGAACAATAGTGTAAAAAATATGATTGAATGTTGAATACCCACAAATGTTTTTGTTAACAGGGTTCATGGATATATGATTTTATATTGTTGTAAAATTTCATAATTATTGTACGAATTAACGCATGTATGCATGTTTTATAAAATAAAACGCCTTCCAGATTTGTTATTACAATTTTGCGCGCTGTGTTTAGTCAATATGACCAGTTAGGTTGTGTTTAGTCATTATGACCAGTTAGGTTGTGTTTAGTCGTTATGACCAGTTAGGTTGTTTTTAGTCAATATGACCAGTTAGGTTATGTTTAGTCATTATGACTAGTTAGGTTGTGTTTATCTAGTAAAATTTAAATTGTTTTTAATCTATAATGTACCGGTACCTTATCCAGTCATTAAATATTATTCAAGAAATACCAATGTTCAAACAGCCAAATAAACAAGGAATTACATAACTATAATTATGGCTATTGATGAATTAATACATCTAAGACAAATAAATAAACAAATTAATGTCATTTGCGCCATATCGTCCACACACCTACTGTACCACACGCACGCACGCACGCACGCACGCACGCACGCACGCACGCACGCACGCACGCACGCACGCACGCACGCACGCACGCACGCACGCACGCACGCACGCACGCACGCACGCACGCACGCATACTATGAATCAACCATCTAAGGAAGCAACCATTACAGCTCATAAAGAGGGTTGGGTTTATAAGTTAACTAATGCCGAAATCACTACAGGCCGAGGTCACCGTGAGTAACCTACTAATGTATATATACAGACCGGCCACTAGGTGTTTGTTCAATAGACGGAACAGCCGCTGATCGTCAACCAGTCATCGTTCCGGGAGCCCAAAACATACGTTAATCTACATGTAATTATTTTCCACTTGGTGGAGAGTTTCATTATGACATTATCTATCTACACATTCCTGCGACATCATTATATAGATCACGCAATCCACGCTATTCGCCATTCCATCTGGTTCCGGCTAATAATATGCAGGCCCATCGAATGTTTATTTCTTACTACCATAACTTAATATGCAAAGAAAGTGGTACCGAAAGAGACTCTATTTAGACAAATATGCATACAATAAACATGCATACTTTGGCATAGCTTGGCGCCACCTAATACTACGACTATGTTCGCGAACTGGGGGTAAAGCGGGAAAAGTGCTCTACTCCAATGTTAGTTCGTTGGCATGGTTATGGTTAGATGTGTCACGTGGGTGAAATGGCAGCGCGGCTTTAGCCGGGTGGAACCACTCAATCTGTCAAACTGTGTCGCAATTTCATAACTAGTATATGTGTAGGCTTATGCAATGCAAACATACTGCATGTGTGTTTCGTGCGACTAAATTAGACACACGCGATTTTTTTTATACTAATACACAGTGAGTAATTGCTGCATTTGAACAGACATGGTTTAGTCTGGGCGATACTTGGGTGACCTAATGTAATGGCAATTTAACAAGATTTAACAAGATTTGCCATCCAAGCCAAAGGCCCAGATGGCAAGTGGACAAGGAAGCCATTGGCTTATCGAGAGTCCAACACGAATGCAATGATTGATATCCGTAGTTCACAATCTCGAATTTCACAGCACGATAATCATAGCTTTATGCTAAATCCGGACCAAGTGAACACATATAACAGTATTAGGTGAATAACGTATCGGAAAAAATTACGTTAATTCACAGTGTCAGTGACTGCTTTTAACCATTAAATTTAGTCAAATAATGCAATGTCAATGAGTGACACGTCACTGTCACTGTGACACTGACAATCACGACGTGTCATGCCATGGCCAATGGACATGTCATGGGCATCATTGCTGCCTCATGCTACACTGAGGCAGCGGTCGACCCCATAGATAAATAATGGGGTCGATTTGGCCCTTTCGACGCAAATGGTCGTTGGAAGCAGTAACTTTTAAAATATTAAAAACAGACACGCACTAACCGTTTCACATGTGTATTCTGTTATCTACCACCTACACATTGTCAGTGGCGTCTAGAAGTAGAAGAAATATGCTCCAAATAATTGATTAGGCGTACATTTATCTTGACTAGTGGGCAATATTTTCATAACTCAACCTGCACACGTCACATTATGTTATGGTTTTCATCATAAAATCATGCATAGATCTATCATGCGTAAATCTGTATATAAATATATAGATCTATGTATAATTATTGTCAAGTACTTTTAGTGATATACTTTTAATAATGATTATATACATGAAAAACACATTATTTTGCGTGTTTACTGCATTTTATTAATGTTCCAAATATCCAAGATGAGTTAGTTTTTGGCCCAGCAGAACTACGACCTTACTAGCGATTTTGACTATGTGTAGTCATGATATAGCCACAGTTATAGACAATACTCGATAGACAGACTCATTGACGTCAAAGTCAAGTCAGGACACAGATAGACATTACAGACAGTCATAAATAAGGTTAATCAATTTAACTCGAGGACAGGTAAAGAATTATGATCAATTATCATTAGTACTTGCTTCATGTGATACCACCTTTATAGCTGATCACAGCTAAACTGGGAGGTGATGAGTTTAGTGTCTCTTCCGAAAGACACAGGCAACGTGGGGTTAAAGAAATTGCCAAAGTTTTGAAATGGCAGCAGGTGGTTTAGAACCTAGCTTTGCTAGTCATCCAAATAAATGATTTTTTGTAATTAATAACATTTTCCAATAAATTTTTTTTTATTTCTGCAAAGTAAAAGCTTTCCAGTGCCACTGGTGAAGTACTTGAGGAAGTAGACAACTTCCATTATCTAGGTTCCTGGATCGACAGAACAGGCAAAGAAGTTCACCGTCACATTTCCCTTGCATGGCAAGCTTGCAACAAATTGAATATCATATTTGGAAGTTCAACATAGGAATGTCCCCCATATTTTCAGTTTCAGGACCACTGTCAAAAATGTATTGTTTTATGGAACTGATATATGGCCTCTCACAAAAGAACTGGAAGGAAGCTCGACGGGAGTTAACACTAGAATGCTCAGGTGGTGTTTACATGTCCACTGGAGCAATAAACTGACAAACAGATGACTTTATGGAGACATAAACAAGCTCTCAAACAAGATTCGAACGAGATGCCTCTAACTAGCTGGTCACTGGTATCGCCAAAGCATTGTCAATATTCATCTTGTGGACACTCACTCATGAACAAAGAAAAGCTGATCTGCGTAAACCTTGATGTTGAAGTGGCTGACCTTCCATCACTAATGAACAGCTAACTTTTATGGAAACGACTTGTCAAAGCTCTGGCTGTTGCTAATGATGATCATCATGAACTTTCAGTTACTTTAATTCGGTCTATAAAGCTGAAACGCTAAAATAAAGGTAATTTAAGGATGCTAAAAGCAGAAGTCCATTAGCAGTACTCACGATTGCAAATTAAATTTATTTTGCTAGAGATATATTTGACTGGTTCAGTCTACAAATAGTGGATTTATACTGAAAATTTTCAGTTGATATTAATAATTGTGGTCATACATTTTTGTTTTCTTGTAGAACTGACAAGAAGCTGTTTTCTTTTCCAGTAGCCCAATGGCAGCGGTTGGTTCCTTTGATGATGAGACCATTGGTCGACTTGTCAGCAAAATTGTTGATGAAGTACAGGATTCTATGCTTAACTTTGAGCTGCAGAAGGCGGCACAGGTAAATTATGTGTTTATTTATTTTATGTTAATTTACCACCATACTGTGGTTGATGATTTTACATTTTTATTGTTTACATTTTCATAAAAAAATATTCTAGTTGTTTAATTGGTTGTGACAGGAGGAAGTCAGGAGGTCAAACGTACGAGTTTACGGGATCAAAGATGCTGTAATAACAGGTTTAAAGTCATCAGGTGAGTGTGGATGACATTAATGGGGCAGGCTTTAATTCCCCCTGTAAATCCAGGTGTCATTTTTCTATTTGATGAGCCATAAAATTATTTACTGAAAAACAAAAGAATATTTTTATTTAATACTTTAATGTTTAATAATACAATGTAGTAATTATTATACATACACATGTAATTTACCAAAAAATAACCTTGAAGCAATAGTAAAATTTTACTTTTTATCCACCTTCCATAATTGTGTCGGCATGTTACCAACATTTAGTGCAATTACCCAGATTGACCAATGTAGTACTCCATAAGGCACCAATAATTTGTTTAACTCAAATGTTGTTAATTGGACGAGCTGCCCCACCAGTGTGGCATCGTTACTGTAAAAAACCTGTGCCCTTTTGAGAATAATCACCATGAGTGCATTGTCATCAGTAGAGAACGTGTGTGCCCTGTGGCACTGCCGTGTCAGTAATCTGGCAAAGTGAGTACAGTGATAGGTCAGTCATCTGTGGTCAGTGTCATGTTCCTGGACTGACCAACTGCCTGGACCTTCCTGGACATCGACCGCCAAAATTGGCCAGTGCAGTGACAGGTGACGGTGGTCTGGAGAGTCAGGAAGAGATGTGGTTGTAGACTTCTGTAGATGCTGTTTTTTATATAGTTGTCAGTAGTGGACGATGCCGGACACCTGTGCTTGAAAGTATTATAAGTAATACAATTCCTTCTTGCCCTTTTTTTAACATTTTATAATATGATATTACTAGTTTAATTGTAATTTTCTGCTTTGATGTTTGTGTTGAAATAAACTTCATTCATTAATTAATTCATTAATTAATTCATTCACTCATTCATTCACTCATTCATTCATTCAAAGGTGGACACATTGCTACAGTGGATTGAGTCAGAATCATTGATAACAGAATCAACCATTTAGCAGAATCAAATATGTTGGCTGGGACGGAGTCATTCCCTCTTCCCGCTGTATAAAAATGCGGTGCTTCAGTAAAAACCTGCTTAATAGAATCAACTTATTCTGGTCCAAAGTGATTCTATAGTTGAGTCCACTGCACATCCAAGTTGTTCAACATATCTATCTACATAACAAGGATATTTTTGCAGATGATAAAATCTGTGACCATTATTTGTTGTTACTTGTTTGTGTTAGTGAAATATGGACGTTCTTTACCTAATGATGACAACATTCTGCTTTATATATTAATGAGTAATTTAATCTACATTGGGCATAAGACTTTGAGTGTATCTTTGCTTTTCACTCAATAAAGTAACAGAATCTGATCACAACAATCATGTTGATCAGACGCCTTAGTGCAGGCATATTTGTATTCAGCTGTGATGCAAGTAAAAAACTGCTGCCCTATGTGCACTGGGAAGAAATAAGGCATTTTATCTGCATAATTAAATTGTTTTTATTGCGCCTTCTCTAATAGGCTGTGGCAGCTTCAGTAATCTTTGGAGTCTCCACTAATTCGACATGGCTGGTTGCCGGCTTGTGGGCAGTCAAGCGTATCAAGACATCATTCATTTGTGTGTCCAGGCAATGGGTTGCATACTTACTTTGTATATGCCATTAATTTCGCTTCCGATGGGCTTTGATCTAGGTCGTCTAGTGCTGATATGTCTACCGTGTAGTACGTAATATTGGGTATTTGTTGTTGTTGATGTTGTGTCACTCAACAACATTTCTTGTAATTGTTTTAAATTAATTGTCAAATTGTGATGCAATTAAGCTGCTGTGAAAGTTTAATTAATTCCACTTATTGTTTTTCCTGAAAGTCAGTTTTCAAGCTTAAATATCTACTAGTAGATATAGAGAAAACAAAATGAAACCTTCAAAAAGATCAATATTTAATACAAATATGTAAACATTTTCAATAATATTGTTAACTTAAAGACCCCTGAATAATGAAATTTACATTCAGACGTTAATATATTGTGTTTGACATTTTTTTACAAATTAAACATCATGACATCAGCATTCTATTAAATATGGTAACTTTTGTTTTTTATTTTAAACATCACTGTCTTGGTGTGTCACTGTCAATTGTGAAAAAAAAAATTTACATGTCAATTTATGCCTTTAAAAAGTATAACATATAACTATTGAAATTGGAAGTTTCAAATTTTTTTCAAATTTGTTACCTATGTGGCTTTAAGTGTCACCAAAATTGTGACAGCTAGATGCGAGTTGACATGTCTGCTGCTTGTGTCACAGGGTGGGACATGAGACTACGCAATGAGGTGTACAAAAAACTACAGACTCAGCCCCCCATACCCCACCCCCTGGCCACCCCTGAACAGGTCAAAGAACCCGTCAGTTACATCAGGAAGGCACAAGTGAGTTAACACTCAAACATGCAAGCAGACACACCCACCACCCACCACCCACACACCTACCACCCACATACCCATTACCCACACACACACACACCACCCACACAGCCACCACCCACACACACACACATCACCCACAACCCACCACCCACATACACACACCCACATACGCACGCACACAACAAAGACATTCTCTCCCTGATGAATAGTTTGATTATCTTTCCATCTGGTTACTCTGATGTTGTTTGGATGTAATATGTATATGAAATAAAATATGTGCAATTTACATCAGAAAAATATCACAATCAGAACATGAATCGAACTAATGTACTTGGTGCAACATCAACATACAGGCTGTCCATTGTCCTGATATGATGCCAGAACTGAGAGACCTAAGTTATGAAGAGTGTCTAAAAGAATATGGTTTAACAACACTACAGGAAAGGAGATCAAATATAAGATATTTTTTTAAGATATTGAATGGTTATAAAAATATTGATAGGACTATTTTTGTTCACTTAAGAAAAATAATAGAACTAGACTACAGGAAGTAATGTTAGAGAAAGATCAGTGTATTGGATATTAGAAAGTACACGTTCTCACAGAGTGAGAAAAATTAAAGGAACATATTATTTACAGATTGTGCAAATGCTAGCTGCGTGAATATGTTTAAAAACAAAATTGACACATATCTCAGATTCCAAAATTAGAATACGCACAGATGAATAATCGTTGGAATTTCTGGTCCATTTGCCTTCAAGGGTTTTTGTTTTGGATGGCAATCTTGTTAAGTCTTGTGAACTCACTGATGTTTGTTTGTTCAGATGAACTGGGAGAAACGCATTCTGAAGAGTGTCAACAGTATGTGTACAGAACTGAGTGTGCCGCTCGCCAAGAAGGTAGGCTACAACTTTTAAAAAACATTCCTTCTCTTGTTTCTCATAACTCAAAAACATTCTAGTTTTGAGACAGTGGAGGCTTGTCTTGTCTGTTACATGTCTTATATGTTAGTAATGTTTTATAAAGTCTATATAAATAGTCTCATTGTTATTGCAAATACATGTACAAATAAATGGGTAATTATTATATCCTGATATCCAATGTGTTCTGATAGATTCTAGTGAACTTTAAAGATTGCTTTTATGTTGTCCAAATATGTAGTAAGTTAATAGTTTACGTAATGTTCGCAGTCGGTTTAATAATTGTTGAAATCGTCAAAAGAATTAACTTTGATCCTTACATCTGGTAACTTGTGAAAGTATGAATGGCCTTATGTTATGGTATGAATGGCCTTATATTATAGTATGAATGGCCTTATGTTATAGTATGAATGGCCTTATGTTATAGTATGAATGGCCTTATGTTATAGTATGAATGGCCTTATGTTATGGTATGAATGGCCTTATGTTATAGTATGAATGGCCTTATGTTATAGTATGAATGGCCTTATGTTATAGTATGAATGGCCTTATGTTATAGTATGAATGGCCTTATGTTATAGTATGAATGGCCTTATGTTATGGTATGAATGGCCTTATGTTATAGTATGAATGGCCTTATGTTATAGTATGAATGGCCTTATGTTATGGTATGAATGGCCTTATGTTATGGTATGAATGGCCTTATGTTATGGTATGAATGGCCTTATGTTATAGTATGTAGAACCGGATCACTTTTGCAATTTCTTTCACTGAATTTTGACCAGACATGGTCTAAGATAATTGAATAATTTGTCTGATGATTTCACCAAAGCTAAATAACACATTTGCACAAACGAGCTAGCTTGTCATAACGGCAGGTTTGATAACTTGCAAAATTATTTGAAGATGGGTGAAAAATTGAATTGCAGAAGTAGTTTTAAAGAGAGATTCTTTTAATATTGTCCATGACGGGTCATGTTGACAGCGGCCAGAGAAGGACCAGAAGGACATGGCAATCAAGTGGACAGAGCTGGGCACAGATGAACCTGGTCAGTTATTTCTGACCAGTCCTCCGGTCATCATTTCTTGTCTCATTTAACGCTTAAATATGTTTTATGCTATGCTATCAAAATATTTCAAATTTCTAGGACTATAATGTAAGCCGGTGATTTCATGTCAGGGTTGGGTATTGTACGTCCAAAACATGTTTTGGAGACAGGCATCTAAAATGGATGGTTTAAACCGCCTAAATGTGGTCAAGGTCTGTTAATCACAGCAAAACACAAGTAGTGTGTGTGTGACTCATGTATGGGGCTGAAATGTTGTCAGCGGCCCAGTCCCCATGGTGATGGTTCGTACATAAAAAAATATTTGAAATTTCCCATAACTCGGATCATTGGTTACTTGCAATTGTTCACAATGTTCACAATTGTTCACAATGCTGTGCGTGTTTCAACCATTGTTACGTGATCTATGTCAAACGTCAACTGAACATATCATGAAACTGGCAGTTGTACATGATTTTTGTGGTGCGAAGATGTCACGTATCTTAAACGTATCTTATTGCCATTGGCATTGTACGACCAAAACATGACTGGGTAGTGCAAGGAGTCATAAGCTCTTGCCTTTTCTCCCGCGCAATGCCAGGCAACTGGGACAGGAAACAAGTTCATCTGTACTTCCCTCCAGCCAACTATGCATTTCTACCTGTTTTTTAATAATTTTTAAAAATTATTTTCTTAGCACCCTTATGGTTTTGAAGATGCGTGGAAGAAGCTAACAGTTTGCAATGTGTTTCATATTCTCTGAAACTGACATGCGAAAACGAATCTGTAATAATGAAAGTGTTATTATTTTATCAATGATTGTGTTTCGGACAGGTTTCGGACAATATAATAATGATTGTGTTTGAACTGCCCCGTCCAAAACCTTCTAACACTGTTTTAAGTTATATTAATTCTCAAAAGATGCAGCCACTTTTTGTTGTCATTTCAACTGTTTGTTCCTGGCACTGATTATGACATGCTAGCATAGTGCATGGAAACACAACATTATGACATGCTAGCATAGTGCATGGAAACACAACATTATGACATGCTAGCATAGTGCATGGAAACACAACATTATGACATGCTAGCGTAGTGCATGGAAACACAACAATATGACATGCTAGCACAGTGCATGGAAACACAACATTATGACATGCTAGCATAGTGCATGGAAACACAACATTATGACATGCTAGCATAGTGCATGGAAACACAACATTATGACATGCTAGCATAGTGCATGGAAACACAACATTATGACATGCTAGCATAGTGCATGGAAACACAACATTATGACATGCTAGCGTAGTGCATGGAAACACAACATTATGACATGCTAGCATAGTGCATGGAAACACAACATTATGACATGCTAGCATAGTGCATGGAAACACAACATTATGACATGCTAGCATAGTGCATGGAAACACAACATTATGACATGCTAGCATAGTGCATGGAAACACAACATTATGACATGCTAGCATAGTGCATGGAAACACAACATTATGACATGCTAGCATAGTGCATGGAAACACAACATTATGACATGCTAGCATAGTGCATGGAAACACAACATTATGACATGCTAGCATAGTGCATGGAAACACAACATTATGGCATGCTAGCGTAGTGCATGGAAACACAACATTATGACTTGCTAGCATAGTGCATGGAAACACAACATTATGACATGCTAGCGTAGTGCATGGAAACACAACATTATGACATGCTAGCGTAGTGCATGGAAACACAACATTATGACATGCTAGCGTAGTGCATGGAAACACAACATTATGACATGCTAGCGTAGTGCATGGAAACACAACATTATGACATGCTAGCGTAGTGCATGGAAACACAACATTATGACATGCTGGCGTAGTGCATGGAAACACAACATTATGACATGCTAGCATAGTGCATGGAAACACAACATTATGACATGCTAGCATAGTGCATGGAAACACAACATTATGACATGCTAGCATAGTGCATGGAAACACAACATTATGACATGCTAGCATAGTGCATGGACACACAACATTATGACATGCTAGCGTAGTGCATGGAAACACCACATTATGACATGCTAGCATAGTGCATGGAAACACAACATTATGACATGCTAGCATAGTGCATGGAAACACAACATTATGACATGCTAGCATAGTGCATGGAAACACAACATTATGACATGCTAGCGTAGTGCATGGAAACACAACATTATGACATGCTAGCATAGTGCATGGAAACACAACATTATGACATGCTAGCATAGTGCATGGAAACACAACATTATGACATGCTAGCGTAGTGCATGGAAACACAACATTATGACATGCTAGCGTAGTGCATGGAAACACAACATTATGACATGCTAGCATAGTGCATGGAAACACAACATTATGACATGCTAGCGTAGTGCATGGAAACACAACATTATGACATGCTAGCGTAGTGCATGGAAACACAACATTATGACATGCTAGCGTAGTGCATGGAAACACAACATTATGACATGCTAGCGTAGTGCATGGAAACACAACATTATGACATGCTAGCGTAGTGCATGGAAACACAACATTATGACATGCTAGCGTAGTGCATGGAAACACAACATTATGACATGCTAGCGTAGTGCATGGAAACACAACATTACGACATGCTAGCATAGTGCATGGAAACACAACATTACGACATGCTAGCGCAGTGCATGGAAACACAACATTATGACATGCTAGCGCAGTGCATGGAAACACAACATTATGACATGCTAGCATAGTGCATGGAAACACAACATTATGACATGCTAGCGTAGTGCATGGAAACACAACATTATGACATGCTAGCATAGTGCATGGAAACACAACATTATGACATGCTAGCATAGTGCATGGAAACACAACATTATGACATGCTAGCATAGTGCATGGAAACACAACATTATGACATGCTAGCGTAGTGCATGGAAACACAACATTATGACATGCTAGCGTAGTGCATGGAAACACAACATTATGACTTGCTAGCATAGTGCATGGAAACACAACATTATGACATGCTAGCATAGTGCATGGAAACACAACATTATGACATGCTAGCATAGTGCATGGAAACACAACATTATGACATGCTAGCGTAGTGCATGGAAACACAACATTATGACTTGCTAGCATAGTGCATGGAAACACAACATTATGACATGCTATCGTAGTGCATGGAAACATAACATTATGACATGCTAGCGTAGTGCATGGAAACACAACATTATGACATGCTAGCGTAGTGCATGGAAACACAACATTATGACTTGCTAGCATAGTGCATGGAAACACAACATTATGACATGCTAGCATAGTGCATGGAAACACAACATTATGACATGCTAGCATAGTGCATGGAAACACAACATTATGACATGCTAGCGTAGTGCATGGAAACACAACATTATGACATGCTAGCGTAGTTCATGGAAACACAACATTATGACATGCTAGCGTAGTGCATGGAAACACAACATTATGACATGCTAGCATAGTGCATGGAAACTCAACATTATGACATGCTAGCATAGTGCATGGAAACACAACATTATGACATGCTAGCGTAGTGCATGGAAACACAACATTATGACATGCTAGCGTAGTGCATGGAAACACAACATTATGACATGCTAGCGTAGTGCATGGAAACACAACATTATGACATGCTAGCATAGTGCATGGAAACACAACATTATTCCTACATTTTTACTGATGGTTTTATGATTTTTTTTTACAGATTTGAGTCGATTCCGACCAGTGTATGCCCCAAAAGACTTCCTTGAGGTCGTATCCAGTCTGAAAAACCCTAACCTAGTGGAGAGTCTGGAATCTGCCGGGTATGTATAATAATAATGATAATATTTATTTTATATGGTGCCATCTACAAAACAATTAAAATATAATATAATCTGTTAAAACAATTCATTTGGCTTTAAAAATAAATAAATTAACACCAATTTAGTTTTATTTGGGAATATTAAATTTGGGCAAGGAAAGTGTAAATCTGCAGCCTAGTTATAAAACATTTCTTGTAATGATTAAGCATGGAAATATTAGGATGTTCTTCATAGATGGGGACTTTTTCTTTTTTATAACCCACAAAATTACAATTACATTTAGAAAAATTATTTGTTGTGATTCCCACATCAATTGACTTCTTTTTACAAATGAGCCCACCCTTGCCTTAGACCACCCATAGTGAAACATGTGCTTGAATTTAACACAGCCTGAGCAGATTCGTATTGGCACATATCAAAGCCAGAGTGTTTCAAGAAATCACACAATCTTTTTATGCACATCACATTCCATCTATGTACCTGGGCAGAAAACTAACAACATTTACAGACGGGAAATGTTCACCTTATTTATGTGAATGAAAAAAAAAGGCAATGTCACGTCTGTGTTTTGAACTTTATTTTCAATATGTTCTAGTTTCTTATTTATTTATTAATAATTTGACAATGTCTTTACTAGACTATGGCAACAGTTCTGAGTATAATTTAAAAGTAATTTAAGGAATCTGCATAGATGCCACCTTTGTGGTCATAACACGTTCCGGCTTCTTGACTGAGCCCATTTATAAAAACTTGCAATGAAGCAACATATTTTATGGTTTTTGCATTTACAAATACATATTTCTAACTTGAGAACAGTATTATACAATCTTACTTATTACTAATGCATAGTTCAAAATTCCTGTGTGAATGATTTCAATCTGAGTTTATTGTTTATACTATCGCATGAGCAACTACTCCATAATTACCTGACTATTATAGGCATCAGTAGCTTTAATTCAAGTTGATGTTACAGCAAAAATTAATAATAATTCGACACTCTATTTTTTTACGAGATGAGCGAAAAAAATCAAATTGAGGATAGACCGTTTATAGTGCCATGTTAACCCTAATAGAGGTGATTGTCATTGTTATGGTCGTTGTTATGGTAACTGTGACAAACTGGACAAAAATAACTGTGACTGTGTCTTGAGGTGTCTCCTGCACTTAGCAGAAACCAGAAACTTGTCTCATCTGACGGTCCAGCACTGTTGATATGCAGTTGGAATGAAAGTAATATCATTTATGACACTGTCACTAACATCGTTCAGCAAATCTTGTTATGTCCATTGTCTTTCTAGGTAACAGTATATCATTTGTTGATTAAATTATTAATACTTTTAAGATAGAATGTGGAATTTCTTGGAGCACGTTTTATATAGAACACATATGCTAATACATGTGTGGTTCATGGAGATGTTTTATTACGACTTCCTGGAAATGCTTTTAAGAGATATCAACAGGATGTTGTGTCTCTGTCAAATTTATACATGTTTTGGCCTGGAAATTATCCTAAAATGTGACTTAGCCAAACAAGATCATGTCGACAATTTAATAAGCTACTCAAAATATATAAACTGTAATATTAATTTAGTCAGGTGTTTTACGTTATTTGCACTTCACAACATATCATTTATTGTCACTATGACAAATCCGTAGTATCCTGCAGCCCCAGGACAGACATTTCCCAAATATTCTTACTGAATGCTTGAAACGCCCACTTGTTCTACGTCTAGTGAAACTTATTTTATGTAGTGTATTATATATCGACCTATTAAGCGTCCATGTCCTAATTAGCATACACCCCCTTTTTAATCAGGATCCATAATTTATTTAATTTGACTAGTGTGGAGCAACTAAAACGTGTCGCCATCTGGTGTTAAACAGTTAGCACCACTTTTCAGTAGTTACCAAATGACACTACTAGTGTTAAGCAGTTACCTTATTGTCTAGAGATAAAACTTTTGGTGTATGCTTATCAGAACAGATTCCTTGACATTTTTCCAATTTTTTTTTAAGCGTACTATACACTTTGGTCAAATACGGTATTTAAAAAAATTAATGCGAGCAATCTTCATAGATTCTCCACCCGATGGGGTATCGTTCAAGCCACACTTGAAACAAAGGATCTACACGACCTGGTGAGTAGCTTGAGAGGTTGTCTTCAGAATTAGGGATGACAATGTCTTGTGCAGTAATTGAATTACAGAGAAGTCTCTTAGGTTGGAGTCAGCTGATCTTCCGGGGGGAGGGGGTAACTGTTTTACACAGACATTATTTATACTGACAGGTTATTTTACTGTATCTTAGTAGTAATAATTGCAGATTTTTGCACATTAGTAGTTTAAATGTGTATGATTTTATGTATAATGTACACACCATTGTACAGTGCACCTGAGCAATTATAAGAAATGTATTATTATTTTATTATTATTTAAGAGTCCAATTACGTTAATGACAGTGGGGTCCATAGGGTTTGCATTGAAGTCCTTCAGGCTTAAATGTAGCCCTGTTGGATATGACTGACCCAGGCTGGCTTAACACTGCAGTGCGAATTGATTCCTAGAAAATGTAAGTTTTCACAATTTATGTGGTGCCGAATCAGGTCTTCAACCAGTGCCGTATTTAGGATTATGGAGGCCCCTGGGCAGTGATTGACCGGTAATCCTATCACAATAGTTCTCACTCCTCCCTATCTATGACAATATGGATTTCACAGCACAACTCTACTTTTTATCATTTAGAATACAAATCTGCATCATGGAACAATTGAAGACAGTCGTGACGTGTCTTTATCCTCATGGAAGATGGTTAACAGAATAGTCTGGACTGTGCCGTAGATGCCTCATACCTTCAAGCACCTAATTCACCATTCTTAGTCAGACATTAGTTTGTCAATTGTCACACTACCACTTGTAGTGGCACAACAGGTTATTCATGTAAATGTGTTTGATCCCAAAGCCAAGGGGGGCATGACCTCCAAAGAGGTTTCATTGGGGCCACCATAAAAAAAATGTGTGTAAGCCCCTGGGCAGTCTTTCTCCCTTTATCTGACACTGTCTTCAATCACAGATCTTAAAATCCTGTTGCAAACCCTAATCCAGAACACTAAAGGACCATCTATAAACTAAGGGATCATCTCTAAACTAAGGGATCATCTCTAAATTAAAGGACCATCTCTAAACAAAGGGACCATCTCCAAACTAAGGGACCATCTCATGCATATAGCACACTGTAGCAGAAGATGATTTATTTGTTTATTATTCATCAGCACCCTAAATTCAGCCACCCTTATGAACTGGGATCAGAAAAAAACAATGTTTTTAGGAAAAATGCATCACATTGGCTCAGATAACTCAGTTCTGTTAATGAGTACCAGGCTACAGACAGAAGAGGATGCTTATCAACGAATGGTCTTCGCGCAGTAATTGCAGTGTAGCTGAATGCTTCCCAGAGAAGTCGAGTTGCTGTTGGAATGAACAGGTCTGCCAGGGGGTGAAGTGTAAAGTGCTTTGAGTCATCCTGTTAGTTAGATGCTTATAAGTTACCTTTGCCTTGTTGCCTGTATTGTTTATTATATTCCTTAACTATATAAGTTTATAAGTTTAACATGTTAAATTCTGGACAATTAGTAAATTTTTCTAGCATCTGGAGTGCACTACCAAAACTATAATGAACTTTGTCCGTCAATAGCGCCTTCAGTTCAGTGACATGTCGATGACACAGTGTCAGGGTGGCATTGATGACACGTCAGAGCTTCAGGCAGAGTTGTTTCTGCAGGAGCGAGAGCGACTCGCACGGAAAGGTCAGTCAGAGGTCTCTGGTGTCATACCTTCTGTTCCTGTCTACCAGTCGATAGTTTAGAACTAGACTGAAAGTTCTGCTATGGCTGTTATGATAAAAATGCAAACACTAACATAAATATGGACTTTCATGCATGCATGCATACACGCACAGTCGCACACACACACACACAGATGCATGCAGCACCACAGAATACCACACACGCAATTCCACATACACACAACACCACACACACAACACCACATACACACACAACACCACACCCACATGTATTCCACATACACACACACAACACCTCACACACACGTACGTATGCGCACGCACAGAATTTTGATCATCTTCCAACTTGACGAACATTTTCACCTGTATCAGTAATTTGTGTAAACCATGTTTCCTTGAATTTTTCATTGTCAACTGATACAATGTATTTCATCTAGATATTATTACCTGAGTTTAATGGTTTATGGATATAAGATGTCGACAAATATTGTCAATACTTTTCGACATATCCAACAGGGATGTATTAGTCAAAACAGCAGTGCCCCCTGGGGGGTTGTGGAGACACCTGTTGCCAATTAATATGACAAGTATTGAATAACACAACGTTACAGCTGGTATGCCTGGCGTACAATTCCTAGAAAATTGTCATGCTACGAAGCTGATGGCAAAATTTGCTAATCTGAGAAGGCTTAATTCACTTGCTGCATTTATGTAATGACAAGCAGCAGAAATAATTACTTTAATTTGTTTGTGTTCTCACATCGGCTGGATCTTGTTACCAATCTGGCTTTGTGATGCATTAAATGAACAGGAACACAGTGATGATAACACCTGAGCTACCTGTAATGATGGAGTGACTATATGCTGTTCCAATTATACCCAGCTGTTTCAACATGTTACACATTTGTGTTGTAGATGTGTTAGTGGTGTGCTCACCTGATCAGATTCTCACGTTTCTTCATATGGCTGGTCCAGTGATGATGATGATGAAAATTAAGATAAAGATGTTGATGATACTGACGATAGTGGTGATGATGGTGATAGTTGTGATGGTGATTATGATGATGATAAATTTATAGTTGTTTTATTCTTTGGTGGAAGTTACCAAATGTTTCTAGGTTCTCTGGACCAGCTGTTGATATATGTCAGTCTTTGTTGGCCTCTTGTCATCTTTTATTCCTTCAATTGGTATTTTCTCAACTTGTTCTGTTCTCTTTACATATCCTCTAACTTTTCTTTGTCATCTTCATATTCTTTTTCCTCTAACTTGTAGTAACTCTTCTACTGTCATATAGACTGAACCATCAGTGAACATTCTAGCAGTCCAATTGTTCATTTATGTGTCGTTTATACGTTAGACAGTTGTAACATATCATTTTTAACTGCAGCAGCACTTCTCAGATGATATCTTCTGTTTTCCAAAAATAGGCAGGACACATCCATGAACTTCTCATTTTGCAAAATGTATGTTGCATTTTTATTAAAACAACCAGATGATATTAGAAAGTTTGCAGATTCCACCTGTATTGCCTGAACTTTACCTTCACTGAAGACATTAAGCAAGATTTAACAAGATTGTCATCCAAGCCAAAGGCCCAGAAGGCAAAGTGGACAAGGAAGCCATTAGCTTATAGAGAGTCCAAAATTGTTTCATCCCTAAATAAAAAATGACAAGTATTGGGTATAATTAAAAATGATGCCTGACAACGCAGCTGATAAGGCACCATTTAAAAATATTGATGACTGACACTAAACAAAATTGGTTCCATCGGTTAGCAGCTGTTTCATTTGTCATCAGACATTGGTCTGTTTTCCCCCCAGAATTGCTTATTTCTCCAGTCCCGGTTCAAGGTGCTCACTTCGAGGTGCCATCTGGTGAATAAGAAGGTGCTGAAGTTACACATAGGTCGATGTAGATCAGTTTCTTGTAGACATGGGGAGTCTTACGCTAACTGACACTGGCTCAGTGTAATGTTACATCAATGGTTTTAGATTTAACAAGGTAGGCACTGTAACAAGATTTAGATTTAACAAGATTTAACAAGGCAACGAGTCAGATGGCAAGGAAGCCATTGGCTTATTGAGAGTCAAAAATTTGTTCATCTATGTGTAACCCGCCCTCCTGAGATATGTCAACCTTGTTTTTAAACATATTCGTGCTGCTGGCAGTTACACAATCTGTAGATAATTTGTTCTTTCATTTATTTTCCTCTGTGAGAATGGGTATTTCCTGATATCCAATCTACACTGATCCTTTACTAATGTTACCTCATGTCCTCTTTTTTTACTATCTTTCCTGAGTGAGAACAAAATATTTCAATATTTTCATACCCATTCAACATGTTAGACTTCAATTTGATCTCCACTTAACCTCCTTGTGTCTAGGGTTGTTAAACCACATTCTTTGAGATGTTCTTCATAACTAAGGTTTCTCAGTTCTGGAATCATTTTAGTTGCTCTCCTCTGTATTATTAATGTATCAAGCCAGACATGGCTTGATACATTAATAATACATGACATACTACATTAATAGAAACAGTTAATGTTAATGCATTGTACAGCTGTATTGACCTTTATTTGTGCTGACTTAGTCATGAATGGTATAGGTCGCCCCATGACCATGCAAGATTCATCAATCATAAATTGTCAATGTGGGTTAATTATTTTGAAATTAGTAGATCACACAGCTATTACGGATGGCAGTTTGTGATGGTCAACTATCTTGTTATTTAACCTTGATGGAATCGATGGACAAGCAATTCATTTTTTTACCAGATCCTGTCAAAATTCGGCAAGTAAGTTTGGTCCAGCTCTGTGTGCTATAGCAAAAGGTTATTCATATTTTATCCAATCTAACAATCAAAGTAAATTATTGAGATGATTTAAAAAAAAGGGTATGTATTCTTTTATTAAACTGACTAAGATGAACCTGATTTGAGGAGGAAACTTTAAACAGGGATGTGTGTATTATGAACATGCTTCATGGATGTGTGTATTATGAACATGCTTCATGGGTGTGTGTATTATGAACATGCTTCATGGATGTGTGTATTATGAACATGCTTCATGGGTGTGTGTATTATGAATATGCTTCATGGGTGTGTGTATTATGAACATGCTTCATGGATGTGTGTATAATGAACATGCTTCATGGGTGTGTGTATTATGAACACGCTTCATGGGTGTGTGTATTATGAACATGCTTCATGGGTGTGTATTATGAACACGCTTCATTGGTGTGTGTATTATGAACATGCTTCATGGATGTGTATATTATGAACATGTGTCATGGGTGTGTGTATTATGAACATGCTTCATGGATGTGTGTATTATGAACATGCTTCATGGATGTGTGTATTATGAACACGCTTCATGGTTGTGTGTATTATGAACACGCTTCATGGTTGTGTGTATTATGAACATCCTTCATGGGTATGTGTATTATGAACATGCTTCATGGATGTGTGTATTATGAACACACTTCGGGTGTGTATTATGAACATGCTTCATGGATGTGTATTATGAACAAGCTTCGTGAATATTTGTATTATGAACATACTTCATGGATATGTGTATTATGAACATGCATCATGGTTGTGTGTATTATGAACATGCTTCATGGGTATGTGTATTATAAACACGCTTCATGGATGTGTGTATTATGAACATGCTTCATGGATGTGTGTATTATGAACATGCTTCATGGATGTTTGTATTATGAACACGCTTTATGGTTGTGTGTATTATGAACATGCTTTATGGGTGTGTGTATTATGAACATGCTTCATGGGTGTGTGTATTATGAACATGCTTCATGGATGTGTGTATTATGAACATGCTTCATGGTTGTGTGTATTATGAACATGCTTCATGGGTATGTGTATTATGAACATGCTTCAT
Source organism: Lamellibrachia columna (assembly GCA_963662155.1). NCBI lineage: Eukaryota > Metazoa > Annelida > Polychaeta > Sabellida > Siboglinidae > Lamellibrachia > Lamellibrachia columna. The sequence continues at coordinate 2,829,609 of OY759274.1, read as the reverse complement.
GGATGTGTGTATTATGAACACACTTCGGGTGTGTATTATGAACATGCTTCATGGATGTGTATTATGAACAAGCTTCATGGATATTTGTATTATGAACATACTTCATGGATGTGTGTATTATGAACATGCATCATGGTTGTGTGTATTATGAATATGCTTCATGGGTATGTGTATTATAAACACGCTTCATGGATGTGTGTATTATGAACACGCTTCATGGGTGTGTGTATTATAAACACGCTTCATTGGTCACATGTAATAGAGTCTAATGACAGAGATTCCTATCACCAAGAGAACATTTACTGCTGCTCCGTTCGGAGATGCAAATGACTCAACATATATACCTAATTCTCTGGCAGGTCGAATCCACAGCCAGTGTGGTAACTGACATATAGAGCACCTGACATTCACCAAAACTCTTCACATGATATGACTTACTGATTCTAAGAAACAGTCTCTCCATCCCGTGTGCCATAAGCTAGCAATTGACTGTGGCAGATGTCATGGGAGACAGTGGTGTCCGTTCCAATCTCCTGTCTCCTGTCTCCTGTGGTTATCCCGTGGTTTAACCCACGCTGACACAATGATTAGCAACACATAACTGCTAAATCATTTCATTATGCTGGCTCCTGGTAATTCCTTAACCACGTGTCACAGGAGTTTCATTCCAGCTTTATGACATGTATTTTAACATGCACTTTTTTGACCTTCGTTTCATATTTGGTTAATGTATTTATTTGCTTGTAAATATTTTTTACTAAAGAGACCATATTAAAGAACAAAAAACATTTGACATTTTTTTGTAAATATTTTTAAATAAGCGTATTTAAGGATAACAATTTAATTGTTAAAAAATAACTACTGAAAGTGTAATACAGTTAAACCTCGTTTTACGGTCACCTCAGTGATACACCTCACCATTATGGTCACCTCAGTGATACACCTCACCATTATGGTCACCTCAGTGATACACCTCACCATTATGGTCACCTCAGTGATACACCTCGCCATTATGGTCACCTCAGTGATACACCTCACCATTATGGTCACCTCAGTGATACACCTCGCCATTATGGTCACCTCAGTGATACACCTCGCCATTATGGTCACCCTGGGATGGTCCCAAATTATTTCCATAACATAAAAGATATATGACATTTAGTCCTGCCAATATGGTCAACTCGCTATTCAGGTCACTTTTTGTCAAGTCCAGAAGGTGAACTTAATAGTGAAGTTCCACTGTAAGTCTTACATGTCATCATCCAAGAAATGTTTCCAAATAGCACATTTGTTCACTCGTCACAGTGCGTTTTACATTGCAATAATGTAGTTTTTGCCCCATAAACTGTCCACTTAAGGGAGTTGACCACTGGTTGGAGTGTTCATTTAAGAGAGGGTCCAGTGTATATGGTTACATAAATGGTGGACAGTCAGAGTAGCAATGTTCATCTCAAAACTGGTCTGGTTTAATTATTATATGTTTATGAAAGCTAGATACCTTTTTGTGTTCATTGAGTATACATAGAAAGTGTGAAACCTTTCTTCAAGGTGAATGTCACAGAATCTGGTAACAATTTACATGCTGGTAAATAAGTTAATTACTTCTAGCAGTAGTAGTGTTTTATTAACATTTAATGAAGATATATTTAGCTGCTTTGTGGATGGCAGAAGGAAGTAACACGATCTTATAAGTATTTTACTACAGTGTTTCTCCTTTCACGCTTTTCACTTACAAGCTGAATTAGTTTAAATGTGTCATAAACTGATTTGTTTCAGTAAATGTTCTTCATTGAGTGATGGATTGATTGATAGATTGACTATTCAATCTACCTGCGAAATCTACCTGTGTACAAGGTATACGAACCAACACCTGTGTAAGACCGCTTTGACAGTTTGTGCCAATATAACGAGACACTCTCAGGTGTATTTTTGTGACTTGTGTTACAGTTGTGGATACGCTTCATGGCCCAGTCGCCCAGGAGTTTGCAAAGAAAGGATGTCCGATCACTTACAGGGTGGACCTGTGGAAACACATCCTCGGTGTTTATGTCAATGACATTGTAAGTACTTCTTTGGGTTTATGGACAAACCCCCCCCCAGATAAAACCTCTATGACAAAATCCCCCTGAACAAACCCCCCCTCAATATTCCATTACAAAAACTTTTTAAATGAATAGTAGCAGGAAAAAGAATACATAGCAACTTGAACGATATACAAATTTGCCAGTTTTGCTGATTTTTAGTTATCACATGATTGCTTTTTTATTGTAATGATTTAACAAGATTTAACAAGATTCGCCATCCAAGCCAAACGCCCAGATGGCAAGTGGACAAGGAAACCATTGGCTTATTGAGACTCCAACAATGTTCATCTACGTGTAACCCGCCCTCCTGTGATATGTGTCAACTTTGTTTTAAAATGTATTCACGCTGCTAGCTGTTACACAATCCGTAGACAGTTCCATTCATTTATTGTCCTCTGTGAGCACGAGTGCTTCCTGGCATCCAATCTACACTGATCCTTTAATAATTTTACCTCATGTCCTCTACTATCTTTCTTGAGTGAGAAAAACATTTCTATCAATATTTTCATACCCATTCAATATCTTAAAAACTTCAATCAATAAGGTCTCTCCGTTCTGGAATCATTTTAGTTGCTCTCCTCTGTATTTGTTCAAGCATATCTATATCCTTCTTACGATATGGTCTCCAAGCTTGTGTAGAGTACTCTAAACGAGGCCTAACTATTGCTTTATACAGAGGTATAATTAGGTTTTTTCCTTGTATGTTATATTTCTCCCAATCAACCCAAGAATTTAATTACCTGTTGAAGCTGGAATGCCACACTGCCCTGAAACTTTCATATTAGCACTTACTGTCACTGCTAAGTAATTTTTTTTACAGTAGTTTTTAGAACAGTATCTCCATTTTTATAGTTTACATCCCCTGTCCTGTATGTAGGCATTTACATTTCCCAAAATTTAATAACATCTGCCATTTCTCAGACCATTTAATTAATTTGTCTAGATCGTTTTGTAAATGTTGTTTGTCATCATCATTGTTAACACTTCTTTTGTGTCATCTGCAAATTTCAGTACGTTGCTTGTTATATTGTTGTCTTATATAGTAAGAATAATAAAGGTCCTAATACTTATCCTTGAGGTACCCCACTCAAAACTGATTTCCAGTTTGAAACCTCTCCATCTCCCACAACACGCTGTCTTCTGTCAGTCAGCCAATGTTCTATCCAGTCAATTATGCCATCCCTGATACCATGGGCTTTTAATTCAAGTAGTAATATTTGATGTGGTACTTTGTCAAAAGCTTTCTGAAAGCTTAGCTTTCTGATGAATTCATAGAAAATTCCAATTGCTAATACCTCTAAGTACAATACCAAAATAAGTTTTTTAATCTGGGTGTTTTCTCATTGTTTCAATAATTTACCTTTAAGTTTCTCCTCAGTTCGATTTTTTGCTAGTCTCGTTTCAAATTAGTTTTGCAAAAAATCAAACCAACTTAATATCCACTGCAACATACAACTTGTTTGTACACAACAGCTAGAAATCATCAGACAAACTATTCATTTATTCAGTGATTGATCAAGCATTAATTAAAGTGAAAATGGAAACACTAAAAACTCACAAATATTATTTTTGGTGAAATTTTGTAACTTTGTCATGTGATTGGTGAGAGGATGGAAATTACGCCCATGATCAGCATTGACCCGGACAGTGTTAACCATTTTGGATATCCACTATTTTGAACGTTACCAGATATGATGACTAAAGTAAATTCTTTTGATGATTTGAACAAAAATAAGCAATTTTTATTTAATTGACTATGGATGTTACATAAACTATTCATACCACACACACGCACGCGCGTGCACGCATGCACACACACACACACACCCACACACACACACACACACACACACACACACACACACACACACACACACACACACACACACACACACACACATGGATTTGCGATAGGCTAAATCAGTTGAGGATGGAGTTTTAAGTACTCTGTAACTCTATAATTTGTGCAGATAGTGTTAGAAACGATTTTCAGCATTTTTTTGTGAAAATAATTGCTGGATAACTTGACCCAGAGGTCATGAACTCTAGGTCAGAGCTGTGTAGAAAGTTGATGAGTTGGGGGATTAGTGTTAAACTGAGAGGGAAGAAGGATTAGGGAATGATCCCAGTGTGACTGGCTGCAGGTGGGGGGATGAAGGCTGTGTAGAAGCAGGTCATTGTTAGTGCACTCGCTCCCTCCTCTCTCTCTCTCTCCCTCTCTCTCTCCCTCCCTCACTCCCTCGCTCCCTCTCTGCATTTCTGTCTCTGTCATTCTCTTTCTGCATTTCTCTCACTATCTTTCTCTGTCACTGTTATCTACATTTCTCTGTCTCTCTTTCTCCCTTGTTCTCCCTCCCATCATCCCTCTCTCTCTCCCCATCCCTTTCTCCCTCGCTTTCCTCTCCCTTGCTCTCCCTCTCTCCCATTCTCCCTCCCTTTCTCCCTTTCCTTCCCCCCCTGGTCTCCCTCTCTCTCCTTGCTCTCCCTTTCTCCGTCGCTCCCCTTCTTACTGCCCCCTCCCTCACTCTCCCTCCCTCTCTATTTCCCATTTTCTCACTCTCCTTCCATCCACCGTCTCCCTGGGTTTTACCTTTGGGTGGTAGTATTTCAGAAATCAAGCCTAGTGTTGTTTGGCCTGGGGAAGTGCACTAAGGAAACAGCAGGATGGATGACCTGGACTACGTGGTGGAGAGTCATCCAGATCATCCCCCTCTGTGGAGTCTTGCATGATGTGTCCAGTACAGTGGCACCGCTCATGTCATGTCAGCCGACATTAGTGGTGTCATCGATCAGTTGGTGTTTCATTTCCAGGACAGACTGGACCTTCGTGGTTCTGTCCAACCACAGTCTAGATGGACAGCGGTCATCAGGGATGGTCCAAATCATATCAGATGGTTCAGCAGATGGGAACGTGGTGTAGGTTTTGACGAGGGGATAAATTGGGTAATGTTAAACTTTGGCATGTTAGAGGTAGTAGAGGGAGCAGCGAGTAATTCATGGGCGTGGCTTGATTGATGACTAACTTGTGCCGGGAATGATTTTGTTATCAATATGTGCTGGTTTTCTACATTTACCATGTTCATAAGATCACTGTAATTGCCGTGTGTAAGGGTTTATTCACAAATACAATTTCAGATCTAACTGTGACAACAACAGCCTTTCACCACCAAACTTCGAGTATATCTACTTTGTACTGTATGCACAGTGGAACCTCGTTAATACAGACACCTTGGTCCCCAGTGTATGTGTTCAGATTAATGATTGTATGTACAGTGGAACCTCGTTAATACAGACACCTTGGTCCCCAGTGTATTTATCCAGATTAATGATTGTATCTACTTTGTACTGTATGTACAGTGAAACCTCGTTAATACAGACACCTCGATCCCCAGTGTATGTGTCCAGATTAATGATTGTATCTACTTTGTACTGTATGTACAGTGAAACCTTGTTAATACAGACACCTCAGTCCCCAGTGTATTTATCCAGATTAATTATTGTATCTACTTTGTACTGTATGTACAGTGGAACCTCGTTAATACAGACACCTTTGTCCCCAGTGTATTTATCCAGATTAATAATTGTATCTACTTTGTACTGTATGTACAGTGGAACCTCGTTAATACAGACACCTTGGTCCCCAGTGTATTTATCCAGATTAATGATTGTATCTACTTTGTACTGTATGTACAGTGGAACCTCGTTAATACATCTAACTCCAGGAATCGAACATTTATAAATCTCCTGATTGTACTTCTTCTGTGCAGGATGCATTGTACTACTCACAACTGAAGACCAATGTGCTGCAACATGACATGCTGGTGGATAATCTCATATATAAGGTAAGAGATAATCTCATCTATAAGGTAACAGATAATCTCATTTATAAGCTACAGATAATCTCACATACAAGAATGAGATAATCTCTTAGTAGGGGATTCTTGAATTTTATTTCCACAGTTGCTTAGGTTTGTATCAAGTAATGAAGATTGATTAAGTTACCAGTCGAACAGGTGTGCACCACTCAGGGTTGGCACCAGTCTAACAGGTGTGCACCACTCAGGGTTGGCACCAGTCTTACAGGTGTGCACCACTCAGGGTTGGCACCAGTCGAACAGGTCTGCACCACTCAGGGTTGGCACCAGTCTAACAGGTGTGCACCACTCAGGGTTGACACCAGTCATACAGGTGTGCATCACTCAGGGTTGGCACCAGTCTAACAGGTGTGCACCACTCAGGGTTGGCACCAGTCTTACAGGTGTGCACCACTCAGGGTTGGCACCAGTCTTACAGGTGTGCACCACTCAGGGTTGGCATCAGTCTTACAGGTGTGCACCACTCAGGGTTGGCACCAGTCTTACAGGTGTGCACCACTCAGGGTTGGCATCAGTCTTACAGGTGTGCACCACTCAGGGTTGGCACCATTCTAACAGCTGTGCACCACTCAGGGTTGGCACCAGTCTTACAAGTGTGCACCATTCAGGTGTGCACCACTCAGGGTTGGCACCAGTCTAACAGGTGTGTTCCACTCAGGGTTGGCACCAGTCTTACAGGTGTGCACCACTCAGGGTTGGCACCAGTCTAACAGGTGTGCACCACTCAGGGTTGGCGCCAGTCTTACCGGTGTGAACCATTCAGGGTTGGCACCAGTCTAACAGGTGTGTTCCACTCAGGGTTGGCACCAGTCTTACAGGTGTGCACCATTCAGGGTTGGCACCAGTCTAACAGGTGTGACACCAGTTTAGCAGGTGTGACACTATTCTTACAGGTGTGCACCATTCAGGGTTGACACCAGTTTACCAGGTGTGCACCATTCATGGTTGGCATCAGTCTAACAGGTGTGCACCACTCAGGGTTGGCACCAGTCTTACAGGTGTGCATCACTCAGGGTTGGCATCAGTCTTACAGGTGTGCACCACTCAGGGTTGGCACAAGTCTAACAGCTGTGCACCACTCAGGGTTGGCACCAGTCTTACAGGTATGCACCACTCAGGGTTGGCATCAGTCTTACAGGTGTGCACCACTCAGGGTTGGCACCAGTCTAACAGCTGTGCACCATTCAGGGTTGGCACCAGTCTTACAGGTGTGCACCATTCAGGGTTGGCGCCAGTCTGACAGGTGTGCACCACCCAGGGTTGGCACCAGTCTAACAGGTGTGTTCCACTCAGGGTTGGCACCAGTCTTACAGGTGTGCACCACTCAGGGTTGGCACCAGTCTAACAGGTGTGCACCACTCAGGGTTGGCGCCAGTCTTACCGGTGTGAACCATTCAGGGTTGGCACCAGTCTAACAGGTGTGTTCCACTCAGGGTTGGCACCGGTCTTACAGGTGTGCACCATTCAGGGTTGGCACCAGTCTAACAGGTGTGACACCAGTCTAGCAGGTGTGACACTATTCTTACAGGTGTGCACCATTCAGGGTTGACACCAGTCTACCAGGTGTGCACCATTCATGGTTGGCATCAGTTTACCAGGTGTGCGCCATTCAGGGTTGGCACCAATCTAACAGGTGTGCACCACTCAGGGTTGGCACCAGTCTAACAGGTTTGCACTATTCAGAGTTGGCACCAGTCTAACAGGTGTGTTCCACTCAGGGTTGGTACCAGTCTTACAGGTGTGCATCACTCAGGGTTGGCACCAGTCTAACAGCTGTGCACCACTCAGGGTTGGCACCAGTCTAACAGGTGTGCACCACTCAGGGTTGGCACCAGTCTAACAGGTGTGCACCACTCAGGGTTGGCAAGTACGCCACATCAAAACTGAGCACATCCTTATTTGATAGTCAGACATTAGTAAGTTACTCGTGCTTTATGTTGTTGCTCCCCAGCGATGAAGAATTCTAGTCTCTCGATGTAAATAAGTTACTCATAAGTTACTCATAAGTTACTCGTGCTTTATGTTGTTGCTCTCCAGCGATGAAGAATTCTAGTCTCTCGATGTAAATAAGTTGCCTTTGCTTCTGTTTCAGGACGTCAAATTGACAGCATCAAATGATGACCAGTACTTTGTATTTGAGGACTATCTTTACCAGGTGAGAAGGAAATATACTTAGTTTATTAGTGAATCTTGCAAAAACACTTGATTGTGTGGAAATGTTAAAGACAGCCAGGTCTGATAAATGCGTTCTGCTGTTTATGTTATGTTTATGTTAGTTAGATTTCATCTTAGTTATGAACACCTAAAAGAATGCGGAGAGAACAGATTAAGAGGAGATCAAATTGAGGTTCTTAAGACATTGAATGGGCATGAGGATATTGATAGACACATTTTTTTCTCACTCAGGAAATATAGTAGAACTAGAGGACATCAGAGTGGATATCAGTAATACTCATTCTCACAGAGGACAGTAAATGAATGGAACAAATTATCTACAGATTGTTGGTTGGCACATATCTCAGGAGGGTTTTGGGCTCTCGATAAGCCAATGGCTTCCTTGTCCACTTGCCATATGACTCTGCTCGGATGGCAGTCTTGTTAAATCTAAATCTTGTTACAGTGTATATCTTATTAAATCTAAAACCATTGATGTAACATTACACTAAGGCAATGTCAGTTAGCGTAAGACTCCACATGTCTACATGAAACTGATCTACATCGATCTGTGTGTAACTTCATCACCTTCGTATTCACCAGATGGCACCTGAGCCGCCATGACACAAAACTGTGTGCGTGTGCTCGAAGTGAGCACCTTATGAACTGGAACTGGAAAAATAAGCAATGTTTTGGGGAAAAAAACAGACCTATAGTGTCGGACATAAATTTGTTTAGATGACCCCTTATTAGCTGTGTTGTCATGCATAATTTTTTTTTAGATGACCCCTTATTAGCTGTGTTGTCATGCATATTTTTTTTGAGATGACCCCTTATTAGCTGTGTTGTCATGCATAATTTTTTTGAGATGACCCCTTATTAGCTGTGTTGTCATGCATGTATTTTTGAGATGGCCCCTTATTAGCTGTGTTACCAGGCATAATTTTTTTGTAGATGGCCCCTTATTAGCTGTGTTGTCAGACAAATTAGTTTAGATGGCCCCTTATTAGCTGTGTTGTCAGGAATAATTTTTTTTAGATGACCCCTTATTAGCTGTGTTGTCAGGCATCAATTTTGTAGATGACCTTTTATTAGCTGTGTTGTCAGACATAATTTTTTTTATATGGCCCCTTATTAGCTGTGTTGTCAGGCATCGATTTTAATTATACCCAATACCTGTAATTTTTCGCTTAGGGATATTAGTTCTGTGTATACACAACATTGCAGTAATGTAGTTTATTTCCGCATTCACACGTCTCTGTCATACACACCTCTCTGTCATACACACCTCTCTGTCATAGGTCTTACTGCCGTTCTCTCGAGACACAATGGTGCTGAAGCACTTCGCCCACAGTAGTGCCACGCCAGCAAAGTCTTACATTCGCGGCAAGCTGGGCGTCGAGGCATTTGCTGTCACATACCCCCCTAATGGGGTGATACCCTTCCACGGCTTTGCCATGTATGGTAAGTAGTAAATGAAGAAAAACGGCAGATACCATATTCGACCTATTAAGTGTACACCCCTTTTTTAATCAGCAGCATCCATACTTGTAATTTGAGTAGTGTGGAACAACTAATTAATGTCGCCATCTGGTGTTAAACAGTTGGCACCACTTTTTAATTGTTGTCCACTAGTCACCAAATTACACCACTAGTGTTAAACAGTTACCTTGTCTATAAAAAAATTTTGGTGCATGCTTACAACAACAGATTCCTTGACATTTTTTATGGCTCAATTTTTTTTAAAGCATACTATACGCTTATTAGGTCGAATACGGTGTGCTTAATCTTCAAGGGCAAATTGGTAAAGTTTAGAAATAAATGTTTTGAAATTAACACGGATTTTATAGCACTGATCTCTAAGCATAAAACTGTCACAGTGGTTCAGTAGTGCTCGCCTGACTGAGAACTTCTGGGATTCGACACCAGGCTGGCCTCTTGCCCAGCTGATTCGTGACAGTTGGGTAGAACTTTCCGACTAGCCGAGCACCAGGCATATGGGAAGTTGGAAGTAGGTGTCTTTCAGATAAGACACTAAACCCATATATCCTTTCTACATGGTGTCTATGCGTCTATGCCAGGGAAAGACAAATGTTTTAACCTTGTCATGGATTCTCTATCCCTAAGCCAACACCGGTGCATATATTGCACCCTATGTAAAAACCCTCAACATGATGAAGTTGATGTGATGTATCGGAAGAAGGGGAGAAGATAGTATAGTTGTTACCACTGCATGGGAAGGAGGAACGCTGCTTGGGTTTATAGGGGGATATACAGAACCCTGCAATTGTTACTAATTTATAATAGGTATCAGGTACAAGAAAGGCAAATAGAGTCAAACCTTTCTTAAATGACTGTGTTTGAATGGTCATAATTGGTCGTTTAACACAGGTTGTATCTTAACATAGGTGACACTTCTGGAGGAGCTGACTGTGGACTGAGCATCTCTTAATGCAAGTGTTCGCTTGAGCAGGTTTCACTGTTTATGCTATTCAAAGCCTGAGCAATTTAATTCAGTTCTCATTAGTCCGGAGAACCCAATCATAAAAATTAATACCAGTGATAATAATTGTGCCTGTTCTTAATATACACCTGTAGTTCAATAAGCCAATTATGTGAAGGAGCAATTATCACAAATTGTGTGCAGCGTGATTGATTGGCTTGGAAAAAGGGGTGAAACAGAAATCATCTGTCAGGTAAATTGTGTGCAGCGTGATTGATTGGCTTGGAAAAAGGGGTAAAAAAGAAATCATCTGTCAGGTAAATTGTAGAACAGTCAATCACAGGTTAATGCTAATAATGCTAGGGTAACTTTTTGCAAAATCACCAGGTAATGCACAAGCTTCTCCTTGATTGACTTTCAATGTTGCTCTGGTTGATCTATTTGCAGACGACCAAGTCAAGTAACCTGATTACATGCTCCGTGTGTCTTTGATTATGTTGTACTCATCTCTTGTTTGTACAGCGCCAGATCCATGATCGTTCGTGTTCCTTCACAGATTATTAAAATGAATAACATGGTTAAATAATCAAATAAACAGATTAATATACCAGTACTAGTAATAATTATTTTTAAATAAATAAAGCTCAATATAACAATATAATAATAATACAGTAATAATTAATAAATAATAATCATAAATAAAATTAACCAGTGGCGATTAACTGGGGTATGTGATTCATTTATGTATTTTAATAACAGCGTTGTGCTAGTTTAAACATTTAATTTATGATTCACACTTAAGACACCCCCATAATTGTAGCACCCCGTTGGTACAGTACACTTTTGATTTTCACATTGACAACAGTGCAGAAGGTCAGTCAGACATGTGCAAAATTTATGTAATTTAATAAAAAATTTATTTAATAAAAATTACCTTTTAACTGTTGTCTTGTCACCGACCTTCAGTAGCAGTTTTGTCAAATCCTATGATATTTTGATCCACGTCATTTTTAATCTGTTCAGAAATAATTTTCCATGGAGTAAACATTGTCAAAAGGAGTATAACAGTATAATGTCAGAATAACTGGCACTTGACATGACCCTAGAATTAAATTATTGATCTATCCCCTTGTCAGTGACATGTAGTGAGTCTATCTAGTGAGTCTATGTTGGTTTCCTGCTGTCCAATAATAATAATAATATATTAATAATAATAATAATTAAGTTAATTAAGATTATATGAATTAAGATTAATAAAATACAGATAAGTACAGTAATTAAATATACTAAAAATAGTTATCATAATTAGAGCTAAACAGTGTTAATATTATGTAGAAATAAGACTATGTAAATAGATATAACTGAAATAATGTACATGAAGTTATAATTAATAAGTAAATAGGTTAATACATAATAAGATAAATAAATTAGTGTAGGAACTACCATGTTGGACTAAAATGAGAGTCAATTTACATGTGCATACATTATGAATGGTGAATTTACATGTGCATACATTGTGAATGGTGAATTTACATGTGCATACATTGTGAATGGTGAATTTACATGTGCATACATTATGAATGGTGAATTTACATGTGCATACATTGTGAATGGTGAATTTACATGTGCATACATTGTGAATGGTGAATTTACATGTGCATACATTGTGAATGGTGAATTTACATGTGCATACATTGTGAATGGTGAATTTACATGTGCATACATTGTGAATGGTGAATTTACATGTGCATACATTGTGAATGGTTAATTTACATGTGCATACATTGTGAATGGTGAATTTACATGTGCATACATTGTGAATGGTGAATTTACATGTGCATACATTGTGAATGGTGAATTTACATGTGCATACATTGTGAATGGTGAATTTACATGTGCATACATTGTGAATGGTGAATTTACATGTGGATACATTGTGAATGGTGAATTTATATGTGCATACATTGTTGGTATGTATTTGTTTCAGTGGCACCTTTGTGTTTCATCTACAACGACCCCATCATACTCTACTTCATGTTCCGGGAGTTCTACACTCGATATTTCTTCCACCTACATACCCTCTCATCACACCCCCAGGTAAGACACCCTATTTAGCCCATCTCTTTGTCTTAATGCTGTCATTTGTTATGACAGTGCTGCAGTCTTTGTTACCATAGTCCTGTCACCTTTGCTACTATTTTGATATCATCATTGTTATCACAGTTCTGTTGTCTTCATTACCTTACTTCACCTCACCTATCCTCTTTGGGTCGTAGGGCTCATAGGGCTTCAGTGCTCCTTCTGTAGCTTGTTCTGTCTTTATCCACCCGTTTCGCTTCAGTCCATATTTTCCACTCCAGATGTTGTCTTTCTTTTTCTAGTTTTCTGTCAGGTTGTGTTTGGGCGACCCACTTTCCGTTTCCCTTCCGGTGTCCACGTCAAAGCTGTCAGACAGTGGATGTCTTCTTTCTTGATGAGAATATGTCCTAGCCACTTCCATCTTCTGATCTTTACTTCTGTGCTGGTTTTCTTTGACTTCGTTTTATTCAGGATATTTTTATTTGACATAATATTCAGCCATCTAATTTTGAGGATCATCACGTGTTCAATCTTCGGTTGTCACTTGTCACTTTTGTTCATCTTCCAGGTGCCATATCCGTACAATAGCACTGATTGTTTTTATTACCACAGCGCTGTCATCCTTTATTACCACAGCGCTGTCATCCTTTATTACCACAGCGCTGTCATCCTTTATTACCACAGTGCTGCCATCCTTTATTACCACAGTGCTGCAATCTTTTATTACCACAGCACTGTCATCTTTTATTACCACAGCGCTGTCATCCTTTATTACCACAGCGCTGTCATCCTTTATTACCACAGCGCTGTCATCCTTTATTACCACAGTGCTGCCATCCTTTATTACCACAGTGCTGCCATCTTTGTTACCACAGTGCTGCCATCCTTTATTACCACAGCGCTGTCATCCTTTATTACCACAGCGCTGTCATCCTTTATTACCACAGCGCTGTCATCCTTTATTACCACAGCGCTGCCATCCTTTATTACCACAGCGCTGTCATCCTTTATTACCACAGCGCTGTCATCCTTTATTACCACAGCGCTGTCATCCTTTATTACCACAGCGCTGTCGTCCTTTATTACCACAGTGCTGTCATCCTTGTTACCACAGCGCTGTCATCCTTTATTACCACAGCACTGCCATCCTTTATTACCACAGCGCTGCCGTCCTTTATTACCACAGTGCTGTCATCCTTGTTACCACAATGCTGTCATCCTTTATTACCACAGTGCTGCCATCCTTGTTACCATAGCACTGCTATATTTGCTATTATGATGCTTGCATGTTTTGCATCACTGCTTCGAGCATGATATATGTTTGTCTGTTTCAGGGCATAGTTTCCCTCAGTCTGCTGTTTGAGACCCTGCTGCAGACCCAAGAACCCCAGTTGTTCTTCCATCTCAAGACTGTTGGCATCCAACCGTCAGTACACATTTTCTTCTGCCTCTTCAAAGCATTTTCTGTATAACGGTTTCATTTCCATTATGTGGGTTCATTCTGTGCCATGGAGGTTTATTTTGTACCAGTTCCTTTTGTATGACAGGTTTTGTGTGCATTATTTATAAGGAGTTATTTTGACTCATATAGATTTCTTGTACATCACATGTTTTTTCAACATTACACGGCTTCTTCTGGTTGTCAGTTTTGTTGTGGCAAATTTGGAAAATTTTGGCGAGGTGGGGTGTATAGAGCTTCGCAGGAAATGTATATAGCTTCACAGGAAATGTATGTAGCTTCGCAGGAAATGTATGTAGCTTCGCAGGAAATATATGTAGCTTTGCAGGAAATGTATGTAGCTTTGCAGGAAATGTATGTAGCTTCGCAGGAAATGTATGTAGCTTTGCAGGAAATGTATGTAGCTTTGCAGGAAATGTATGTAGCTTTGCAGGAAATGTATGTAGCTTCGCAGGAAATGTATGTAGCTTTGCAGGAAATGTATGTAGCTTTGCAGGAAATGTATGTAGCTTCGCAGGAAATGTATGTAGCTTTGCAGGAAATGTATGTAGCTTCAGCAAAATATCTAAGACATACCCATTAAATATCCACTAATGCTACTTAGTACTTATGCTACAAAACACTTTATTTTATTTGACCATATGATTTATTTGACCATATGATCAGCATGATTAAATGAAACATGTTTGTTACATGTTAATGTGAGAGAGGTACACTGTTGTTGCAGATTGAAGATTGCCTTCAAGTGGTTGATCCGGGCGTTCTCTGGCTATCTAGCCAGTGAACAGGTGCTGTTGTTGTGGGACAGAATCCTTGCTTACAACACTCTTGAGATCTTGCCGGGTTAGTGGCTGATTTTGCAAAACGTCAAACATGTCTAGTATCCACTGCGACATGCTATCTATATATGTATGTATGTATGTATGTATGTATGTATGTATGTATGTATGTATGTATGTATGTATGTATGTATGTATGTATGTATATATATATATATATATATATATATATATATGTATATATATATGTGTGTATATATATATATATACTCAAAAGAATTGACTTAATTGTTATATCAGATAACTTAGATTCATATCACAGGTTATTAAATCTAACAATTATAGTCAATTATTTTGGTGACCTTACCATTAGTATGCACCCTTGTATTAAACTTTAAACTGAGTGCGCTTAATGCTTAAACTATTCACTTGCTACAGATTTGAACATCAACAAACCTGATTCGTGACACGCTAAATAAGTTGAAATGGGGTTTAATTTTTTTTTTTAATAGGTATGCTTACTGGCTAATATGATTAGTCATTTTGTTGCAAGTACCACTTCCATTTTATTGAAAAATTTGGATATGACACAATTCGAAAACATCAGTAATATATAGTACTAAAATAAACTTGACTTTGAGCAGTGTAGCTATGTCTGTTTAAATTAAATGTTTTGGTATGTCTGTGTCATATTGAAATGAAGAATTGCAAGGACTAAGTATGTCATTTAAAAAGTGGTGTCATAAAACATGTTTGTCCTTCCATGCGATGGTTGTATGCCACTGTGGTGGGTTGACACTGGTCACCGTTGTCTCATGACGTTCATTTCATGTCACTGTGTCAGAGTATCACAAGTCACCTGTGTGTCATGTTGTCATTGCAGTGCTGGCGTTGGCCATCTTTGCTTTCCGTAAGACCAACCTGATGCAGGTGGCTTCTAGCACAGCAGCAGAAGTAAGAACTCATTCATAGCGAATTTTGTTAACTCAATCTTCATGTTCTGTTATTATGTGAAAAACATTTGTTAAAGTTATCAGAATTACCACTCTGATCATTTGTATAAAACACCTAGGATGGGTCAGTATTTTATGTCTGCCTTCATTGTAGACAAATAAAGTGCTTGTGATATTGAGATTCCTGAACAAAAATTTCTGTGTAATGATATGACCACATGGGAGGTTTATGATGTGCACAGACATGTCTATGACATCCTTTATGTACGAAGACAGAATCACATATTTGGTTGGGTGCTGTGTAAAGGGTAGAATCTAGTGTATTTTCACGTTGATAAAAGAATGAACATTAACATTAACATATCCAGTTTTCAGATAATTAAATGTACAATTGTGCGCGTAGCACTGAAAAAACATCTGATAGGGTGGGAAGCAAAGGTGCTGCCGCCTGGTGATTACTCTGGTTATAAATGTAACAAATATAAACACCAGACAGCGAAACAGCCAAAACCTGTACTTCAATACCTTTGGTTTTGATTTAGAACTGTACTTGGCTGCATAGGAAATGCTGAATGATATAAAGAGCATTGCTATAGATGGTGTTGCTAATCATAATACATAATACAAAACCTACATATTGCTGTTGAAGAATCAAAACAATGGAAGTCCATTTGAATGTTGTCGTATATGCGTCTATTACATTAACTTATAACATAGAAAAATTTAGTTTTGTTTTGTTTCATCGACAGATGTTGTTGAAGAATTGAAACACCGAAAGTGCATTTTTAGTAGACTCATGTACCCAACCACATGAGTCTACTAGACTCATATGTACCCAACCACATGAGTCTACTAGACTCATATGTACCCAACCACATGAGTCAACTAGACTCATATGTACCCAACCACATGAGTCTACTAGACTCATATGTACCCAACCACACGAGTCAACTAGACTCATATGTACCCAACCACATGAGTCTACTAGACTCATATGTACCCAACCACATGAGTCAACTAGACTCATATGTACCCAACCACATGAGTCTACTAGACTCATATGTACCCAACCACGTGGTGCAGATCAAAATGGACATTCTGTATTGACTCTTCAGCAGTGATATGTGCACACATATATTATTTGATAACGTTTCTGTTTCAGGCCGTCCTGTCAGACCTGACGACACTGCAAGTGATTCCACTTATACAACTCAGTCTCTTCACACAGTAGTCATTTCCACAAAAGAAACAATTGCAATGTTGTTCACTGTAGGGGGTGCACTCGACCCCTGCCTGGTTGTAGTAATCACATTTACTGTTCAGACTTTTCTTTCATACTTGAGCGCATTTCCAGGGACAGGATTGTTCACACTGTTCAACGTTGTCATGACTACAGATTGGACTTTGTAGGCAACTAACCAATACAACTGGACAGGCATAACACTTGTTATGTTAAAATATTTGTGTCGTTCATCAAATGTGGTCAGGTGCTGGCAGAATAAACTAATTCAACAACTCAGTTAAATATATTACACTAATTTTTCAATGTAGTGACAGATGTGTAGGTTAAGGGTAATGATTCTTATAATGATGCAGTTACGTAAACGTTGTAAATAAGTATTATAATGACTAATTTCCTGTTCTTTGTCATTCATGTTTTAAGTATGGTTAGCCAGTATGTGGCACCACTAATTTTATATAGATAAGCATGCATATATATATATATATATATATATATATATATATATATATATATATATATATATATATGAACTTTTGTATGCAGAATATAATTTGTACATATTGTGAACTGTTAATGATGCACTGTTTGAACTAAGCAAAATGACTGAACACGTTATGTTTATGACAATGATGATTGTAAATAAATGAAACGAATGTTAAATAATCGGTGTCTTGCATTGCCAGGTGAATATTCCATTTACAGTAGAACCTCAGAAATAAAATGTCTAGTCAAAAGTAGTCTTAATTTCAAGGTGGTTAATTATTATTTTAGGTAGTCAATACTACTTTTTGTGATATGTACATTGAAGTAGTGGGATGCAGTATCATAGGTTTTAGCCGTGAATTATTTATATTACGCAGTCATGTGCATGATTGAAGAATACAATACATAGACTATTTCTTTTTATCCATTTCCTGACTGATTCACAAGATATGGGCGCATCAATAACGTAGGATCTGCTGTGTGTGTAGACACAACGTGTAGGCGATATGTGATTAGACGATATTCCTCGATAAATGTAATTAAAACATAGATAGGACAAAGAACGCACGCACGCACGCACGCACGCACGCACGCACGCACGCACGCACATACACTTGTGTCGAAAGTACCAATGTGGTTTGACGTAAATTACGTAATTCAGAACAATAGTTACGTACAATTGTGTTACGTGATCCACGTCAAACGTCTACGGGACGCTTCTTGTAAATGGCAGTTGTACGTGATTTTTGGGGCGCGAAGATGTCATTGCCATTATCACCCAAACTTGACTGGGTAAGGAGTCCCATACTCCTGCCTTTTATCACGTGCAACGCCGGGCAACGTGGCTAGTGTCTATATAGTAAAGTAGTTCTCTGTCTGCTCCATCGTATCTCCGTCAGTTTCGCGTGTATGGGGTTAACATTTTGTAGGCGTGCCCTGGGCCCCACGGTGAGGGTCCGTACGTTAACACAGTAAAATTCCCAGATGGTGGGGATATTAAGCTAGCCGCACACCGCCCGATTGTCTACGCTGCGACGGTCGTGATGCGTCGGATCGTAGACAATCGGGCGGTGTGCGGCGGGCTTTATAAAGACATCTATGTGGACGTTTGATATACAGAATTACGTAACTCATAACAATAGTTACGTGCAATTGTGTTACATTATCTACGTCAAACGTCTACGGGACGCTTCTTAAAAATGGCAGTTGTACGTGAATTTTGGAGTGTGGAGTTGCCCTACTAATATTTGACCAGGTACAAATATTCATAAGCTCTTGCAGTGGTTGACGTTTTGTCCCGTGCAACACCGGGTAACTCCATTAGTTTTTTTTTATAAACCTTGATCATAGTTTTAATCTCTAGAAACATTAAAACGGCCGCCATTTGGAAAATGTAGCTAGCTGTCGACAGACGACAAGGCCAGAGAGTCGTCACAGGTGTTTCCACGTCACTGTTCAGTGTTCAGCACGTGCTTAGCATCGTGGGTATAAACATTTATGTTTCTCACAAATTTTGATGTTGTATTTCCTATCTTGCAAATAGATGGGATAAACTTTGAATGTGTAAATTATTTTAATTATTTCGTTATTGCAATATATAAACATTTACATTGGTACAACCCCCATACGAACAAAATAGCTAATAAATTAATTGAATAAATAGAAATTTAGATGAACTGTTTTGCAATTAAATATATTATCTATGATGTATAAATTTAAAACAATTCCGCATATAAATTATGTGTGGGGGAGCCATTCAGCAATTTTGTATTACGGATTGGCCTTGTGTGGTCGGTTCCCCCACCTTTGCTGATATGTTGTATGCTGATTATATAGGCTAGGTCACAACTGTTTTCGTATTGCATATACATAATGTATTTGTGATGTATACCTAATTTATTGCATTTAAATATTTGGGTTATTATAAAGCTCGTATACAAACATACACTTGACTTTGTTGTCTTCAGCAAACGAGCTACGGTTCCCGGTCAATAATTCTTATGTCTGTCCCGCATGAATTATGATATTTCAAAGTCCAAGCAAGCGTACTTTTGCTGTTCAACTATTTGTATGGATCTAACTTGTCCCACAATTTGCAATACGCGCGGACCAGTGTCAGCAGCATCGGATCAGTGTCAGCAGCATCGGACCAGTGTCAGCAGCAGTGGACCAGTGTCAGCAGCATCGGACAAGTCGGAGCTGCAAGGTTGTTACACTTTAGAGACGAGATCCTTCTCGTTGCAGTCATGGTCTATTTTGAGTGGTTGTTGTTCAAGCACCAAGCACTGTTGGCAGACAACGTATGTGGCCTCGCTGACCCGCGGACATCTTGTGGCGAGGCAGTACGTCGGTGTTCTGACAAGAGATTTTCTCCGATCTCTTGTACTTCACGTTGCAGCTGTTAATATGGCAATGGTCATCGGTGTGCGACCCTTTGACCAGTATGGAAATGGTCCGTCCAAGCAACAATATGTACACGGACTGCCTGTGACATCTCAGTGGTCCTGTGCAATCTTTCACGGACATCGATCTAGTTGTATGCGAGGACGTCTTTTGTCCATGGCCATCTCTTAAAGTAACAAAGTTTGAAGGTTTTTTAACTGAAAAGTCATGTTTTATGATATAAACTATATTCTACCATCGTGATCGCCCAAATGTGTTAATGAATAACGTTTTTAACACATAATGTGATCGTTATATTTGTATAAATAGAGACATCAGCATGCAATGTAAACATAGCATTCGGGTCGAAATATTCACTATAAACAGAAACGGTCAAATTATACAAAACAACTGTGGTTTATCAGAAGATTTTTGCAATGCAAACGATCAATGGTTGTACCTTTAACTTGACCGTCTACAGTGGTCAGTATCGCAGTGGTCCCCTGCGAGCGGTCTTGGCCCGGAGCTGTCTGAGTGACCTCTCCAGCACCTTGTGCCTGTACTCGGCCCACTGCAGGTTGACCGTCAGTCGTTCCAGCAACTCCTCCTCGGTCGGATAAGACGCGTACTGCAACAAGGCGAGGGCAAGATACAGCAATCGTAATGCTATAGGATACATGGAAGGACACCGAGACAGGCGAAGAATACAATACATCTTGAAAAACCAGCCAATGGTATCCAGTTGCAGACAACTACATAATAAACACACATATTTAATATAATAATATAATATATAAAATATTTAAATTGCGCTAAAATCTTCGGGAGACCCAAGCTCGGCAGCGCACCAAAACGAAGGGGTTAATCAAAGTAGTTCCAGTTGTAAACAGTTGGATTGGTACGCTGGGGAGGATGAGCAAGTTTAAGCAGATATTTTTTTACGGCGAAATGTTCTTGTATTTCCTACATGCTTAACACTAACAGGGAGTGAGTTCCACGGAGTCGGTGCAGCAACGTAAACAGCTCTAGTGCCGACATTTGTCTCGGGAACCAGGAGTAGATTAGAATTAGATGATCGAAGCTGTCTGGACGGTGTTGCAGGCGTGAGCAGTGAATGTAAATATGTGTGGAGGGCCATGATGGCCAAAGTTGCCACACGTAGCATCTGAAGAAGAAGAAGAATCGCATTCTGACAGACTTGTTCTGTGACTTGTTCAGCGGGTACTCGCCTTCATGCGGATGATGCTCATGACGTTGTTGTCAGCGTGTAGTGTGAAGAACTTCCTGCTGATCTGCAGCACCTGACAACCGCCGCTCACCTGGAACAGTCACGCTTCAGTAAACACGCTGGTTGGGTCAGGTTACGTAATGTACCAATTTACTACCAATTGTTACTCAAATGATGCGTGAATTCCGGGAACAGTTTCCAGGTTGATTACTTAACTGGAACGTTGGCTCATTTTTTTTTTGCTCGGAGTAATGTGTCTTGTGTGTGTATGTGCGTGCGGGCGTGCGTGCGTTCGTACGTGCGTGCGTGCGTGCGTGCGTGCGTGTGTGTGTGTGTGTGTGTGTGTGTGTGTTTGTGAGTGTGTGTGAATGGGTGTGTACGCACGCACGCACGCATGCATAACTACGACTTACCAAGCTGGCTGATGGACCTCGTTCTTCTGGATCAAGACACGACCGGAGACCCTGAAAACAACGGCAACTCGAATAAAAAATTCCAACAAAATATATATATTTCACTAGCCCAGTTGACAGGCATTGCACGGGAGAAAAGGCCAGAGCTTATGACTCCTTGCACTATCCAGTCTAGTTTTGGTAGTGCAATGCCAATGGCATTGAAATCTTCGCACGACAAAAAAATACGTACAACTGCCGGTTTCACGAAGCGTTTGGCAGACGTTTGACGTAAATCATGTAACAATGGTAGAAACATGCATAGCGTTGTTAAAACTTGAGCGTAGCTATTGCTCTGAGTTACGTAGTCTATGTCATATGTCCACATACGTAATATCCCCAGCCTCGGAGAATGTCCGGTTTCACGAAGCGTTCGGTGGACGTTTGAGGTAGATCACGTAACTAACGTCGAAACACGTCTGTCGTTGTTAACAACCTGTATGTGATACGTCGTCATAGTTTCCTTCGTGATATCCCAATTCCCGGGGGAATCGGGGAATGTGGGTGTGTGTGTGTGTGTGTGTGGGGGGGGGGGGGTTGGTGGGTGTGTGTGTGTGTGTGTGTGTGTTTGTTTGTTTGTTTGCGTGCGTGCGTGCGTGCGCGCGCGTGCGTGCGTGCGTGCGTGCGTGCGTGCGTGCGTGCGTGCGTGCGTGCGTGCGTGCGTGTGTGTGTGTGTGTGTGTGTGTGTGTGTGTGTGTGTGTGTGTGTGTGTGTGTGTGTGTGTGTGTGTGTGTGTGTGTGTGTGTGTGTGTGTGTGCATCGTGCGTTTCTGTGTGTGTTTGCGTGCGAGATAATTTATTATAATAATATATGAGAAATGTCTTCCCATTTGTTATAAGTTAATCGCATTGTACAATTGGTTTTAATCATAAATTAACTTCGTGTGGTACATTATTATTTAAATTCTAAATGTTTCTAGTAACGTATATTCCTGAGCCGTGGTACTTACAAAAACCTGTCCGGCCATAAGCGTCTCCAGTTGAACGAAATGTGGCACGGGAACACAGTCGCTCGACTGACGCGCCCCCTGTCGACTGTCATTTACGGAAGCTGTGCTTATGAAAGCGCTTCTGTGCATGCTCCGCGGATCTCCTCGCTGACTGCTCGGAGATGTGTATGTCTTGCAATCGCCATTTTGTTTCGACGACATGTGGATTGTGAATTGATCTGGGCGTCTCTTTGAAGCACGTGACAATGACGTCGACGTAGACGACTGTGGTCGTTTTGATTTGTTGCGTGACGCCATCGCTGTCGAAACGTGTTCCCGGATGTCTGGCAGCGCGCTGATTGGTCTCCTGTTTGCTTTCATGACCGACTGTACGGCGTCCTCCGTATGAGAGGCCGCTATAGTAACATTGGACATGGCTGCTTTCAATGTCCTCTCTTTCATTCGGCCGCAAGATGGCGCTGACATTGCCCTGGGAGCGCGCGCCGCGTGATACGGGCCCTTGCTATAGGTTGACTTCACTGGAAGCAAGCGTAATACACATCTATTTCTGTTTAGTGAGTGAGTGAGTGAGTGAGCGAGTTAGTTAAATTTTCGGATCGATTCGTTATACTAAGCACACATACGGTCAATTAAAATACGGTATTTTCAATATATGTTATGATTACACATATTTCAGAATATTACGCGACAGTTACCTCTACAATGGCACTAAGAGTGCCATTGATCCTTGCGTTCAATATATGACCGTCCTCTTTTACGGAGACAGGATCAGTTAAACAAACTACGCAATGATTGTAAAGGCTTTGTTTTAATCACCCTAGTTGGTACGGCACCCTCAATATAATCACCCTAGTTGGTACGGCACCCTCAATATAATCACCCTAGTTGGTACGGCACCCTCAATATCACAAATTAATGTGTTCATTGCTAGACTATCTAAGTCTCACTAACCGCCACCGTCGCTGTCCGAGACGAAGTCGATGAGTTTCGCCCTCCGTTGATGCGGCTCTTGCTGCCGCAGCTTCTCCTGCTGGCGGCGTCTCGACGCCAGATCGACGGTCCGCGTCGTCAGGTGTTTGATGACGCGCGCCTCGCCCTGACACAGATGTAGTGTATGTTTAGTTACCCGTACGGATGCATGTATAGTTTGACATTATATCTCAGTCGGGGCGAAGAAATAAAATAAAGTTAACGCACACACGCACGCACGCACTAACGCATATACATACATGCCAATAGGCGTGTATCATACGCACACACATATGCACGCATTCACTCGTGTGCTAACACGCGCAGCCATACAAATTTGCACGGAAATACACATTGTGGATAATTCTATTATAATTTAACACTTTTTCTTGGTTTCCGAGATTTAAATATAGATCGCTTTTTCTACTTTCAAAGGCTATAAACATGACCGAATGAAATGCCGCCGCCAGGAAACAGTATGTGTGGTGACCTGTTTGTTTAAATGACATTACGTGACCTAGTAAAATAATGTTTTAAAGATATTCGTAACTGTTTAAATGGTATTATGCGACCCCGGTTTTAATGCCGTACAATGTTTTGACTAGAGCTAAACATACTTCAATATAAACTGTTGTAACCGAAGAACGATTCGAAGTCGAATGAAACAAATCCTCCGTCACTATTTCAAGTTGTAATAAAGCAACAAAGATAATTCCGACGGCATGTTGGGACCTAGATTTTCGTTCAACAGTGACGGATGCAGACGACAAACTAAGTTACGACATTACGTTTGCATCTCGTTTACAAAATCCTCCATGTTGGATAGACTAATGCCCGGCGGCCACTGGCGACTCGTTAAGGCGGGAAAGTCTGCGAAAGTCTAGTTGTAATCATTGCTGGTTTTCGAGCACGTACAAATAAAACTATAGGGTCCGTGTGTTTAATAAAAGTGTTTTTTGTAGAGCATCTGGTCAAAATCCACAGAAAATGGCGCCTTTCTCTAAAAAGCAAGTGACAGCACTTTCGTTAGCTATAGACACCCTTTCTCTGATCAGACGACGTCGAGAGAAAATGAAACGTTGTAGGAAAGGAAGGCGGTGGTTGCACCACATATCGAGAAGCGAGCAGGGCAAGAGGCGTTCGTCAACCTTATATAACCCAGATTCTTCACAAACACCGCCACATCATCGTGCCACTAGTGTTGTTCGCATCTTCCAGAATGTGTTTCATTACAACGAGTAGGTCTGTTTCAGCGGTATCTGTGGCACTCTGACCACGTTTCGGCGTCTTTGGTCTTGATGATCGTGACGTCTCGCGAGTTGGGTCGAAGTCACCCAAGTCGTCGTGCATTACTGATCCCTTCTGGGTCGACTTTCCTTTGTCATTTGTCATTTCTTTCTGGCCCATCCCTTCCCCCTGGTCATCATCGTTGTCTGTCGTGTCCGACTCCGCGTCCCCCCTGTTCATGTCCTGGTCCCCGGTCACATCTGTGTGTTCTCCCTCATCGTCACTCTCTCCATCTCCAGAATCGTTGTAGTCGTCTAACTGCAAAATATAAAAGTAGACATATTTTTTCCGCAAACCGGAAACTTATTATACAATAACAGCTACTTCTTCTCTTGATTTTACAGTGCCCCAAAAACAAGACTGAGCGGAAGACTGTGGCAAATTCTACACGAGATGGAATCTGCTAAACTGCCTCGGCGCCCTGGATTGGAAACACATCTCACTGCTGCCACCGATCAGATCTGGGTCAACATTGACACATCATCCATCGTGTTGATGGCGCAGGTTGATGCAGACAACTGATTCCTGTGGATTGATGTAGGGAGCAACGGCCGGATCAGCGACAGTCCAGTCTCCAGAAGGCATTTGCATGTCTATTCGATGTGTTCCCCGACACCAGCACCATGCCCAGGCGACGATATGCCCCTCAGCTACTATATCTGCGCTGATGATGCCTTTCCACTGCAAGACAACATCATCAAGCCCTTCTCGTACACGGACTTGTTGTGCGAACGGAGGATCTACGGTTACATCTTGACTAATAGGCATCTTGCCTAATGGGCATCTTGCCTAATGGGCATCTTGCTTAATGGGCTTCCAGTGTTTCTCACCAAAATCGCACTCGAGCCAGAGAAAGTGACGAAACTTGTGTGAGCTGCGTGCACGTTGCACAATATGTTGCGTGACAAAATCGGCATCACCAGCAGAATGGCTAATAATGAAAACCTGGACACGCACAACATAACCCCTGGATCGTGGAGAGAGGACACGGTGCTGGAGCAGGCAACACTACCTGTTGGCACCAACGTGACAGCCCGTGCGAAATCACAACGAGAGTACTTGGTCAAGTACGTGAACTCTGGCAGGATGCCATGATTTAAAGAAGTCAAAGTGAACACTGAACTGGCAGACAATGTATATGTGAGCCACTGTTTGGCGGAACAAATGTTTAATGTTATTTTTTATTTTATACGTTTGAGATTATTCTGATCTACCTAATGTAATTTGTGATTTTATGTTTTACATACCTTCCCACTGTCACAACCTTTGCGCGTCCATATGAATGGCTTCAGGAAGTCGAGATTTGACAGGATCCATTCCTGCCTTTTGGCGTCCATATGAATGGCTTCAGGAAGTCGAGATTTGACAGGATCCATTCCTGCCTTTTGGCGTCCATGTGAATGGCTTCAGGGAGTCGAGATTTGACAGGATCCATTCCTGCCTTTTGGCGTCCATGTGAATGGCTTCAGGAAGTCGAGATTTGACAGGATCCATTCCTGCCTTTTGGCGTCCATGTGAATGGCTTCAGGAAGTCGAGATTTGACAGGATCCATTCCTGCCTTTTGGCGTCCATGTGAATGGCTTCAGGAAGTCGAGATTTGACAGGATCCATTCCTGCCTTTTGGCGTCCATGTGAATGGCTTCAGGAAGTCGAGATTTGACAGGATCCATTCCTGCCTTTTGGCGTCCATGTGAATGGCTTCAGGAAGTCGAGATTTGACAGGATCCATTCCTGCCTTTTGGCGTCCATATGAATGGCTTCAGGAAGTCGAGATTTGATAGGATCCATTCCTGCCTTTTGGCGTCCATATGAATGGCTTCAGGAAGTCGAGATTTGATAGGATCCATTCCTGCCTTTTGGCGTCCATATGAATGGCTTCAGGAAGTCGAGATTTGACAGGATCCATTCCTGCCTTTTGGCGTCCATATGAATGGCTTCAGGAAGTCAAGATTTGATAGGATCCATTCCTGCCTTTTTGTGGTACGTGTCTTCAAACTCGCACTTTTCGGGGGCTTTATGTGACGAGCGTACTGTGCGCGAACGCTAGTTGGTTTTTGTCGTGCACTGTAAATAAATAAGTAAACGCAAAATAAATTAATATTTTCAGTAAACTATGATATGACGATTTTATAAATTAATATTATATTAGATAGTTGATGTATATGATAGCTGTAGGCACTATAACTACACACACCGGGCCTACAAACCACAACATTTTATTAACGTGAAAGAAGTGCAGCATTTTATTTATTACTAACTAACAATTATGGAACTCTTGTGCAAACCTTTCAAAACGTAAACATACAATATATCCAAAGTCAGCAACTCACCTGCCATATACAGTTTCGTTGCCTGATGCTGAGTGAACTTTTGAAAACAACATTCAATCATAAAAGTCCCAGGTGTACAAAGTCTTGTGGGGAAGTGTTACATTAGATGGGTCGCCGGGGTGAACAAACACACAGCTACGTGTACGACCATACTTATCAGTCGTCGCAAGTGTTACATTAGATGGGTCGCCGGGGTGAACAAACACACAGCTACGTGTACGACCATACTTATCAGTCGTCGCAAGTGTTACATTAGATGGGTCGCCGGGGTGAACAAACACACAGCTACGTGTACGACCATACTTATCAGTCGTCGCAAGTGTTACATTAGATGGGTCGCCGGGGTGAACAAACACACAGCTACGTGTACGACCATATGCGCGCACAAAACGTGAACATAGAATACTTATCAGTCGTCGCAAGTGCTCGGCTTTCTTGTAGGAAGCTGCTTGCTTCCTGTGGCGGTGCGAATACACTTGTAGGAAGCTGCTTGCTTCCTGTGGCGGTGCGAATACACTTTTGAGGTTGTGGTATACAACAGTGGCTCGGCACGCCACATTTCTACGATCTCTGCCTCATTCTCCTCCGTATACCAGAGCGCCATTGTGATGTTTGGAACTCACTATAAGCGTGTGGTGTCACGCGACAACATGCCGCGCTTTTATTGGCTAACGGGTTCCCTACAGTCAAGTCTCGTCGTAAGTAGCGCGCACACTGGCGACTGGCAGTTGAGTCGGCGACCCGGGTGCGCGCACACTGGCGACTGTTCGGGTTCCCGATTAATTTTTTGAATCGGATAAGACTCCCGGTCGCCGACTCAATTCGAATCCGCGTTCATTGGCAACTCAACTGCCTAAGACTGTCTGCGACAGTTGCATTGAACAAAAACGGCAAACAAGTCGCCCGAGTACTTTGGGCTTAATGCCCGGCGTACTCTGGTGACTGGTTTGCTCAACGCAACTGTTGCAATCAGTCGAGTCGTCAGTATGCGCGGAAACCGCGACTACGACTCCTGGTTGTCAACTCGGTAAGACTCAAACCTAGCCTGCGGTCGGGAGTCTAATCCGATTTGAATATTGAATCGGGAACCCGATTAGTTGCCAATGTGCGTGGCCCCGAGTTGGCGACTCAAAGCCCAGTTGCAAGTGTGAGTTATCTCGCTTATCCGCCTCATGCTCGGCTTCGTGAATCCGCCGAGAAGGGAGTCTGGCAGCAGAGGCGTGGCCTCGTTGTTACCCACTGTCGCCACTCCATTTTGTGTAGGCGTTCCTGTGAAGCGCCAGCCGGCTATCAGCGTCATTATCGATATGCTACCAAATGCTATTCGAATTGCATCGCAAAAACTGATTAAAGTTAACTCTTATTTTATGAATTAGCCAAATACTCGGATGATATCGTAATTAGCCACATCATTTCCGTCACAAAGAAAAGCATACTCTGCATCTTAGCGAAGATGTGGATAATCAAGACTAAAGTATGAGCATTTTCTAGAACGCCGCTCGATTGTCAGGAACCCGTTAGCCAATAACTGCGCGGCATTTTTCGCGTGACACATAACCCAGGTTCCCTGCTTGAAACCCTGTTAACGTCCCTTGCTTGTCCTTGTCGTTTATACCAGTTTTCGAAATTTGGCATTGGCCAGGACGATTTTCTCTGTTACATCTGCGTACGGGAATGCGAAATTGTTTCCCAATCGAGCTCAATCATGAATATTAATCAGCTTTCAATGGTCAATGCTTGTCGCGCTTGGTTAAGGCCACGTGAATATCGATGAGCAACGGAAGGAGCCGACCTGAATGTGGTTGGGTAAAACGTTTCTTCTCCGGGCGATGCACGAAGTCGCGCCCGCGATTATTGGCGACATGTTTCTGACCGTACCCGCAGATTTATAATAATTATTTACAGAAATCAATGACTGTCCCAGCCACAATAACTAGAACTGTGTGGTTGGTGTGTTTTTTCTGTGGCGGCAGCGCGCGGTATTCGAACTTTAAAAATGTACACGATTGTGAACAAAAGTAACCACGAGAGTGCGCCCGTGCTTGCAGTTCGCCCTCACAACGCCAGGGTCGTGGCATGTTGCACGGCGCGGCTGTCGTCGTGAGAAGTCGTGTAGTGTCCAACCCAGGGAGAGTTATTATTATAACTGGACTGTCGCAAACTGTTGCGTCTTAACGAGTCGTGTAGTGTCCAACCCAGGGAGAGTTATTATTATAACTGGACTGTCGCAAACTGTTGCGTCTTAACGAGTCGTGTAGTGTCCAACCCAGGGAGAGTTATTATTATAACTGGACTGTCGCAAACTGTTGCATCTTAACGAGTCGTGTAGTGTCCAACCCAGGGAGAGTTATTATTATAACTGGACTGTCGCAAACTGTTGCGTCTTAACGAGTCGTGTAGTGTCCAACCCAGGGAGAGTTATTATTATAACTGGACTGTCGCAAACTGTTGCGTCTTAACGAGTCGTGTAGTGTGTGGAGGCTTGAAAATAACACCGTAACAAAGAACCGTATTCAGTGCGCCTCTTTTCCATGCGCGTGTGTGTGGGGTGGTTCACCCTACTTACCGACATGATGACGTAGACCCAGTCGACGTCACTGCTGTCCTTTGCTATCAGACGGCCGAACCTGGTAATAACATTATTATATTAAACATTTATTGATCACGATAAACCTTACAAACAATAAATATTATTTTCCTATAGATCCTGACTTTAAAGTGTTCACGGGCATGTCATTCATGAATACGATAAGAAAGAGCGATCTCAGAATAGAAGCTTGAGGAAACCCCGTTATGAGTTCAGACAGATTGGACAATTTACAGTTAAATTGAACAATCTGCTGGCTCTCTGACATGTACGAAGCGAACCATCGCATCGACTCTTGAGAACGTCCGTAGAAGGCCAATTTATCCAGCCAGACAGTGTGGTTCATCAAGATCGAGTACCTTTCTCGGATCCAGCAGCACCACGCTACTTGTCCTCACCCTGTCTGGCTCTTTCTAGTGTGTCTTCCATCAGTTTCTACCAGTTGATGATATCAGCATTTTCCGATGGTTTGGATATCGGTCATAGAGTACACAGTTTGAGCAGAAAAACAAACTATTATCCTCTTTCTCTAGGTTTGGTGTGCAATAATATGGCACAGTACTGCGACCGCCTCCACATCTTCCCTTGTTTCCACCTCTCCTCCCAATGTTGTATATGTTGACTGCCACATAGCTGTGACTGTAGCTTGAGTTCAGCCTAGTCCAACACGTCTGCTTCATAGTGTGTATCACTGATGATGAGTTGCAACTCGTCCGTTCCATTGGGCGAACCTTATTCCTCTGGCCATGTCTTTGTGGGATGGAATGTGTACTTGCATAACGTTTGCTGCATTTGCACCAGCGACAGTTTGCGTATGCAGGTCCACGTAAGTAGTTTTCGATACTAGAATAACACGGGGGTGGATGATATCCACTCTTTGTTCCTGATGTTGGCCCATAGTTCTGTGTAAAGACACATGAGTGTAACGACATGTTAGTCAAGCATGTGGGTGTATTTTAACACGTTTGTATTCATGCCTATGGTGAATGCTCTAGGAAGGGATTGAAATATACATAGAAACAATCATGTAAGCAATGTAAGCAATCAACTGGAGACTCGTGTTCACGGTTCAGAGATTTGGTGCAACACCACCTCTTGTTGAAGAAAAGCACGGTCATTTTCTAGGCTTATTCCGTATCCCAGATGTGTAGCGTGTGGATGGTGCACTAGATCTCCACGGTAACCGTCACGGATCGCTGACTTGAGACACACAACTACACGGTCAATTCAAATTTTAAAAAGTCACTCTCTCTCTCTGTCTCTTTGACACACAGGTACAGTACCAATAACAGTCTCTCTCTGTCTCTGTCTCTGTGTGTGTGTCTCTCTCTCTCTCACTCTCTGTCTGTCTGTCTGTCTGTCTGTCTGTCTCTTTATCTCTCTCTATCTCAGCGCTCCAGCTTCCGTCCAACATCTTCCGGTAGAGAGTCGACGAATACAAAGTCTGGTCTGCACTAGCCTGCTCTTCCGTGCGCTGTTTGTCTCGGGGTGGTCATTGATATCGTGCCTGGCACTATACTCTTTTTCACTCTAGAGCTCTGTGTTAGTCAAATGTTGCTGGCTTAGAATGTTAAAAGCGGATCGGAGCATTCAATACATCTAAACATTACTAGTATTGCACTGAGTGTTGAAAATCAGAAATAAATAAATCACGTAAGCTGTATACACAATTTGTCCCTGGGGCTGCACGATGCGCACACATGGCAAAACAAATATTGATAAGGATGATCAGTTGTCTACGCGTGCAGCTGCGTAAACACCATATAGACATGACACGCACAACCCAAAATACAGTTTATGTTGATCAACTGTGTATGTGTGATGATAAACGATTAACAACTAGACAATAATTTATTCCCAACGGTGCATTTGTCTTTTTGCTGATGATAGGTCAACAAACGTTCCAAAGGGTGACACATGCCAGGGCCACATGAGAACCAGACGCCAATCATGCTGCGCCGAATCTTGAACATTATAATTTACTGACATATTAAAATTATTCTGTTACTGAAAAAATTTCGTCTGCGATATACATATTCTAGTTCGTATATATATATATATATATATATATATATATATATATATATATATATATATATATATATATATATATATATATATATATATATATATATATATATATATATATATGTGTGTGTGTGTGTGTGTGTGTGTGTGTGTGTTTGTGTGTGTGTGTGTGTGTGTGTGTGTTTGTGTGTGTGTGTGTGTGTGTGAGTGTGCGTGTGAGTGTGCGTGTGCGTGTGCGTGTGCGTGTGCGTGTGCGTGTGCGTGTGCGTGTGCGTGTGCGTGTGCGTGTGCGTGTGCGTGTGCGTGTGCGTGTGCGTGTGCGTGTGCGTGTGCGTGTGCGTGTGCGTGTGCGTGTGCGTGTGCGTGTGCGTGTGCGTGTGTGTGTGTTTCTGGGTATGTGTCTTTGTGCTCGTTTGTCACTGGCGCCGTGTCGCCTGCAAATCGAACAAATCCTCAGAGAGTTAATTACATAATGATAAAGAATCTTATGCCGAATCCGTTAAAATGTACACAACACTTCACTGTTGAAATGGAATCTACAAATACAAATGTCCTAAATATAAATGCATTTCCATTACTAAAAGTCTAGTCTACGCCCGGCCTAAAATAGATTCTTTTCAAATTTCGAACATAGTTTGACGTACTTGTAGGAGAGCACAGTCCACACTCCTGGGTTGTCTTTTATAAGGTGGAGAGGAAAATGCATCAATACAATGTCCCGACTGAAACAAAAGAACCAATGCTCACATACTACAAGTATAAACACCTAAACACCGCTGTTATAAGAACGTGTAAGGTAAAGTATCAACCTCGGAACACTATATCGGACCATGAAAACATATGACACAAACCATCGATAATTTATTATACTGCTCTGGGACTCATGTTATAATTTACATAGTACAGACCGATCAATACTGTGTTGTCGTCGCGCATGCTTATCGAGGCACTGAGTCGTGACAGACAGATAAGTGGCCGTCTGTATGACCGTACGATCGTAAAGCCTGTTAATGTTATATGCGCCATGAATACATTTACATTCAGACTGGCACTAGACGGATACTTACTTGAAAATGTCTAAAGCTGTGTGGTCGTTAGTAACGTCGGCCATGTTCATAATCCGACGATAATCCTGGATGGATGCAACGCAAACATCTCAAATGTGTTCATTCATGATGAAGCCGCAGACAAAAACAGTGAGACAGAGGCACAAACAGGCATGGCATGCTGGCAAGCATACATATATACACAAACATGCACACAAAGACACACACCCAGAAACACACACAAACACACACACACAGACACACACACACACACACACACACACACACACACACACACACACACACACACACACACACACACACACACACACACACACACACACACACACACACACACACACACACACACACACACACACACACACACACACACACACACACACACACACACACACACACACACACACACACACACACATGGAGAGAACAAGAAATGGAGATAACAAGAAATGGAGATAACAAGAAATGGAGATAACAAGAGGGCCACCCGGAGAAGAGAAAAAATAAACCCACTCACGAGTCTATGAAGTGAGAGTAGTTCGACCACAGTCTCAGTGATGATGGTCGCCTGTCGCGACCGTCCACAGATCAGGTCTTCCTCCTGGGGTGGAAACGCCAACTGGACATTGTGTGCACGACGTGGGACATATGTGTAAAGATGATGCATAAAACGTTGTGACTAAAATCCACATTCCACATTATGTATCCTTCCCCGTTATTATACGGCAATATTGTTGGCGTAAAACCTCGAACCACGCATGGCAAACACTTAGTATTAAAGGCACGAGAAAATGTGCACAACTGTACACAGCGCGTCCGTCACGATAGCCAGAAACCGTTTTGGGAACAAGACACACATGACAACAATCCAATTAGTACTTGAAACAAATTAAGTACTTGAGAGTAAACGTACCCCAAAGCATTCACCGGGTTTAAGTACCTCCAGCTCTTTGTTATCTTGCGTCTTGTGTAGAACTGTAAAGGATGCATAACAATGGAAGCTGTGTTTCCGTGATATAAGAAGCACACTGTAATCTCATGATAACGACTAAGAGCAAATCACGCAAATGTAATTGTCTGATCCATAGTGCTTTATAATTATCATACGATCCTCTCAACACGTTGGGACAGTTGTTACTGTTGCTAAAACTATTACGACTGCGGGTTTCTTTCATAAATGACAATTATTAATGTTGTTGCTGTCGCCACAAAGAAGAACCGGCGTCAATAGTCATCTAGTGGACGCCCTAGTGGACGTCCTAGTGGACGCCCTAGTGGACGCCCTAGTGGACGCCCTAGTGAACGCCCTAGTGGACGCCCTAGTGAACGCCCTGGTGGACGTCCTAGTGGACGTCCTAGTGGACGCCCTGGTGGACGCCTTAGTGGACGCCCTAATGGAAGCCCTAATGGACGCCCTAATGAACGTCCTAGTGGACGCCCTAGTGGACGCCCGTTCATGGTAAGAAAAACAGAGAGAAGCAGCAAGAAACATACACAACAATAAAAAACAACGCTACGACTTACGTGTTCCAGACAGAACGAAGTAAATGCCATCTGCCATTAGACCCTTGCGTACAATGACGCGATTCGAATGATATCTGAAGATAAATACACACGTATTTGTATTTTCAGTGAATCACGACTAAGACACATAAGTGGTTCGAGTTTTGATTGAATAATAAAGCTGATAAATCACTCAGAACCAATCGGTTAATCGGGAAATACTCATCATCAAGTTCACCAAATGGCATACACAAAAACGTGGATATAATAATAGTAATACTAATTAACTTCTATGGCGCCTATATCCACAGGAACCTGAGCTCAGAGGTTCTACAAAACAGAATCATTAGGCATAATCGTGAATAGAGACGCGCAAAAGTCATTATCAGAACGAGGGATCACCGAAGATTTATGGTGAAAATGCAAATTGCAATAAATATGTCTTGATTTTTTGTTGGAAAGAGCTACAGTTTCAGATGTTTTCAAAGTAACGGGGAGTTCGTCCAAAACCCTGGGCGCAGCGATAGAGAAAGCACGTTTGCCCAGGTTAAGCTTAGTTCCAGGAACAATGAGTTGCTGTGAAACGGATGAGTCGCCTAGGGATATTCGAAAGATGCAGGAGAGTAGCCAAGAAGGGTGGTTATTATTTAGATGGAGATGTGTACGAGTGGAGAGTACCAAGAAGAAGTAGTACTAAAAAAACGAGTGAAATAGAGGAGAATCACATGTATGTGTACATACGGCAGCCAGGCTAATCACATGTATGTGTACATACAGCAGCCCGGCTAATCACATGTATGTGTACATACAGAAGCCTGGCTAATCACATGTATGTGTACATACGGCAGCCTGGCTAATCACTTGTATGTGTACATACAGAAGCCTGGCTAATCACATGTATGTGTACATACGGCAGCCTGGCTATTCACATGTATGTGTACATACGGCAGCCTGGCTAATCACATGTATGTGTACATACGGCAGCCTGGCTAATCACATGTATGTGTACATGCGGCAGCCTGGCTAATCACATGTATGTGTACATACGGCAGCCTGGCTAATCACATGTATGTGTACATACGGCAGTCTGGCTAATCACATGTATGTGTACATACGGCAGCCTGGCTAATCGCATGTATGTGTACATACGGCAGCCTGGCTAATCGCATGTATGTGTACATACGGCAGCCTGGCTATTCACATGTATGTGTACATACGGCAGCCTGGCTAATCACATGTATGTGTACATACGGCAGCCTGGCTAATCACATGTATGTGTACATGCGGCAGCCTGGCTAATCACATGTATGTGTACATACGGCAGCCTGGCTAATCACATGTATGTGTACATACGGCAGTCTGGCTAATCACATGTATGTGTACATACGGCAGCCTGGCTAATCGCATGTATGTGTACATACGGCAGCCTGGCTAATCGCATGTATGTGTACATACGGCAGCCTGGCTATTCACATGTATGTGTACATACGGCAGCCTGGCTAGTCGCATGTATGTGTACATACGGCAGCCTGGCTAATCACATGTATGTGTACATACGGCCGCCTGGCTAATCGCATGTATGTGTACATACGGCAGCCTGGCTAATCACATGTATGTGTACATACGGCAGCCTGGCTAATCGCATGTATGTGTACATACGGCAGCCTGGCTAATCACATGTATGTGTACATACGGCAGCCTGGCTAATCACATGTATGTGTACATACGGCAGCCTGGCTAATCACATGTATGTGTACATACGGCATCCTGGCTAATCACATGTATGTGCACATACGGCAGCCTGGCTAATCGCATGTATGTGTACATACGGCAGCCTGGCTAATCACATGTATGTGTACATACGGCAGCCTGGCTAATCACATGTATGTGTACATACGGCAGACTGGCTAATCGCATGTATGTGTACATACGGCAGCCTGGCTAATCAC
>OY759274.1:2773325-2788325 GCA_963662155.1 Lamellibrachia columna | reverse complement strand
CTCGTTTATTTGTTCCGGAGTCTTCAGCGGGGCTTTGACCCGCAGAGTTGCCCGGATGTCGTCTGTGATCAGATACTGAAAAGCAAAGCGCCATGACAAGGAAAGATATATTCTATATTGTAATTTTAATGAATCTGCACGCATGCCGTTAATGTATTTCATGAGGGATTGTACACATATAAGCAAATGTGACTATGGCCACTCCAGTCTCTAGATAGCAACCGAATTATGAAACCCAAACACGCAGTGTCCACAATGCCACATCATAACTCATCGGAATGTACATTAAAAAAACATATTCAGAAGCAAGATAATCATTCGAGTCATGCATATATGCATGCACGTATAGATAAACCTTTTAGTGATATAAGATTTTCTGATGTGTTTTATTGTTTTGCATAGTTGAAACTACGTTTTATTCCTCCATTAGATGAGGTTTATATGGTATTTCGAAGAAGAAGGAGAAAGAAGAAGAACAACAACAAGAACAAGAAGAAGAAGAAAACGAAGAACAAGAAGAAAAAAGAAGAGGAAGAAGAAGAAAAAGAAGGAGAAAAAGCAGCAGAAGAAGAAGAAGAAGAAAAAGAAAATGAATGAATAACTAATGCCAACTACTAACGTCAGCCCGGAACTCCCGTGAGTAGGCGCTCTTGTCAAAGGCTAGCTCCTCCAGCTGCTTGTTTTCATTGGGCACGAAAGTGACGAATGGGCTTCCTCGTTTCTTCATGTGCTCGGTGTTCCCTTCCGGTGTTTCAGTGAACGAATCAATGAGCGCGTACCATTCCTCGTTCACCACCGATTCTAGCGCAAGGCTGCAGCGAACAAAATATTAAATCATTTGATCGAAAATATGTCTTGGTTTCTGATTTCGAACAAACATGAATTAGGTTTCCACGCTTAATACAGGACTCGAGCACACATGTTTGAGAAATATTGATACAATTCACATTGATGAATGAAATTAGGTGTCGACCAGTCTGCACTGAATAGTAATATCCTGACTTGCGATTGATCTAAATCGTGGTACTACATGCCATGCCGCCTATCGGTAACATAGGTTAATACCACCTTTTTTGTTTGACATTCGAAAACAGGTATAAAAATGCGTTAGCCACAAAGATAATATATGTAGCTGATATGGATTTAGCACCAATGTAATAATTCCCGGAAAATACACCCAGCTCTACGATATATAGGCCCTACCCAATAACAATATTTGTTCACAACAATGTTTTTATTTACATATTAAAACTTTGCTATATGTCTTCTTTATCAATTCAACAAACCAAATAACCAAAAGGCTTAACGGACTTGCCTCTTGCATATGTTGCAAACCTTGACTATGATTGAGATTGCCTTCGCTGCCCGTCGAAACCGAAGGAATGGCTGAAATTATAAGAACAAGAGATCTATATCAATTGACGTATGGGACAGATATCATGAACTACTAAAACTATTATCTCGTGGCTATGACATGCATACAACATAACCCCAACATGCAATTATCTTGGTATTGATATAAATCGCCATATATGTTTTGTATTAACCACTAATTTACTGTTCTTCAGATGACTTAATGTCATATCATCAAATTTCTTATTTTGCCGTATTTCGTAGTGGATGAATCTTGCTATCTTATTATGAACAAATGGGATTCATGGAAGACACACATTTCATACCAGCAGTGGCGTATACAGTGGGACCATTGGGCCATGGCGCTTCAAAATGTTTAAATGTGTGATGTTTTTGTATGTAACCTGTTGCTCCACCACACGGTAGCAGAGTAAACTAATATGTGACTAAGCTTACTCCCCCCCCCCGACCTCTCTCTCTCTGCGAGATCCTTGATAGGTCACTAGATACCAACAACAAAGGAGTGGCCCAGTTGTCGAAGTCAACAACGCTTAGTACTATCGCTAATGTTACGCCCACATAATTACAGCAGGGCCTCTTTCAAGTCGAGTGTATTCAGAAGATCCGCTGAAAACATTACATTTCAGCCGCGTCAACTGTCGCCTGGTCTGCTTTGTTCAATAACCATGACTTACACGGACACCCTGTAGCGGCGACTGCGAGAAGTCTTATCAGTCCAGGCTTTGCTGGTTACAATCATTACATGGCTTACATAATGCAAGTATGGGAACGGAGTGCATGTCAACATGTCAACCAAGACAGCATAAATAACGTGTTGCCTCTGCTGCTCCAACCTTAAAGAAGTACTCAGACTTTTAAAACCACCTTGGAACAAAACGAATTCACCGAGTTTCAATGGAAATTACAATGCAAATGACTTTCCACTGCTGCATCTGCATATCTATTGACATGTTTAAGATTGCTTAAGATATCATGACTCCAAACTCAAAGTTTGTTTTGTGTACATAAAATATTTAGAATTTGAAACTGATATCGTGATTCAGGTGTTCAGAGTGTTTTTTATTTGAAATGCCCATAACAATTACATTCACGTACACTTGTGTCATTCATGATACTAGTCAGACCTGGGGCGGAAGTACTCGTGTACTCCGGTACATTTTTGAAGTACTCGTACTCATATAAATTATGAGTCGTGTACTCGTGCTTGTACTCATACTCAATGTTCTAAGATTTGCGAGTACATTGCGAGTACATATGAGTACTTTCTCAATATATGCTGTGAAAATTAAGTTATTTATATTTAATAAAATGAAACTTTCCTGAAGTATTTGAATGTTACTATTTTTTAAATACTTTGTTATTTCTTATCTACACATAGTACACATAGTACATTCTCCAATAACCATGACTACGATACCCAAAAAAGGCAACAGGCAACATCTTTTTCAAGTCAGAAACACCCAGTTAAGCAAACAATTGTAGGCTACCAGTTCAGGCCATAATCCCTGTTTGTTTAATTAAGCCACCAGGATGTCCATAAAGAGCCATTCGTCAGTTAATCCACCAGTCAGCCATGACATGCCTTTAATGCAGTCAGGAGACCATGCCACTGGGCACTGGCTGACAGTGCTAACTGCTAAGAACTGCCAGCTGAGGCTTCCTCTGTAGAAGTAAGGTGACTCAAGTCAGACTGCCTCCTATAACCAGTATAATATGGTGCCAGTCAAGCTGAAAAGTACAAAGGGGATTTTGAGCCTGTTGTATTGAAAATACTTTTTTTCAAAATACGCTTTATAGCGCAACATATCAAAAGAAAAGAAATAAAGAAATATAACCATTAAATATATATGATATATTAATTAATGAACACTGTTAGGCATGTTGTGGCTGGCAGTGACCACAAGTCCACAACTAATGTTTGTTGAGAGGGTAGATTAGCACCTGCCAATGTCCAGGGTTCAATATCCTCTTTGTACTTAACCACACTACAAATTGGCACCAGACAATACTGGCGCAGGCTGTCTGACTTGAGTCACCAAACTTCTCCAGAAGAAGATTCTGTTAGCAATACTTAGCACTGTCACTTGTGAAAACAACAAAGGCATTTTATGGCTAACTGATGAATGACCCTTTCATTATGGGCTTATTGGCTTAATTAAATAAACACAAGGATTATGGCCTGGACTGGTAACTAGTACAACTATGGATATGAACTAGGGGTTTCTGACTGGGAAAAGAATCAAAAGATGCTGCCTCTTGAAGCGAAGCCTTTGTGGCTTCAGTGCATTCAATGTGCAGAAAAGTGATCCACGGTGTGAATGTGTGAAAACTCATCAATACTAAGTAAAAATTAAACAACAACTACTAAATATAGCAATAATAATCTTTTCAAATCAGTTGCTATTACGTTGCAATTAATATCATGGTTATTGTAATAGAATTTACATAATAAAAGTGTTTTTTAATGATCCTGTATTAGAATACATATATAACTCGGGTGAGATGCATGCAAGAACAGAATTTTTTTTATTTGATTCATATGCAGGTAATACAGTTTGCTAACATATTTACTGAAATTATTGTTGTAGCTGTTGGTGGTTTGATAAAATAAGAAATAAAATAATTTTCACAATATCATATTGGAAAAAGTATTCAGATGTATTCGTAATGTACTCGTAAAATCTGAGTACAAAGAACACGAGTACAAGTAGTATAGTAAATCTACTCGAGTACACGAATACCGAGTACTTCGGCCCCAGGTCTGACTTCTACCCCTTCAAATGATGTACATGTTTAGAAGAGAGGGTAATGTTTAGTCACTGGTAGATTATGAATGTTATTGTTGATGAAATAAAGAGGTTTTTTTCTAGTTTTCCTCATAAACAATTTGACCAACTGCCATTGCATATTCACTTGTGGAGTTATATAAATTAGACTAATTAGTAATGTTTAGCTTAAAACACGTTATTATTTAACATTTACAAAATATGCACTCGCACTCGTACTCAAGAGAATGTACTCGTAGTTTTCTTTAATCATACTAGTGTAACTCTTTGTTAGTTGACACACTTTAGCCCAGCGATACATTGCTGTTCGACACAGCTATAAATAGTACTA
Organism: Lamellibrachia columna; assembly: GCA_963662155.1. Taxonomy (NCBI): domain Eukaryota; kingdom Metazoa; phylum Annelida; class Polychaeta; order Sabellida; family Siboglinidae; genus Lamellibrachia; species Lamellibrachia columna. Next base: position 2,783,834 of record OY759274.1, on the reverse strand, counting down.
GTGTATCTTTTTGTTAGTTGACACACTTTTGCTCAGCGAGACATTGCTGTTCGACACAGCTATAAATCGTAGTAGTGTATATCTTTGTTAGTTGACACTCTTTTGTCCAGCGACATTCGACACAGCTATAAATCGTACTAGAAATCGTACTAGTGTATTTCTCTTAAACGTATTGTATTGTTCTGCTAAAGTCAAGTAGTTAACTTGCGAGTGTGTGAACGTCTGCCACGTTTATATTCACTCGATTACCTACCAACAGTCGTCATATTTGATCAAGTTCAATTATACATGACGTGGGTATTCTTTGCAGGATGGCTCGGCACGTTGCAGCTGTTCGGTTATATTTGCAAAGGCACTCCTATCACTACGACTATCACTCCTATCACTCCTATCACTACGACTCAGGTAAGAATACAATGTCACCAATATATCTACGTGTCATAGCCACATTTATCACTGCACAGAGCTACATGACTCACTGGCGTGAACGTATTAAGGTGGACGTCTGCGGTGAGACGATTCAACTTAATAACACCTTCAACAACAGAATACATCAATCAAACAGCAAACCAATTATTTGACGTAGAAACATATTAAGAACGAAACAATTATTATATATTTTTTATAATAAACATATCGGCAATTGTGATTGCTATTCCATCATGTCTAACTGCTTGAAAATATATCAAGTCGTGCACGCCATTCTACGAGGTTAACAAATCAAGCGTAAATATGTTAAATAACAGGCTTTTTGTTACGGACAATGGTTGACTGTGCAAACAACGCCGGCCGTATTTAGCTGACGCGGTCATCCGTGTCCGTCTTAAATAAAGACTCGCCCCGCTGCTGGGCAATTAAATATTGTTATATTCTTCAAATGTCACGCACCGCTGACAATGAACAGTGGTGAGATACGTGCTAAAACGGGTTGAAATTATATGATTGTGCGTGCGTGCGTGCGTGATATGTGTGCACGCGCTCGTTCGTGTTTGTGTGATGTACGTGTGTGCACGTGTGTGGTTGTGCGTGCATGCTTTCGGGACTGGGCGCATCTATCATTATCTTATCAACGAGAACACGGGAGGGGTCTGAGAGAAATGTCAAGTTATCATAAGAAAACACCAAATCATTTATTTTATGTTATACTTATGACTTCAGTGGTTCAACTATTACAAGAACTACTCCTCTTAATACTCCTTGAAGCTACTTCACAAAAGCGACACTGGTTATGATATTGTATATAATGGTTATGATATTGTATATAATGGTTCAGTCTAAAACGTTGGTATTTATCGGTACATTCAAAGTCAGTTGTTAAGTAAATAATCGTTGACTTCTGACCAAGAACACAAAAACAAACTCTGTGTTTAGATCTAGTACACTAGATCGACAACCATTACATTGAATGACCGAACCAGATGGTATACCTTGTACTTACCCGTACGTTAGCCTCTCTCTGCGGCCTAGTAGACGGGACTCCTCTGTACGGCGAATGTGTTTCCTGCCTTGGGCTGAACCATGTCGGACTTGTCTTCCCTTCATTGTCTCCAGCTCGATCGATCGGAGACACCGGTGGAGGAGAGATGAGCGGAGGCTCGTCGCTGCCAGTATCTTCCTGACTGGCCAACAGGGGTTCTTCAGCAGGGAAGAGGTCACGAAGATCAACCCAAGGAGACTGGGACTGTCTTCCCGACTGAAGCTCATCATCTTGCGTGGTCATGCTAATTGTCAAGATGCCAGTGGTACTTCGATCCACTGCGTCTATCGTCCACTGGAATTACTGTCGTTCATATTCCACCTGTCTACGTCCAGAAGCCTCACGTTCTCGTTAATACAGTCGATGTTGATTTACAGCCTTCAAGTTCAGCTGGCGCCGGAACCATAACTTGGCTGGTTTCCTCCCGTACTACCAAGTGATGGGCCACCGTTATGCTGCACAAACGTAATCCGCTTTTATTATCCGCCTCTTCTGTGTTTATGGTCTAATAATGGTTTATTAATGGTTGTGCTCCTTTGTTATTACTGCGTGACTCCCGCCAGACAACTATTTCGCTATGTGTGACCGTTTTTTTCGCCAGATTATCGGTCGAACCAGCGCAACGTTTTCGACAACAAAGTGTCTATATCAAATTCTGATCGCACCGACAACTCTTCCAATGATATCCTATAATAACCAAACTTCATCCATGTGTTGACACATAGCCAATACAGGCACCGGTTAATGTTACACGGTATGTCCCTTGGCGTCCTTCGTTGGTATGTGACCACAACACGTCAATATCGTTAGTGACCGGCATGTGAGGTGCACGCGGCCGTGAGACGCTCTCCTCGGCTATTAGCACCGCACTAGCGTCTTAACTAGCAAACAGTTCCAGATAATACTAGCCGCCAACCACAGCGGCAGCCCGGTCATGGGCCACTGCACAGAGACTCCACGGCAGAAGCATGTGAAGCGATGTGTAACGGCCCGGCGATGATATCAATCAAACACACCAGTAATCAATCGTCGCTATTAAATACAATCTGTGCCAAGCGCGGCTTCAAGATCGCTACTCAGTGAATACGACATTTAGTCTAAAAGCTTCAAGTGACCGAGCTGTCGGCGATTAGTGAAATCGACAGCAGACGCCACAGTCCCAAGTAACCACTTAGACAGTAACTGAACCCAGCTAATCTGACTAACTACTAAGCGCGAAACTAACGCATTGTTCTTGTCACCGGCGATATGTACATAGTCGGGGTATTGCGTCGACAACTCTTTAAACGGTCTGCAAACCTATAATCATTAACCGAGCGTATTGTGCCAACAGCACTTGACCGAACATGTCCACAAAACAAGGCTTATTAGCTCAGCCGTCGGACACATTTAAAAGTAAAACTGTGTCTTTCTGGTCTACCCTTTGGTAGGGTAGGGTATAACTGTTTTCGCGCCGCACAATACACGTGGAATATGTTGAATTGGTGTGAAAATATTGATGTCAATATTTGTTGTCACTCAAGAAAGATAGCAGAACTAGAGGACATGGGGAAACATTAGTAAAGGATAAGCGTAGATTGGATATCAGGAAGTACTCGTTCTCACAGAGGACAATGAATGTATGGAAGAAATTATCTACATATTGTGTAACTGCTAAAAGCGTGAATATGTTTAAAAACAAAATTGACACATATATCCCAGGACGACGGGTTACACATAGACGAAAACATTTTGGACTCTCGATAAACAAATGGCTTCCTTGTTCACTTGACATCTGGGCATTGGACTCCCCTTTACAGAATCATAAGTAACATATTCAGCCGTCTGGTAGAATGAAGGAATGAAAGAAGCCATTGGACTCCCCTTTACAGAATCATAAATAACATATTCAGCCGTCTAATAGAATGAAGGAATGAAAGAAGCCATTGGCTTATATAGAATCCAATATTTCATATTTATGTGTAGCCTGTCAGCCTGAGATATTCAACTTTGCTTTTAACATGTTCACGCTGCTACCATTTACACAACTGCAAATATAATCTGTTTCATTTATTTATTGCCCACTGTGAGAATGAGTACGTTCTCATAGCCAATCTACACCGGTCCTTCAGTAATTACACCTCGTGTCCTCTGGTTCTACTATCTTTATTAAGTGAGAAATATAATTATATCAATATTGCCATACCCATTCAATATGTTAAAACCTTAAATTTTATCTCCTCTTAACCACCTTGTCTCTAGATTTGTTAAACCAAATTCTTGAAGGGTTTTTCATAGGTATCTCAGTTTTGGAATCATTTTAGTTGCTCTCCTCTGTATTTGGTCAAGCGTATCTGTATCCATCTTACGACTTGGTATCCAAGCTTGAAAACAGTATTCTAAATGAGGCCTAACTATTGCTTTATTCAAAGGTATAATTAACAAATATTCCTTATATATTATGTTTCTAGTCAACCCAGGAATTTGATTACCCTTTGAAGCTGCAATACCACAGTGCTCTGAAACTTTCACATCACCACTTATTTTTACTCCAAAGTGCTTTTCATTTATGGTAGTACCTATAACGGTATCTCCAATTTTATTGTTTACACCCAAATTCCTATTGACATTTCCCAGAATTGAATAACATCTGCCACCAAAAATATTTTTGATGCTGCCCGTGTCGACTGTTCCTAATAGATCACTCGTAAACACTGATGCACCCTTTCCACGCAGATGAAGCCCATCCCTCATGAACATGTCAGCCCTCCCAAAAAAACAAATCCACAAAACAAATTTCCCCTTCCCTACATAGCTGCTGAACTTGCGTTTTAATTGCCATCCTTCTGCAATTTCAACAAACCTGACCCTCGCTTTCCATGATTAAAATTCCTGACATAATCATCTGCTCAACCCGTGTCTGAGTTAGTGTTCTGACTAACTGCCTGTATGTCTTAATAACAACAGTTGTGCAATCTCGCTCTCTGCGTTATATGTGCCAACGTATACTAGAATGGACCCTCCCTTGCCAGCACCCATGACTTTTTCCACCCTTTCTGTTATATCCTATATTTTCCCTGGAAACCAAACGACACTTAGAGATTTGTCAGTTTTCCTAACTATCGAGTCCCCCACAAAACACCTTCGCTTTCCTAGTAACACCCTCTACCAGTAACACCCTCTACCAGTAGCACCCTCTACCAGTAGCACCCTCTACCAGTAACACCCTCTACCAGTAACACCCTCTACCAGTAACACCCTCTACCAGTAACACCCTCTACAAGTAACAACCTCTACCAGTAGCACCCTCTACCAGTAACACCCTCTACCAGTAACACCCTCTACCAGTAACACCCTCTACCAGAAACACCCTCTACCAGTAACACCCTCTACCAGTAACACCCTCTACCAGTAACACCCTCTACCAGTAACACCCTCTACCAGTAGCGGTTGCGTCGGTTCTCTTCTGTCATATTCTGTCCTGAATTCGTGTTACTTGGTACGATGTTGTGCACCTCCTTTTCGAGCATCAACATGTCACCTTTTCGAACATCAACATGTCACCTTTTCGAATATCATCATGTCACCTTTTCTCTCTTTCCGCCCTGTCTCCGTTCGCCCTGTCTCCTTCCGCCATGTCGCCCTCCGCCCTGTCTCCTTCCGACCTGTCTCCTTCCGCCATGTCTCCCTCCGCCCTGTCTCCTTCCACCCTGTCTTCCTCCGCCATGTCTCCCTCCGCGCTGTCTCCTTCCGCCATGTCTCCTTCCGCCCTGCCTCCTTCCGCCATGTCTCCCTCCGCGCTGTCTCCTTCCGCCATGTCTCCTTCCGCCCTGTCTCCTTCCGTCAAGTCTCCCACCGCACTGTCTCCTTCCACCCTCTCTCCTTCCGTCAAGTCTCCCTCCGCCCTGTCTCCTTCTGTCATGTCTCCCACCACCCTGTCTCCTTCCGTCATGTCTCCCACCGCCCTGTCTCCTTCCACCCTCTCTCCTTCCGTCAAGTCTCCCTCCGCCCTGTCTCCTTCTGTCATGTCTCCCACCACCCTGTCTCCTTCCGTCATGTCTCCCACCGCCCTGTCTCCTTCCACCCTCTCTCCTTCCGTCAAGTCTCCCTCCGCCCTGTCTCCTTCTGTCATGTCTCCCACCGCCCTGTCTCCTTCCGTCATGTCTCCCACCGCCCTGTCTCCTTCCGTCATGTCTCCCACCACCCTGTCTCCTTCTGTCATGTCTCCCACCACCCTGTCTCCTTCCGTCATGTCTCCCACCGCACTGTCTCCTTCCACCCTCTCTCCTTCCGTCAAGTCTCCCTCCGCCCTGTCTCCTTCCGTCATGTCTCCCACCACCCTGTCTCCTTCTGTCATGTCTCCCACCACCCTGTCTCCTTCCGTCATGTCTCCCACCGCACTGTCTCCTTCCACCCTCTCTCCTTCCGTCAAGTCTCCCTCCGCCCTGTCTCCTTCTGTCATGTCTCCCACCACCCTGTCTCCTTCCGTCATGTCTCCCACCGCCCTGTCTCCTTCCACCCTCTCTCCTTCCGTCAAGTCTCCCTCCGCCCTGTCTCCTTCCGTTAAGTCTCCCTCCGCCCTGTCTCCTTCCGTCATGTCTCCCACCGCCCTGTCGCCCTCCGCCACGTCTACCTCCGCCCTGTCTCCTTCCGTCATGTTTCCCACTGCCCTGTCTCCTTCCACCCTCTCTCCTTCCGTCAAGTCTCCCTCCGCCCTGTCTCGTTCCGTCATGTCTCCCACCGCCCTGTCTCCTTCCGCCCTCTCTCCTTCCGCCCTGTCTCCTTCCGCCCTCTCTCCTTCCGCCCTGTCTCCTTCCACCCTCTCTCTCCTTCCGCCCTGCTCCTTCAGTCCTGTCTCCCTCCGCCCTGTCTCCTTCCGCCCTGTCTCCTTCCACCCTCTCTCCTTCCGCCCTGCCCCTTCAGTCCTGTCTCCTTCCGCCCTGCCCCTTCAGTCCTGTCTCCTTCCGCCCTGCGCCTTCAGTCCTGTTTCCTTCCGCATTACCTAAACCCGCCCTCTCTCCTTCCGCCCTGTCATTTTGCCTCCACTCAGCCTCCTTCCAGTATGAAGGGAGTTCTCCCTCGCATCTCTCTCATCGCATCCTCCCTCTTTATCATTTGCTAACTCCCACTCGAACCACTGGCGCGACCCACCTCTTCCCTCCAATGTCAAGATTATCTGCCTCAGCCGATCCATCTTCACCTCTAGTACCTTCATCGTCACACGTTACACTCAAAACCAAAACTATCCGCCTGAACCTTTTATTTTGCGCCATCGCAAAATAAAAATGTTAGATTATGCTAGATTAATTTTGTTTACAATGTTTTCCCCTTGCTACCTTTAAATATGTTAAATTGTATTTATAATTTTCCCACCTTACTACATTAGCCTTTAATAAAGCTGTTTTCTCTGATCAAAAGCACACTTAAATTTAAGTTTGACAACATACACTTGTTTACTATGTTATATCTGCTAAACTAACGTGAGTCGCAGAACAATATGTAAAACAAAAACTTACGGTAAATTCCTACCGTTAGTTATTTTTTTAACGGGAACGTTTACTACAACTATGTCAAATACTAACCTGTGTATGCAATTTATGTAGATGCATCACTGTATCGGAACTATTCAACAATATAAACAATATTTTTATACGCCAAAATGAAATACGTCAATATTCACCATGACCATTCACCGAGTTACTCTAAAATACTGCCTCTTATTGACTACAAAAAACTGTTTCTTAATATATTTCTATGGTTGGTTGATTTTTTCTATCTACTTAAGTTGTAAGATATATCTAAGAAGTTAATTTCCTGCGAATATACTAAGAACTTCTCAGATGTAAACAATCCTCTATTTACCCTATTACCACTCGCTAATTTTCCTCCCGGAGTACTGGACTAAATTAGTCTAAAATACTGCCTATGACTACTACTAGCACAAACTATTTCTTAAAACCCTATGACTATAAAACGTTTATGTATAATATATATACGCACGCACTCACGCACGCACGCACGCACGCACGCACGCACGCACGCACGCACGCACGCACGCACGCACGCACACACACACACACACACACACACACACAATATATATATATATATATATATATATGTGTTTGTGTGTGTGTGTGTGTGTGTGTGTGCGTGCGTGCGTGCGTGCGTGCGTGCGTGCGTGCGTGCGTGCGTGCGTGCGTGTGTGTGTGTAATAGCAATGCTTATTCAAATCATTATTCCACGATTTTTCTGACAATTAACTGCACCTAGATCAGACCACTGCTGCTCCGAGATTCTCCCTCCAATTCTCGTAACAACCCGCGTGTGAAAATGAACTCATTCAAACCAGTAGTTCCACCGGCGTGACGGGGCTATAGGAAAATCAATTTCTGCAGGCTAAGCCATTTCTAAAACAGAGAACTTCTATGGTACGGCTCAGACAACACAAACGCATGTATTAACCTTTTCCAATGAATGCATCCGCTTTTGAATTAGCAAAACCGCATCTTTAGTTTCGTATGTTTGACAAAAGTGTGTTTGAGTTCACCATTGCGCACCGTTTCGGAATTAATAAAACAATTCTCGTGCAGAGCAAAACATTGGATGTACACTTTCTCCTTAACAGCTCAAAACAATATTTTTTAATTATGCCATTGGCAATGCCTGTTGTGGACATATCTCAAGTGAAGATTAATTAATACGTATCTTCCTTTCTGGTCAGCCGACCCAACCTACGTTCTTGCCTTCTGTTTCCTTCTTTTCAAGACGAGGTTCGCCAGAGGGAAACAACTGAGCATCATAGCCTATATGATAGGTGACTGATACCGAATATAGTCTAGTGCTTAGTATGCGGTTATACACCTTGAGAAATTATACACGAACTGTTGTTATTCCGTTGACGTATTTATGTCCTTGGCTACTGAAGAACGACCGGGATATCGTTGACATCGAGAACGATTGCACTTTCCTCTGTATTGACATTTTCCCTACATCTTTCATCGACCTGTAAAGTTTGCGATCTCGTAAATCACAATGGTCTGTCATCGACTGCCCGTTATCGGGCCGATTAATGTTGTTGCCACAGGGGATATTAGCGGGAATCTTTTGATGAAGGTATTTTCATCGGATCGGTGACAGCGGCTAGTAATAAATAGCTGGAGAAATACGTCTTAAACAGAATATAACATGGAAATTGCAGAAGAAAAAAAACCACCGAAGTTTTTTTCATCTACGAAGAAACAACTGTTAAATCGTGTTTAATCACTTAACAAAATATGTTCCTCCGTGTAGCCAGGATGATTATTTTGTGTACCAGTTTATCAAAATGTGTGTAACTGCAATCAATGCTCACATTCTCACTCCTGATGCAAGGAATCAACTCCCTCCATTTAGTTCTTGTTCCGTTCTGTTCTTAAGACTTCCTTGAGGCTGGTGTTCTTTCCGTCAAGGTGACTGTTGATATTGTTCAGATTTCCTCTCGGTCTCCTGTCATTCATATTCATGCTTAATGCCAACTTTACAACAGAATCAACGCCGATGACTATTGGCGAATATCACGTACAATTTATCTTTTAGTATAACAACATAATTGGTCGTTCACAACTCATAACATGTGTACTAATGCACATCTATGTATACGGAGTTTACAATAATGAGGTAAACTGTAATATGCTATCTACAGTGGATAATATTTGGGGCCAAATTTACACAAATCACAAAATCACCTCATGGGACTAAGATGTTCGACATCTTAACAGGAAAATAAACTGGTAGATAAATAAATACATATCAAACAACAACACTAGAAAACATCATATATCGATGCCAGTCGTGAAATGAATGGCTAGGTTCTAGTGTAGACGACATCATTACACAATCATATCATTGCACATAGTCCCAACATTCTAGAGGAAATGCAAACAAGAGTCCAAAATAAAAATAAACTGGTATTCAACACAATGTTACTGCAACTTACTACTTTTTACATTTGCGCTATATCGTTAGTATATTTTACAATTATGTCGTATTACACAATGGAACGACGGCCACTAATCTTAGCATATTTTAAAGGTAATATGCACCCATGGCTTTACAATGAGAGATGTCGATTGTGTCCGACATGATTTTGTTGAGTGTAGCTTGGTCTTGGATTCAGAGCTAGGTTGGAAATGGCACAGGTTGTCTATATTCGGCTTGAACTTTCAATCACACACGACACCTGGGCTATTGATATAATTGTTGTTTGGACAGAGGTTAATGGCCTAATGTTGTCTAACAATCAGAATCTCGCTGAGTTTGTACTAATGCTCTCGTCCACTTAATATTGTCTACTCCGGGTGATCTACGGCTATACAGCTTAGTGTCGCTGTTTGTACACGCTAAATTATAACGGTTTTATCAGTGAAGAGCCAGCTAGTTGTGTATATACAGGAGATCGACCATACCGACCGGCCCAGCGAAGATCTGTTGGAAAGCCCAATAAACGTATCCCCATGACGTATGTAATAGAAACATATGTCTTGGAGTAGATATGCCTCTAGAATATATGTCCTTTAATCACGCATCCTTCCCTCTTTCCCTTTAATGACTAAGTGTGTGTGTGTGTGTGTGTGTGTGTGTGTGTGTGTGTGTGTGTGTGTGTGTGTGTGTGTGTGTGTGTGTGTGTGTGTGTGTGTGTGTGTGTGTGTGTGTGTGTGTATGCGCGTGTGTGTTAGTGTTTGTATGTGTGTAGCGGGGGAAGGTGGTGCGTGCGTGCGTGCGTGCGTGCGTGCGTGTGTGTGTGCGTGTTTATGCGTGTGTGTGTGTGTGCGCGCAATCAAAACCACTCTTCACGAGTAAATTCTGCACAACCTGGATTATATAAATTTCACACATTATTCATAACTTAAATTACATTTTCGTGCTCATCGTCTATATTGGGCTATCATTGTTGATGTCCCCCACGTCAGTCCAATAGCCTTCAGTTCTTCCATAGATGTTCTCCGTGTTGTTTTTGGTCTGCCCCATTTTCTCATCCTTGCTAGGGTCCAAATTTATTTTCGCTGTTAATT
>OY759274.1:2760825-2768325 GCA_963662155.1 Lamellibrachia columna | reverse complement strand
ATTCTTTGCAATGTGAGCAATGTGTGGACAGTTATTACACACAACCTCTGTTTGTGTTAATGATTTTGGTATTAATCTGGGTTCAGTGCAGGATTAACCATGGCACAAGTGATGCACTCGTAACAGATACCCCCCGGCCCCACAAATAGGGCCCCCACAAAATCGGATTTTTGGCACTGCTTGTTGCAATGATTTGACGCCCCGGATGAGAAATTACAGAAAGCAAATTTGGATATAAATTCGGCAGTCCTTCTCTTGAAGTCGTTGTCGACGTTTACGCTTTTACTTAATGAATGATTCGACGAGTTCAAAACTGCTGAACTGAGCTGAGCTACCAGAGATGATGAATTGTGCTGAAAATGGCAGAGCCGCCAGAGGAATATTACATTGAAACCTCTAGATTACGGTCCAGTGGAAGAAGCCCATTTGGAGTTTGCGTAGGCGCCCACATTGCCGCGTTTGTACCAGGCCCCGTCCCATATTGGTAATCCGGTACTGTCCGGGTTACGTGATTGCTACAAAACAACGCTGCTGGATGCAATATTTATGCTAAACACCGCCGCTTTATAACTACTGGGTACACAGAGTATCGGATCGACTGCCCAGGCTAGACGTGATTCAAGGCAATCCGCCAGCTCTCACGTCATCTATGCACACATGTTGCTTAATGGGCTGATTCAACCTGAAAGTCGTTACATAGGAATATTAATATAATGCAATACGTGCGTTATCAAAACATACATTTATAATAATATAGACACGTTAGTGAAAAATACAATTTGACTTAAATTCAAAAGTCACCACAATTCATCAAACATACCTGAAACAATACTAGTGAAAATTAAGAAAAACGCTCATATATTCAAAGTATAATATATCAGCACTTATGGAAGGTTATGTGCATATAATTAGTAGTTACATTTGGATTAAACTACCTTTTCTTGTCATCCTGCGGCTCAAAGAGCACCATAGTGTTTTCAGTTACGATAACTTAATAAGCGTCATGAATGTTTTACATAAGTTATAATAATTTATATTTAGTTTTTTACGAAAGACTCTTTGCTGAACGTGACTATGTTGAGGTATATCTGTTGTGGGACAAAAACACTTTCGATTGCGATTCTGATTGCACAGCGCCATACCTTGTGTACGGCGGTTGTTTCACGTCCCAGCTTTGGGAGAATACTCTCAATAGTTTACTTTGCGCCGTTAGAATAGCAACATTCCGACAGAAAACGGTCGGATGACATAGCCTACATACTGTTTAATCCCACTTCCATTGTCAGCAAATGGTTCACCTCGTTAAATTCTGCGTGGTAAACGATATCCGAATATGACCATGCGCTGTTGACAAGCTCGAGAACAAATTTACTCAATCCGATTATAATTGCTGTACTTTACCGGTCGCCGACCGAAATTGTTGCCTTTCCATTCTCTGTTAACGCGTAAAGTCAGCGTTATGTGGCGACCAGAGAAGCAGCTTAACAACAGCCTAATTAACGTCATTTCAGCCGACATTGTAGCGCTTACATTATATATTACTTAAAGTGGCACCTTGGGGCGAGGGCTGAATAATAGTGAAGTCCGACTGGAGCAGTCTCGGGCAAGAAGTGGCTGAAGACATATGTGCAGTATTCGGCATGTGTTTCGCCTTGTCGGTAAGTATTCTGTGCATCCATCGGTAGCTGTCTTTGTGTAGCACACACATGCGATTATAAGCATATTCCGTACGCACACACGCACGCACATACGCACGCACGATGATTCATGATATGGCTATGGAATAACACAGTGTTTTCCCCTGTAATTATGTAATCATGTAACACACACACACACACACACACACACACACACACACACACACACACACACACACACACACACACACACACACACACACACACACACACACACACACACACACACACACACACACACACACACACACACACACACACACACACACACGCTTAAACACGCACGCACGAACTCACGCGCGCACACAACGATGAAAACATGCTGATTGAAACCTGGTTCTGGTCGCAGGATTGTCGTCAACATCCCACACTCTCACGACAATATGATGCATGTCGTATCGCCCTGATCACAACATCACTGAACTAGGCCATCTCGCTCGTCCGGAGAGCGGTTGGACATGGCCAAAACATCCTCGAAGATGGACACAGTAGTCCTGCCGAGCATTGACGACGTCAAAAGGCAGCTTCCCTTGATACCAACACGTCGGAGTCGACGCCTGGACTCTCTCACGAAGAAGGTAGCCGCCATGAAGCCCCTTCGCCAGAGCACAACCGAGGGTTCGCCAACGATCACACACGGGGTCTTTGCTAAAAATGTCTTGCCGCGCATCAACAATGAAGCTACCAACCAGCCGACTGTGAGCCAACTGGGGCATAGTCTGCCATTCGGCAGCAGGCACCCGTCGGCCAAGTCCCACGGTAAGGCAAAGTTCAGTAACCTCGTGTCGGCGGGGATGGATCGATCGGCGTCCAAGGTACGCCACCAAACACTACAAAGCAACGTTCGCCCCGGATTCCAGGTGAGTTCTTATATGACACGCTCTCGATTTATCATGACAACACATAAAGACCATAACGATAAGACGATTAGAGCCACACATTTTAAATTTGGAGCTAGATCAGTTTTATAAATAGGTGTGACTTGAACTTATTTTTTCTTCGTAGTCATATATTTAAAGTACATTAATATATAGTGAAAACTAAACAAAATGCATACAAAATGCATCCTTTATGTTCTGCATAATATAAAAATATATCTGGCGAGGGAATATATATATATATATAATATATATATATATATATATATATATATATATATATATATATATATATATATATATATATATATATATATACATATATATATATATATATACATATATATATATATATATATATATGTATATATATATATATATATATATATATATATATATATATATATATATATATATATATAATTGAGCTAGTGTTCGCCAGGACCGTGATCGTTCCAGCTTTGTTCGCCAGGACCTTAACCGTTTCACTGTTGATCTGTTACTATGGGTTTTGGCAGTGACCCTATTCACTGTTCCACCAAATATTTTCACATTTCATATGGCCACCTGGTGGCACCATGAAGTATTTATTATAATGTGGACTCTGATCTCTGACTTTGTTGTCGTCATTTTTCCCTGTTCCCGCTATAATGCCATTGCTCTGGTTCTGGTTCTGATTCTATTAAGAGGAGTCCAGTGTACAATCTTCGGTTTACAAGGAAATCTCCCGGTCGCTTCTTGCTCCTTATATTTGCTGTTCTCTGGGGTAGATACAGCAATATCGCAGGATTTAGGTTATTCAGGTTTGTACTGAATAGTATATTTTCTAGAATTAAATAAGTAGAATGATGTGCACAATTTAATACGGTATTTACCCGTGTCAATCGCGACTAGAACTGTTCACTTTGGGAATAGTAGTATCATAACTGTATGTAGTGTCAACATCATGTAGTGTCAACATCATGTAGTGTCAACATCATGCCAATTAAAACATTTATACGGCCCAAACACCGGCTGTGACATCTCGAGAGGGTGACTCTGACAGAGCAACAACAACGAAAGCTTCAAGTTTGCGAGAACAAATATGTCCGGAGAATTACAGGAGCAAAGGGCGGATAGATGGAGGATGAATGACCTGAGGGAAATGATTGGGATGCATGTCAGTATAACGGGGAAAATAATAAGAAGCGGGATGATGTGGGCAGGTCACGTGGTGCGGACGGAGGAAGGCCGACTACGAAAGAAGGAAGAGGCGACGAAACAGCCAGGCCGTAGGATGAAGCTGAGATGAGAGGATTGAGTAAAGAGGGGTGTTGGAAAGGCAGAAGAGGGTGACAAGTGGAGGGAGACGGATTCCTATAAGGATAAATGGAAAGGGATAACAACTGGGGAGGTGCAGCAAAAATATGATTTAGTCTCACCCCTTTATAAAGGTTCAACTAGGAAGAGCAGATGTTTGTCCACAACAATGATGGGGTGGGAGGTTGGCTCGAACACATTTAAGAAATGTGAGGGCGAGAACCCGGCCACACCCCTCGTAAGTTGGAGGTTCACCTTACTATGTAGTGGGAGGCGGGAGGTGGGCCCGAAAACTGGCTGTCACACCCGTCAATAAATAACTTGTTTTTATTTCTAACCGTGCAATTTAAAGAATTAAAGTGTCATTTCTGGACGCTGCCTACAGGAAATGCTCTAGAACTTGCCTGTTTATTCCAGCCACTAAAGAAATTCAGAGAAGCGGTGCGACGGGTCCAGCTGTTAATCAGTGTGGCGGCTGGAAGGTACACTTTCTGAATAACCACAATCTACGTCAAGCCTTACTACTCATTTCGTCAACGCGCCATTATGAGACGCCGTAGCTGACAAAAGGGTGATGAAACGGCAAAACCTGTCGAGTTCTGCGAGAACCGTCGAGTTCTGGCTGTGGTATAGATTGAGTTCTCGAGAACCGTCGAGTTCTGGCTGTGGCATAGATTGAGTTCTCGAGAACCGTTGAGTTCTGCAAGAACCGTCGAGTTCTGTAAAATCGATCAAGACTGGTTACCACTGAAAATAGCATTGTAGGACGTGCAGCGAAGTAATGCCGCATAAAGCATAATCTAATATAATCTAATATAATCTAATATACTACCCACATCAAAGTGGCTAAAAGTTACCATAACACAGTTCTTTATATTTTATATATTTCACGAATCACTCACAAAGTCATTTTCACAGAGGACGATGAATGGAACAAGATCCTGTAAATGCTACCAACGTAAATGTGCTTAAAACAAAATGGAGAGTTAAAATGACAATGCCAAGAGACCGCCTGCAGAATACATAACGAATTCAGTTGAAACTGGACGGTTCTCGCAGAACTCGATCTATATCGCAGCCAGAACTGGATGGTTCTCGTAGAACTCGATCTATATCGCAGCCAGAACTGGACGTTTCTCGCAGAACTCTACCTATATCGCAGCCAGAACTGGACGGTTCTCGTAGAACTCGATCTATATCGCAGCCAGAACTAGACGGTTCTTGCAGAACTCGATCTATATCGCAGCCAGAACTGGACGGTTCTCGTAGAACTCTATCTATATCGCAGCCAGAACTGGACGGTTCTCGCAGCACTCGATCTATATCGCAGCCAGAACTGGGCAGTTCTCGCAGAACTCGATCTATATCCCAGCCAGAACTAGACGGTTCTCGTAGAACTCGATCTATATCGCAGCCAGAACTGGACGGTTCTCGCAGAACTCGATCTATATCCCAGCCAGAACTGGACGGTTCTCGCAGAACTCTATCTATATCGCAGCCAGAACTGGACGGATCTCGCAGAACTCTATCTATATCGCAGCCAGAACAGGACGGTTCTCGTAGAACTCGATCTATATCGCAGCCAGAACTGGACGGTTCTCGCAGAACTCGATCTATATCCCAGCCAGAACTGGACGGTTCTCGTAGAACTCGATCTATATCGCAGCCAGAACTGGACGGTTCTCGCAGAACTCGATCTATATCCCAGCCAGAACTGGACGGTTCTCGTAGAACTCGATCTATATTGCAGCCAGAACTGGGCAGTTCTCGCAGAACTCGATCTATATCCCAGCCAGAACTGGACAGTTCTCGTAGAACTCGATCTATATCGCAGCCAGAACTGGACGGTTCTCGCAGAACTCGATCTATATCCCAGCCAGAACTGGACGGTTCTCGCAGAACTCTATCTATATCGCAGCCAGAACTGGACGGATCTCGCAGAACTCTATCTATATCGCAGCCAGAACTGGACGGTTCTCGTAGAACTCGATCTATCTCGCAGCCTGAACTGGACGGTTCTCGCAGAACTCTATCTATATCGCAGCCAGAACTGGACGCTTCTCGCAGAACTCGATCTATATCGCAGCCAGAACTGGGCGGTTCTCGCAGAACTCGATCTATATCGCAGCCAGAACTGGACGGTTCTCGTACAACTCTATCTATATCGCAGCCAGAACTGGACGGTTCTCGCAGAATTCGATCTATATCGCAGCCAGAACTGAGCGGTTCTCGCAGAACTCGATCTATATCGCAGCCAGAACTGGACGGTTCTCGCAGAACTCGATCTATATCGCAGCCAGAACTGGACGGTTCTCGCAGAACCCGATATATATCGCAGCTTGAACTGGACGGTTCTCGCAGAATTCTACATGTTTTGCCGTATCACCACCCTTTTGTCCGCTACGGCGCCTCATGAGCTACAATTAAACATATTTAATCGCTATTTTGGTATTGTAAAACTTCAGTCATTGCCATTTATTTGGTCAAATGTAACTCATGTGTTAGGTTTGAATGTTACTGCAACTAAACATATATTAACAATGCAGTAGTACCTCGGTAATCCGGACACCGATAATCCGGAAACGTTGGAATCCGGACATCAATTCGCGGTAACCGCATTTCCGTGCGCTAATATACGCCGTTAAATGGTAAAACTAATGGTTTTGGGTCTACGCACATTAAGAATATCACGCCAGTGTTTTACTAGGAAAACCTTGTTAGACACACAGCATTTTAATGTCATGCTGTTAGATAACCCTACGTAATGAGTGTCGTAGTCTGACAACATTCGCTCGCCAAATGAAATATGTTGTTCACACCTATTCCATTACTTGCCAAAAGGATATGACCATGCTGTTGGCGTCCATATTCAACTCATGCAACATTATGTTGCCCTTTGTTTACCAAACTAATCCTATTTCTGACATGACAGCCAGTTTAGTTGAGACTGCTTTGGTTCTGTGTATACCGGCACAGCTGACAAGGTATTCTAGGTTATAGAACTTTATAGAACTGCGCATGCGCTTATCAGTCGTGTTAGCCCAGAAATCACCACAACCTCTCAATTTAGGACACATTCTGGGTAAACCACTTGCGTGATATTCTTCACTTTAGTTGGATATGGTTAGCTTTTATTATCTAATTTAGGTGCATAGCCCCCAAATCATTGTGTTTCGCTATAATTTTATGAATCGTTTATCCGAAAAAAATTTGCGCGGTTCCACTGTGTAATATTACATAACAATATAATACAGCATCTTAGATTACGCAGACAACAGGACAAAGTAAGTGGGGGGGATAATTTCGAAAATATTATTTATTATTAATGTGATATCTCGTTTGTTTCGTTGTTTTGTGAGTTTCGTCATTTGTTTACATCTTGTAGTTTATGTTTACATCTTGTAGTTTATGTTTACATCTTGTAGTTTATGTTTACATCTTGTAGTTTATGCATTTTATTTTTTGTGTGCATTCGTTATCAAATCAAGATTTGGAATACTGAAGTTGGCAGTATAGTTGGCATATGGTAATGAAGTTGGCAAAGATTCTTCGTATGAGGTCCACTGTTTCATATTCTACGACCATGTTGCCTGTGTCGCCAGGTTATAGATATGATTTAAGTATTA
>OY759274.1:2745825-2755825 GCA_963662155.1 Lamellibrachia columna | reverse complement strand
TCGCCGTTCGTACTGTTACGTACATACTGGCGCCGTTCGTAGTGTTACGTACATACTGGCGCCGTTCGTACTGTTACGTACATACTGGCGCCGTTCGTAGTGTTACGTACATACTGGCGCCGTTCGTACTGTTACGTACATACTGGCGCCGTTCGTAGTGTTACGTACATACTGGCTCCGTTCGTAGGGTTACGTACATACTGGCGCCGTTCGTACTGTTACGTACATACTGGGGCCGTTCGTACTGTTACGTACTTACTGGCGCCGTTCGTACTGTTACGTACATACTGGCGCCGTTCGTACTGTTACGTACATACTGGCGCCGTTCGTACTGTTACGAACATAAACCAACTTGCTCTGTCTTCTGCTGTACTTAGCAGGATTTGCGCGCTTACATTTGCCCATTCCTTACATTGTTTAGCCAGTTTGTCTTCTGGCGGTCCCATCTTCTCTTCGCCTTCAAGGTGCCGTATAGGGTGTATTTTCGAGATTGCCCTGTGCCGAGTGACGTGACCAAACCAGGAGAGCTTGCGTCGTTTTATCTAAGACAACAATGGTTATTGCCTTCCAGCGAGGGTGTCCACGTGCCGTCTCACATACTCGTTAGTTTTGTGTTCGATTATAAGATACGAAGAAGAGTATCATGGGTCAAACGTTCTGGTATTAACTGTGCCAACATGTAAGTCTAACATCATAGTTAAACAAATTCACAACTTTTCCATTGCTGTGCAAAAATGCATCTATTTCATCTCTACTATTGTGCAACATACTATTCTCAACTCTGAATGAACTCCCTTATTTGTAAGTGGAATGAAAGGAAATGGGGAAACTAATTCTTATTCCACTTCTTATTAAACTTGCCTACAACAACAACAACGTCAATACAGTAATATAAAAAATAATAATGAACTTCTATAGCGCCTATAACTCAGGAAACTGAGAACCTGAGACGCAACAAACATAATCATTAAGCATACTCGTGAACAGTCTTTGCTCTCAGTGAGATGTCTTGTTCTTCAACTACAGCTGTTCCTGTTTCCTCCCGTGATACTTGCAGCTGTCCTGTCATCGCGACGCCGCCTCCGACGCAGGACGAGGCCCAGACCGAAGAACGCTGCCGATGCAGTGTCGTCCTCGTCAACGGTGTCCATTAAGCGCCCTCCCCGGAAGACGTCTTCGCCAGGACCCGCCGATGGTGCGTATCCACCATTAATGTTTATATTTCGCAACTCACATCCTACCAATTCACAATGCCATTGGAACGATCGGCCAAAATCAATACTTTCCATAATTATTATTTAGCTATTAAACATGATATGTGTGTCTAATTATTGCACGTTGAGTTATTGTCATATAATCAACAATATTAATGTATATTATATATTTTACTACTTTACATAATATTTACTAAGATAATTTAGTAGCAATTTAGTCGCACATTTGACAAGAGGGTGTCGAAAATCCTATATGCAAACGTTCTGTGTCTCTTAAATTGTTATATACCGACACAAATGTTTTGCTTACATTTTGTAGCATTTTGCATGGCAGAATGTTGCATGGAATTGTGGCAAGACTACTGTATTAAACATTTAATAGTTGTGAACGCGGACGCAGAGGGCAACTTTGTGTCATGTAAGAGTAAGGTTACTTTGTTCAAAATAAAATGTGTAGAATAGACACTGACTTACTTGGAGTCATTCACACTGTGGCAGGGATGGACATAATGCAACATCAGAGGGCGACCGGGAGGGTCTTCCGACGGTTAGTGTCTCAGCAGGTACGTCATTCACAATGGGACGGTAAAATGAAGATGGTTAAAATATAACGTGAACTTCATTCAAGCAGTGCAACTTATAACTATTGTTATTAAAAAATTTGTTTACCAGCATAATTTCTGACCAGTATGACCTATCTCACTAATGCACTATATCAGCTATTCCCATCAAACATTCGTTATTAATTTATATATATATATATATATATATATATATATATATATATATATATATATATATATATATATATATATATATATATATATATATATATATATATATATATATATATTTATATATATATATATATATATATATATATATATATATATATTAACTTACATATATATATATATATATATATATATATATATATATATATATATATATATATATATATATATATATGTATATATGTATATATATGTATATATATATATATATATATATATATATATATATATATATATATATATATATATATATATATATATATATATATATATATATATTAACTTAATTTTTTTGCTGCGTCACACGAAATAAAAATGCGCTATCATAAATTTTTTATCAAGTACAGCTAGTTACGTCCAAATTGTGATCGCAATATTTCACATGGGATACGTCCAGAGAGCCATCTTTTCAGTTGCAATTGTTTCAGTTCTTGGACTTGTTGATTTAATTCACGAAGCATCATATAAATGAAAACTGAAAAGTTAGTTATCCTCGAAATTAGTTTCGGAATTTTTAATGACACGTGTAACTTTGCAGAACCATGGCTATCTTTCTGCTGCCGCGAGGGATTCTGGGACGACATCACAACGGAAGCAGCGGAAACATGTCTTCATCCAACTACAAACTCTGGGACCAAAGTCCGTTATTGTAAGTATTCGTTCAATGATACACTGGATGTAGTCACACGCAACACTGGTCTATAGACGTGTATGTGTGCATGTGTTTGCGTGTGTGCGTGAGTGCGTGTGTGCGTGTGTGTGTATGTGTGTATGTGTGTATGTGTGTGCGTGTATATATATATATATATGCATGTGTGTGCGTGTGTGCCTGAATGTATGTGTGTGTATGTATGTGCTTTGCAAATTGATTGCCAATATACAATAAGTATTTGTATGTACATGAAAACAACATTTACCAACATCTGATCTAATGTTTGGCAAATATACATACTCAGATGGTGCCGGTTTGGTTGTTTATGCAATCGTCTGTCAATACCTGTGTAGTGCATGTGTAGTGCACAGACATACGCACGCCTGTTTTTTTGTGTCCACCTGCACACTTTTGCACAGGGACTTGAGCAGGTGGCATTCAGCGACCAAGGCTCGGGCATCTCGCTCGTGTCGGAAGGCACCGAGACGGTCCTTATCAACAAGGCTTTCTTCATGGGCAACCTCTCGGGCGCCGTGCTCAAAGACCTCAGAAGTACGGTAAGACCCCAGGCTGTTACGACAAGTACTACCACACAGCAGGTTTGAACAGAGACGGTTGAACAGCTCTAACTTCACAGACGTCGTTCTTTCCCTTGAATCGAAATGTACGTCTTCGATTGTACTAAAACGCAAATCATTTATGCAGTGGTGGACCACAGTCACGTTTGTTGGCCCAACAAGGAACATGCATCCAGCGATTTACCTTAACATTGCACAACAATTACTGACCTCGTGTGTAAAATTCGTGAAGACGACATACCTCCTTTAAAAACAACAGACATCGATAAACTGATACCCCTAAATGTCGACCCAGCCCGGTGACTATATTTTGCAAAGTAGCAGACGTTCAACATTTCTTTAATAGTCTTAATTACGATAAATTGAAAGATTCGATGTAATAGAAAGGAAAAAGGTTACAACGAATCACTAATACTGTGCATATATTTAAATGCCCAAAACATTAACATATCACACTCTTTTATGAATCCTGACTGTGGGGCGCGGAGGCGTAGTGGTTAGAACATCGGACTCTCAAACGAGATATACCGGTTTCGAATACTCTAATTGCCCTTTGGAAACTTGCGAAATTTCTTGACAATTCATTCAGCAGTATAGACGAGCACGTGGCTATTGACAGTGGTGGATATGTGAATGAATGGTTTTCGCGTAGTATCTTCAGCGTGGCTGAATTCTCCCAGAGAAGTTGAGTTAGTGTTTGAACGGGCAGGTCTGCCAGGGGTGATGAACTAGATACCGCTCTATATAGAAACATACCTTTATCGTTTACAGTCTCCTCAGAGGACTGTTCACACTGTGTTCGCAGATACGCCCTTATCCATCCGAGGCGAGTCTCCAACAACAACTGCAGGAGACGGCCAACTGGAAGGCCTTTAAGATGCGACTTGTCAGCGACTACGTCACCCGCACCAGGCGAAGTCTCAAGGCGGCCGCCGTCCGCTGTTAAATCCGCCCTAATGCTACGCGACCGAGCTAGCGGCCGTTCGAGACTACAACACCTGTGTCTTCCAACGCTTCCTGTAACACTTATTGTTCAGAGTTAACATGATCGTCTTCCAAATAAAGCAACAGAAATCGACGACTTTTACGTTAACTAATAACCGGTTTACACGAGCGATGTTTGTGCCGATTTGTCGGGCGACACCGTTTCGCACGATAACGCGTAGCTAAATAGTGTGTGTGTGTGTGTGTGTGTGTGTGTGTGTGTGTGTGTGTGTGTGTGTGTGTGTGTGTGTGTGTGTGTGTGTGTGTGTGTGTGTGTGTGTGTGTGTTTACAGATCTTGACTCGCACCAATCCCCGTTTCAGCTTTGAGGAAAGGTCACAATTGGTTCAACTGCTGTTGGTGGCCACTGCTTTAAAATCGGGATCAACAGCCAGGAAGATTGGGACCGGTAACAATTCTCCCCGACGCAATCGTTCACTGGCCTCGTTAATTGGATACGCGCGGGTGCTTAAACGACCGATTGTGGCAGCGACATTGCGCGCACCGTGCCGGCTGTGTTTGCCAGTTATGTTGTGCACATCGCCTGGTGTGGCTTAATAGCCCCACTCTGGCATGGCAGTCTCTGCCGCACGTGCTGCATATATGAAGGTCGTCGGCTGAGATGGTGCAGATTTTGCAGACCTCTGCTTTCGCTGGTCCTTCTTCTCAGCTAATTGCGCAGATATTTATGCTTTGCTTTTCTTATGCAATTCCGAACAATCAACCTCCAACGACCAAGATCGTCAGCGGCTGTCTTCCAGTTGTTCGTGTATATGTCTGTCATCTTCATGTCACATTTGCAAACGTCTGTGTAGCGGATATATGGACGGACAGTAGATCGCATCCCAGTGACAAGTCTTTCGGTATACGACCATCCACAGACGTTTCTGGCTTAACAGCGTGTAAATGCTGGAGGAGTGAGCACGTTCCAGGACCTCTGTGTTCTTTACCCTGTCCTGCCAGGAGGAGCCGAGGATATGTATGAGGCAGCGAAGGTGAAAACTGTTGAGATTCTTCTCTTGTCTTGCATACGTTGTCCAGGCCTCACTACTGTAGAGCAGTGTGCTGAGAACACATGTCTGGTACTCATGCAATTTCGTGTTTTCTGTCAGACTGTTATTACTCCACACTCTCCAGTTCCGCATGGACATGATGGCTGCAGCTGTTGCTATATGTATGTTAATTTCCGCATCTAGTGACAACTTACTGATGATTGTGGAGCCTAGTTACCTGAAGCTATCAACAACTTCCAATGTCACATTGTCGATGTAGATTGATGGCGGCATAACAACATCCTGTCATATGACATTTGACTTTTTTTGCTGATGGTCAGTCCAAATTCTTTGCAGGCGTGGGAAAGTCTATCCACTAGTTGCTGGAGATCTTCCTCGGTGTGAGTTGCTAGCGAGGCATCATCAGCGAAAAGCATTTATCTAATGAGGACTCGGCGCACCTTTGTCTTGGCTCGCAAGCGGACGACATTAAACAGTTTTTCATTTGTTCTGGTGTGTAAGTAGACACACTCTGTGGGTGGATCAAAGGCATAGGACAGCATCAGGGAGAAGAATA
The DNA here is from genome assembly GCA_963662155.1 of Lamellibrachia columna. Classification (NCBI taxonomy): domain Eukaryota; kingdom Metazoa; phylum Annelida; class Polychaeta; order Sabellida; family Siboglinidae; genus Lamellibrachia; species Lamellibrachia columna. The sequence goes on along the minus strand of OY759274.1, from coordinate 2,750,035 downwards.
TGTCAAAGATTGTTGGTGTCAGGACACATCCATGTTTTACTCCACTGCGGATCTCAAAGGGTTCGGATGTAGCCCCGTCATAGTTGACTGTGCCCTTCATGTTGTCACGAAAGGAGAAGATCTCAAAGGGTTCGGATGTAGCCCGTCATAGTGGACTGTCCCTTCATGTTGTCATGAAAGGAGGAGGAGATCTCAAAGGGTTCGGATGTAGCCCCGTCATAGTTGACTGTCCCTTCATGTTGTCATGGAAGGAGAATATCTCAAAGGGTTCGGATGTAGCCCGTCATACTTAACTGTCCCTTCATGTTGTCATGAAAGGAGAATATCTCAAAGGGTTCGGATGTAGCCCGTCATAGTTGACTGCCCCTTCATGTTGTCACGAAAGGAGAAGATCTCAAAGGGTTCGGATGTAGCCCCGTCATACTTAATTGTCCTTTCATGTTGTCATGAAAGGAGAATATCTCAAAGGGTTCGGATGTAGCCCCGTCATACGTAACTCTCCCTTCATGTTGTCATGAAAGGAGAATATCTCAAAGGGTTCGGATGTAGCCCGTCATAGTTGACTGTCCCTTCATGTTGTCATGAAAGGAGGAGATCTCAAAGGGTATGGATGTAGCCCCGTCATAGTTGACTGTCCCTTCATGTTGTCATGAAAGGAGACTATCTCAAAGGGTTCGGATGTAGCACGTCATAGTTGACTGTACCCTTCATGTTGTCATGAAAGGAGAATATCTCAAAGGGTTCGGATGTAGCCCGTCATAGTTTACTGTCCCTTCATGTTGTCATGAAAGGAGAATATCTCAAAGGGTTCGGATGTAGCCTGTCATAGTTTACTGTCCCTTCATGTTGTCACGAAAGGAGAATATCTCAAAGGGTTCGGATGTAGCCCCGTCATACTTAACTGTCCTTTCATGTTGTCATGAAAGGATAATATCTCAAAGGGTTCGGATGTAGCCCGTCATAGTTGACTGTCCCCTTCATGTTGTCATGATAGGAGAATATCTCAAAGGGTTCGGATGTAGCCCGTCATAGTTGACTGTGTCCGTCATGTTGTCAAGAAATGAGGACATCTCAAAGGGTTCGGATGTAGCCCCGTCATAGTTGACTGTGTCCGTCATGTTGTCATGAAACTAGGGGATCTCAAAGGGTCCGGATGTAGCCTCGTCATACTTAACTGTCCCTTCATGTTGTCATGCAAGGAGAATATCTCAAAGGGTTCGGATGTAGCCCGTCATAGTTGACTGTGTCCGTCATGTTGTCATGAAAGGAGGACATCTCAAAGGGTTCGGATGTAGCCCCGTCATAGTTGACTGTGCCCTTCATGTTGTCATGAAAGGAGGAGATCTCAAAGGGTTCGGTGTAGCCTCGTCATACTTAACTGTCCCTTCATGTTGTCATGAAAGGAGAAGATCTCAAAGGGTTCGGATGTAGCCCGTCATAGTTGACTGTGTCCGTCATGTTGTCATGAAAGGAGGACATCTCAAAGTGTTCGGATGTAGCCCCGTCATAGTTGACTGTGCCCTTCATGTTGTCATGAAAGGAAGAGATCTCAAAGGGTTCGGATGTAGTCCCGTCATACTTGACTGTCCCTTCATGTTGCCACAAAAGGAGGAGATCTCAAAGGGTTCGGATGTAGCCCCGTTATAGTTGACTGTGCCCTTCATGTTGTCATGAAAGGAGGAGATCACACTGAGCAGCTTTGGAGGGCAGCCAATTTTCTCCAGCAGCTTGAACAGGCCACTTCTGCTAATAAGGTCAAACGCCTTAGTGAGATCAATAACATAACATAATCTGTATTGCTTCTTTAGAGAATAATTCTTCTTACACAATCAAGATAAATGTCTGCAAATGCACATATATCATATATTGAGACAGGTAATCATAGCATTCAGAGATATCATGTTGGTGAATAACTAAACAGATGGGCGGATGGAGGAGATGTGAGGGCGTGAGTGATGAATGGACGAACAATGAAGTATTACAACAAGCAGGAATGCATACATACACACATTCAGACTGCGCATACTGGCTGATATCACAAGTGTCTAAGGAATCACCGACTGTTCTAAAGAGATATGGCACTATGTAAGAATGTCCTTTATTATCTTTTTTTCTGGTATACGCCGAACTGAGGCGCTTCCCTGAGGGCTTGAACTGGAACAGGTGATTCATTGGATGAGATTCATCACCCATGATTGTTTTTGCCTTCTGTATGGTTCTTTCCGTGTACAGTTGTTCTAAGGAGGGGGGAGATAAGCCAATTCTCTTGCAATTGTCGGACAGAGAATATCATATATATGTCCCGAGGAACCGCTCCCTCTTTCCAACAGAGGCAGAGAAGTTCATGCAGGTGCAGCAGTAGAGCACTTTTCCCGTACTTGATGACTTCTGGTGGTATGACGTCATTTCCTCCCACTGGCAAGTGAGTCGATAGCTTTGCTGAGCACTTTCGCCGTGGGTTCATTATACAGTTCTTCCACCACTGGCAAGCGTGTAAAGGAATCTAGTGCCTCCTTGGTGATAGTATTTTCTCTGGAGTACAGTTCGTGGTAGTGCTCAATCCAACTCTCCTTTTGTTTATTGCAGTTGGTGATGACCTCCGCTGTCTTTGTTGTTAGCTTTTGGAGCAGTCTTCTTTATGGATGGACCTGTTGTCTTCTTTATTCCATCATACATGCCCCTAATGTTCCCTGTGTCGGAGGACAGTTGGATGCTCTGGCAGAATTGTAACCAGTAGTTGTTGACGCAACGCCAAGCAGTCTGTTGGGCTTTGTTTCTAGCAGCTCTTATTGTATTCAAGTTGTTTTTGCTTGGGTATCTCTTACTTGGGTCTCTCTTGCTTGGGTCTCTCTTGCTTGGGTCTCTCTTGCTTGGGTCTCTAATGCTTGGGTCTCTCTTGCTTGGGTCTCTCTTGCTTGGGCCTCTATTGCTTGGGTCTCTATTGCTTGGGTCTCTCTTGCTTTGGTCTCTCTTGCTTGGGTCTCTATTGCTTGGGTCTCTCTTGCTTGGGTCTCTCTTGCTTGGGTCTCTATTGCTTGGGTCTCTCTTGCTTGGGTCTCTATTGCTTGGGTCTCTCTTGCTTGGGTCTCTCTTGCTTGGGTCTCTGTTAAAGTTGACAATAGCATAGCGCTTGGCTTTGGTGACAGGTTCCATGACAGTGATGTTTGCTTTGTATCAATCGTTGATTTTCCGTTCCGTTTTGAGTGCAGTATTGAAATGGCGTCACGAAGAGTGTTCCATGTTGTTTTTACACTGTGCGTGGGTTTGTTATAGGGGTCCCTGTCCGATGGAGTAAAGAAACTGTTGATTTTTCTCTGGGAAGGCAGTGTGGCTAACGTTGATACGTGGACGGCCTTTCTGTTTGGTGTGGAAAGTCTGTTTGGTTGAACTGTCTCCCTGATATACACCAGGGAGTGACCAATGTCACAGTCCGCGCTGTGGTAGCTGCTTGTGTTGAGGACTTTGTTGAGAGAATCAGGCCTGGTGATGACGAGGTCAAGCTGGTCCCAATGACCTTTCGGGACTCCACTCCGGATTTTCTGTTAGGGTTTACTCCCTTATATATTTGCCCATAGATGGGAGTTGGTATAGTGATCGAGTGTCGCGACATGTCCACACGCCCGTGGGCCCTGCACACTGCACCCCGATGGCTCCAACCTGTTCCCCGATCCCCAGCACTTACTTTAGCCTGAGCTCTCTGGCGGCTGCAGCTGAAAGCGAGAGTATGAAGCACGAACTACACACTACACTCCAACACTAGGCGCATCACATATACCTGTCTTTTTTGCACCACATCACAAAGTCAATTTATCAGTGAAATAAAGTATTATTATAAGTTGTGCAACGTATACTATCGCCAAAAGTTTTAAAATATGACATTAATTGTCTCTTTAATTGTCATATAATCGGATTTTTACATATAATTCCCCCAGAAGATGCATTTGAATTGTTTCGTAAAACACAGACATAATCGAGCGATCTCCAGCGACTCCGATAAGGACCAGTCGCGTCCTTTGTCGGACTGTTCAGAATCACTGAAGTCTGAGTCAGTAGATGGCACTGATTTTTGCCGAAAGCAACACAGTGGAACACTACGAGGCACAACCTCCCGCTGCTATCATTGTACAGCATGCCTAAGGCAACTGTTATCATTGTACAGCATGCCTAAGGCAACTGTTATCATTGTACAGCATGCCTAAGGCAACTGTTA
>OY759274.1:2735825-2740825 GCA_963662155.1 Lamellibrachia columna | reverse complement strand
CAAATATTCCAGTAATGCGGAAGAACAAACTGTCGCAATGAAACCTGGTAAGACGAACGCTGCATCTAATGACCATGTGACGGTAAACATGCTTACACATTGTTCAAACCATGTTCGTTCGATACGCTGACTTGTCGCTGAGCAAGCTAAACCAATCTTGTTTCATCTCTGCCCTTCTTTTGTAAGATGACGACAGTTCAACCGTTGTACCACACAAGTGGACTCTAGGCAGACGGGCTAGGCCTGCTGGTGCCCGAAAGAAGGTAACGTTGATGTCTTCCTGCGGCATCAGCTGTGAGCCGGTGACGTACATCAGGAAGTTCACCAGTTCCCCGGGATCCATTGCTTGCACAATCGAACGGAACATGCGCAAAGCATTGTATTCTTCACGTGGCAACCCCCGTTCATCCTCGGCCACAATACGCGCTACCACTGCTGTTGATGTTGGTCGCAGTTCATCGTACATGGTAGTGATCTTGTCCGCGGTTAACTGCGAAAAGAACAGGTCAGTATAAGCTTCTGGTATACCTTGCCTCATCCTGCGTACAAATTTAGCGGGCTTTTCCACAAGCACTTCTCTTGCAATGCACAATATGTCTTCCCTTAAGCCTCTCTTCTTTGGGATTCGCTGAAAAAGAAAGATTACATTAAGGACATTACAGATACACACTAAATAGGAGAACACATGATAGTAATTAAAAATAACTCAGTTCTAAGTTATGAAGAATGCCTAAAAGAATATGGATTACAAACGTGATGACAAGGAGGTTAAGAGGAAATCAAATTTTCGTTTTTTTGTTTTTGGATAAGATATTGAATGGGTATGAAAATATTGATAGTAGAACTAGAGGACACGAAGTAGCATTAGTGAGGGATCGGTGTAGATTTGATATCAGATAGTACTCATTCTTTGAGAGGACAGTGAAACAATGGAAACACAAAGATGACAAATTATTGACTTTCGATAAACAATGGCTTCCTTGCTCACTTGCCATTTGGGTGTTTTGTCTTGAATGGCAATCTTGTTGGATTTTGCTATATAATATATAAACATATTCAAGTCAATCGCTTATCTCTAGGCACCGTCAAGTAAATTGAAAGTAGTCGCGCCATATATATATCTGACATAAGAAGGTTTACGAAATTTGGTGTATACCTAGATTTTTCGAAACACACATTTAGTGTTACTTCTGATCACCATTATTAGTGAGTGTTAATAAAATATAATTTAACTTCACGAAGCATTGATTGCTCAAACGTGTGGAATCGACTAATTGATTGTACAAATGAGAAAGGATTGTGGCCGTTTTGAAAAATTGCAGCCATTTCCCTCATACAAAATGGACGATGGCCGTACAACTACAAATGTTTCTGTTTGGACGTGATCAAGTAGTGTGCTTGTCGATGCTCTTAGGGGAGGTAGCTCTGCGGTTAGAACGCCGGAATGTAAATCGAGAAGACTTGGGTTCCAGTCCATCTGCTGCCGTTTAGTTTAGCTCGAAACACAGTTTAAATTTTGCTAATAATACTTTGGTAAGGTTAAACAAGTAACTATTAAGTACTTCAGTTATTCAAGTAATAAAAAGTGATACACAATTTACAAATATTCGTCATTTTTTTTGTACGAGACCAAATTAATGTATACCGTCACATAGTGTAAAACGAATGTTTTAATAAAGCTATTCACGTCATGTTTAAGTGATACTTTCAAATTACTTTGTTTTAGTATATGTAGTTTTGCGGCCCTCGGAAATCATCACATAAACGAACCTGCATGCCGTGTACCGAATATATATGTAACAGTTGATCTTTGCCTCTGTCGCCAATGTAATCGTAGTCAGCAAGCGCCCGTTCAATTAGAGCCCTGTCATCTCGACAGAGGTACATCAAGAAATCCGGTAAAAGTATTTCATCAGAAATTTCTTCTTCACCAAATGTAAGCTGGAGCAACGTGGTGCGACAGAGCCGGGGAGGGACTTGTCCCAACAGACCGATGGTGTGGCAGAGAAGACGTCCAATCTGGACGAATCTCTTCTCGTCTTGTCGTAAGCGATGTAGAGGAAGATGAGGAACCGCGGCGTCCTCACCGGTGAAGTACGACTCGAACACCGTAGCCCAAGTCAACGTGAAGAATTCCTTTGTCAAACCACCATAGTCCAATCCATCTTCTCCAAGAAAACAGACATTCAGACGCTTTGTCAACAATGTTTCTGTGTCATATAGGTGCATAAATGCTGTCGCTATTTCACTTCGGTGAAGCCTGACTTCTTCAGTTTCTGCTGTGTGGCTAATCAGGTCTTGTACTTCTAGGAATGCTGGAACATTAAGCAACGCCAAGGGTAAGCACGGGTTAGTGCATGATTTACACAGTACACAAACCATTTACCCATTATGCGACTTTCAATCAATAAGTATACAGTCATATAACAAACCGCCGATGTTTTTTTTAAATCACAGGTTATCGGAGTATATGATAATCAAATTAAATGTTGCTAGCAATGTAACTTTTTTAAACGTAAATGTGCGCTTTATAATCGGCGTTACACAAAACACTCTTGGTTCCTATTGCACTTTAGCCAAAATAACACTTGTCATTGCATGTGTTACTGTATACAACTGTATGTCAACCAAATGGGCCAATGTTTCCTGGAGGTTAAACAACAATGGTTTAATCAAAACAGTTTCGCCCCATGTACACTTGTGGAAGCGGCTCACTGTGAGCGTGTGTAGTTCAACAAAAATACATAGACAAACTAGATTTTCCTGAGTTGTTTATTGGAAGGTAAATTTCGACTGCTAATTATCCTATGAACGAATGCTACTTCTTACACAGATGTTTTACATCATATAATATTAACTAATCAGGGTCAATTTGTAATAAATCGACGTGTTCCAGACATATTACCTGCGACGGAAGGCGATGACGAGTTGCCGCAGCAATGCGTCAAGGCACAGCAACAATGTTTGAAGGCAACAATGTCTGAATGACTCCCAAATGTTTCCGCAGTAGCCTGGTAACACAAAGGTGTCGATGAGCTATATATATATATATATATATATACATACATATATACATATATATATATATATATATATATATATATATATATATATATATATATATATATATATATATATATATATATATATATATATATATATATATATATATATATATACATATATATATATATATACATATATATATATATATATATATACATATATATATTTATCATATATATATATATATATATATATATATATATATATATATATAATATCAGTAAATCAACCAACAAGGAAAGTAACATAGAGGTGCTACCGCTGTACAGAGATGGAATACATTTATTAGCATAATAGTGTAAATAAAAAACTTATATATCTTCCAAATGAGACGGCATGTTGAAACGCATTGTTGTCACCTCATTCGATTATTGTGTAGAACTAAGTACAATACAATTTAACGTCGAATGCTTAAAGCACATGACTGCATTTTACAGTGAATTATGCACACTCTTTACAGTTGGTGAAAACATACTCAGGTATTGGGACGTTATGCCAAACTGGACTTACAATAGGGCGGTAGGATAATTGAATTACTTTATCCATTATCCATTGTCTTAGATGATAATATTACCGACATGTAGCTATGGTGGTGTGCACATAAACACAGTATCGGACACTTTAATCAACTAATATCAATTGATATACCTGACTATAACCTAATGTTTTTCCCAGACTACGTCAAATGTTTATGAAATGTGTGAAAGTATATGCAATAAGGAATAAGGAAGCAGGAAAATATAATAAGTGTTGTCACTCTTTGCAAAATTTCATAATGGAAGCATCTCGAATATGTTGTACATTTAAATAGCCAGTCAAAACGTTTTAACCCTCTCCTGCCAGAGGTTCACAAATATGCAAAGCACCACATTGTATTAACTAATTCGGTTCAGTGTCATGATTTAGTCGTTAGCGCTGCTTGTTATGAACATACATAATCCGGGCATATTACCTATTATGCATGATGATGACGAGTCGAAGCAGGAACGTTTGAAGGAACAGCAACAACGTTTGAAGACACAACAACAACGTTTTATGGAATCCCACATGCTTTCGCAGTAACCTGGCAATATGACGGTGAAGATGAGGTATAAGAAAACAAGTATCAGGACATTCACTGAGAAGGAAAGTAAAATGATGCACACATAAATAATTGTTTCCAGTATATAAGAAATGCAGTTTTTCAATTACTAATTACTGCACAGTTTAACGTTAGATGTGTCAAGAACACAATGTATGTGTATATTTATGTTAGTACACTACGTATAGTACCAATGCCTAGTTGGTGAAAACATGCAAATCTGTTAGTTCTTTGTCACAAACTGTACATACCCCTTGTTGTGCGGGTGTCAACAATGGGTTTGATGAATCGCAAGTAATTAACATAAAACAGCGATACATGTGATGGCACCATAACGTCTGCATGCACTGGCACTTGCTGTTATCATAATGAAAAGCCAATTGATCGAACGTTAATGATTGGTTAAATGGTAATCTTCTCCAAACGTTCCTCGCTTTGTGGAAGTGACATATACACACAGTGAAATCATCATGCAAAATTGTAGTACATTTTGTCAAGGCATTTGTGTCTTTCGTAATTTTTTCTTTCGAATTTGTCATAAATCTCGTTTTGGATGCCACATTCTCCACATTACACCATTGATCTATACGGATAACATATAACGTGAATATGTTATATTTGAAACACGTAGACGTCTCAAGTAGGCTCTTCGTTTTTTAGCAGGCAATATGAATAATAAAACATAACGATTTTCCGCAAGACTGTCATACGAAAATGATAAATGTCCGATATTGTTAAATAATCATATTTCATTTTATAAACACGCTGTTATTGTATCTTTCAATAAATGTGGCGTATTACCTCTTGTGGATGAACACACTGAGGAGTATTCGCAGCGACGCTTCAAGGCGCA
>OY759274.1:2653325-2733325 GCA_963662155.1 Lamellibrachia columna | reverse complement strand
AATATTTCATCAGTCTAAGTATCATTGGCTGATACATAATTTTGCAAGATTTTCCATACAGTGGTGAGAACTGATACTGCAAGTCTCGTGACGGTTCCCCGCCAAGATTTGTAATTGCAAACCAACATATAAATAAAAGTGTCTGTCTGTTTGTTTGTCTGTTGTGTCTTATGTGTGTGGAACCATTCCCACGGGGGCCCCGGGTGTGGGGAGTGGTGTCACCATTTCAAAAAGGCTGTAGCTGAAGTTCCAACCGTGGAATTATTTTGTTTTGTATGTCATCGTAAACATTATAATGATGCCTACACATTTTTTGCTGGATGTATCCAGCAATTTATAATTTTTTTCAAGTTATTAGAGTTCGTGTGTACCCCGTAGAGGTGTTCGTAGATACGAATCGTCTATACATAACATAACAAGTAAACACTAGCTACATCATTGTAACGTTGTAGGCCCTATCTATATACAGAGCGCTCTTTCCTAAAAAAAAACACTTGCTGCATTATAATAACAATGCATCTGACCGTAGCTTCAACTAGAAATGATCACTGACCTATATAAGAATCTAGATAAGTGGAAAAGTCCTATGGCTTCATTTTCTCGCCGTGCAACGCCGGGTAACTCTGCTAGTGAAAATATATAATGTTGTAGAGCCTCGTCATGTGTAACATAATCAAACACCAATAAAACATATCATTTACCCACACATTGACGTCTCAAAAGCACAATCTCACTGCCGAACACCAGCCGCCGGGTCGTTTCTCTCAAACAAGTTCATTGCTTCGCGAAGAAGGCCTTGCAAATTAGACCGACTCAGTTTATAAATAGCTCCTACGCCATTACCTACTGAGCTTGTTGTATACGTAAGGGATGCTGGTTGGGAGAACATGCACGACATAGAGATGTATATATTATATCATTATATATTTGTGGTGCACTGCATTATTCCTGTAACGAATACAGTAAATAAAACTGAATGTGAACCACATCGACTTACCGTGTTAACTTGGTGGACACGTATGCTGTACAGGTCGGGCAGTTATGTGTCTTCAGCCGGAGTACGTCTACTGAGCACAGGCAGTGGTTCAACACTAAGTCGTGTTTGTATTGTATTGTACCATTTATTTACACAGAATAATCATTTACCTAGACAGCTTTGTGTATTGGTGATATCGGTTACGCATGATGAACGATGATAGAATCGACTGGTTGGACTTTTCCAACATCCTACTGCAGTTATTCATACAACTGTTTAACAACGACAGAGCCGGCGAAGAGGAAGCGTTTCGTTACAAGTTATTAACTAAAGCCACATTGTCTAAATACGTAGTTATTAACTAAAGCCCCATTGTCTAAACACGTAGCCTGTCCGTTGGTGGTCACAATGAGACAGCAGTAAATTTTCACACCGACACACGCATAAACGCACTCATGCATGCACGTTCTCAGGCGCACAAACGAAGCGCACGCACAAACGCATACACAGGCATAAACATGCATACATGCGCATACGCTCGCATGCACGCGCGCACGCACACACAAACACACGTACACACATACGCAGGAACATGTGCACGCACACACACACACACACACACACACACACACACACACACACACACACACACACACACACACACACACACACACACACAAACACACACACACACACACACACACACAACACACGCGCACGCGCACGCGCACGCGCACACACACACACACACACACACACACACACACACACACACACACACCAAACACAAGCTTGATGTGGAGGACTTCATTTTAGTCTAAGGGTAGACAGTGAGGTTTCCGCTCAATATCTGAGAGAAAACTGGAGCTTCAAATTTCCGTTTGTTGTTTTGTACGCGATGACATAAACAATTCTTTCGTCTTGACATAACGTCTTGACATAACGTCTTGACATAACGTCTTGACATAACGTGCGCAGCGGAGAATGAAAGTGGAGAACTGTAAGGCAAGGTCGGGGATCACTAAACTGGTGCGCAAGAAAGCGGAGAACATTTACCGACAATACGTTTCAAAAACCTATAGTTTATTTTTACGGCATAGAAGGCATGAATATACGTGGATCAAGCGTATGGTGCCCCACTCGTGCGCGATGGCCACGTCATGACGTAAATAACTAGTTCGGTCCGTATCACGAATGTTCAATACCGCATGTACCGAACGCGTCTGTAATAATATATTATATTGACGTGTGCGAAACCAAACAATAAACGTCAGGAAACCTTCGTTATATTGACCTCGCTACGGCCAACGAGGATGACCTCACTAATTCAGTTGAGGTCTTGCTCGCTGCCAACGTTTCTGTTCCCACTTCCCACTGACAAGTTCGCCATACAGGAGAGCTTTCGGGATTCGACCGTCAGCTATCCGATGAACATGGCCGAACCATCGCAGACGTCTCTGGCTTAACAGCGTGTAAATGATGGAGGAGTGAGCACGCTCAAGGACCTCTGTGCGCGTGAACCAGGAGCCAGGCGATGCCGAGGATATGTCATTGGCAACGAAGGTGAAAACTGTTCAGTTTCTTCTCTTGTCTTGCATACGTTGTCCAGGCCTCACTACTGTAGAGCAGTGTGCTGAGAGCACATGTCTGGTACTCATGCTGCTTCGTGTTTTCTGTCAGAATGTTATTACTCCACACTCTCATGTTCAGTTTGAACATGATCGCTACAGCTGTTGCTATGCCTATGTTATTTTCACCATCTAGTGACAAATACTGGTGATTGTGGTTCTTTGCAGGCGTGGAAGAGTCTATCCATTAGTTGTTGGATATCGTCTTCTTTGTGAGTTGCTAGCGCGGCTTCACCAGCGAAAAGCGTTTCTCTAATGAGGATTCGGCGCATCTTTATCTTGGCTCTAAAGAGGGCGACAGTAAACAGCTTTCCGTTTGTTCTGGTGTGTAAGTAAACACCCTCTGTGGAAGGACCAAAACCTTATGACAGCATGAGGGAGAAGAATATGCCAAAGAGTGTTGGTGCCAGGGTACATCCCTGTTTTACTCCACTTAGGGTCTAAAAGGGTTCGGATGTAGCCACGTCATAGTTGATTGTGCCCTTCATGTTGTCATGAAAGGAGATCACACTGAGCAGCGTTGGGTGGCAGCCAATGTTCTCCAGCAGCTTGAATGGACCACTTCTGCTAACAAGGACAAAAAGCCTTAGTACGATCAATGACGGCAATATACAGTGGTCTTCTTTGTTCACGACATTTCTCTTGCAGTTATCGAACAGATAATATCATGTCGATTGTGGATATCAGTTCTGAAGCTACATTGAGATTCGTGATATACGTGTTCAACTAAAATCTGCAGACTGCCCAGGGCAACGCGGCCAAAACTTTTCCCACGTCACTTTACAAGGATATACAGTGCACGCCGCTTAATTTAAAGTCGAATAATTCGAAGTTGTTGCCATTTACCGGTCCGATGCATTCTTTATACATGGCTTCTGATAAATCGAACTCCTGATAACTCGAAGGATTTTTGATGGTCTCTTCGAATCATGTTGTTGTTGTTGTTGTTGTTGTTGTTGTTGTTGCAATCGCTGCGGTCACCTTTGTTTTTGTACAAGGTCACTATCTTAGCATCGCGCATGTCCCGAGGAAGCGCTCCCTCTTTCCAGCAGAGGCAGATAAGTCGACTTAACTTAACAACTTGACAATTAAACGATAACGTAGGAAATTATGTATCTTGGCGCCATCTCCCCCATCCTGCCTTCCCAACTCGTACCTTAATTATCTTCAAATAAAGTAAAGGTAAACTGGCACTAACATCCCGGCCCCTAATTGTATGCAGCGATCAGCGATACAATTATTTAAAAACACAAATTACTCATCCAATAGAGCACATACAATAATCATAATTATTACGTATAACAAGATCTATATAATCAACTAATGTCAAGTAAACGGTGTACGCATGTCCACTGTCCAATCAAGTCATCACAACGAATGTTCTCGTAATTCAGTTTGTGTCAATTTCAGTTCAATTGACATACCTAGTTCTCTGATTCTAGCACTAACACCAGCTTGTTAACTGGTCTGTCCAACATGCTCGTTAGAGTCTTAATCTTCACGCGACGCACGAATCCCTTTTGTTTGCTGACGACTTCCTGCACTCTACCCAAAAGCCAGGAATTTCGCGGCGCCTTGTCGTCCACGATCAACGCAACGTCTCCTACTTCGAAATTGCGTCTGGGTGTCAACCATTTCTGGCGCTCCTGCAGCAGAGGGAGATACTCTCGAAGCCAACGCTTCCAGAATAAATCAGCCATGTACTGGACCTGCCGCCAACGACGCCGAGTGTACGAGTCTTCTTTGTAGAACACACCAGGTGGTAGATTCGGTTGCGTCTTGAGCAGCAGAAGGTGATTCGGAGTTAGAGCATCTAGGTCGCACTAGTCATCAGACGATTTTGTGATTGGTCGGTTGTTGACGATTGATTCGATTTCGCTTTTGCAAACAGTCGTCGTTAAGGATATGTTCTTTTAAAAGAACTCTTGCAATGTTTCTCACCATTCTTATCTGACGTTCCCATACGCCGTCGTGATGAGATCCGGCTGGTGGATTGAATATCCACTCTACGTTCTTCTGTAGCATGATGTTGTGGATCGCTGACTGATTCCATTGGTCAATCGCTTCTCTTAAATGACGTTCGGCTCCGACGAAATTAGTGCCGTTGTCTGATCGTATTTCGTTGACTTGACATCTTCTGGCAATGAATCGTAGCAGCGCGTTGATGCACGAATCAGTAGTCAACGAATCAACTACTTCCATGTGGATTGCACGAACTTTCAAGTCAGTGAACAGTGCGACATATCTCTTCACTGTACATCGTCCACGCTTCACCTCGATCGAGCCGAAATAGTCTACACCGACTCGGGTGAATGGCGGCTCGTCTGGAATTAGACGGTCGTCCGGAAGATCAGCCATCTTTTGCTTTCCGACTCTGCCTTTCTGTCGTCGACAAATGACACACTTGTTGATAACACTCCTCACTGCAGCATTGGCGCGAATGATCCAATACCTTTGTCTCAAAAGTGAAAGTACATAGTTCCTTCCGGAATGCCCTACTTCCTGGTGGGCATGGCTGATAATCAGCTGAGACACATGAGCATTCTTAGGCAAGATAGCTGGGTGTTTAGCTTCCACAGGCATTACTGCACGGCTAAGACGGCCGCCACAGTAGGATCCGCTTTGAAGAATGAACTGGATTTCTCCACTTGTCTGTGCTTCTTTAGGGCATCGATCTCTTCTCGGAACGACTGTCTTTGAACAAATTGCAGGATCCCATTATCGGCTTGTTGGAGGTCCTGGATAGTAAACGGCATATGGTCAGTTCTTGATCGAACTCTCACTCCTGCCATTTGCCTTTTTCCATTTCCTGTTTCTCGATAGGATCGCACTCAACTTGGTGGAGGGCTCGTCTGATTTCCTTTCTGTCATTATATTAGAATAGTTCTCAATCGCATGAACCAAGCCACGGTTTTCTTTAGGGCAAGCAAATCCGAAAAATGTGTTATTAGCCGATTTGTCGCATCTTCGACTGGATTGGTTTGGATTGCATTCACGGTGACTTCTTTCTTCACTTCGGGATCGTCTTTGTCATCTCCTTTACGGATTTCCGGGAATTTAGGCCACTCGGTTTCTGGTTTCCATAGATATTCCGGCCCACCGATCCATCGTTTGTTGTCGAGTAAACCATCGGCTGACAGTCCTCTGGATGCATCATCTCCTGGGTTACTCTTTGTGTCCACGTATCGCCACTGCGATGGCTCTGACCCTTCTCGGATCAGGTTAACCCGATTGGCGACGAAAGTGTGAAACCGTGTCGTTTCATTCGCGATGTACTTGAGCACAGTCATGCTGTCTGTCCAATACACTGTGTCGTGGATGGGAATCTCCAACGCGGTCGTCATTATTTTGTTCATGCGCACTGACACTGTTGCAGCTGTGAGTTCCGCACGTGGAATCGTGATTGGCTTGACTGGAGCGACACGGGATTTCCCAGCCAGCAGTGTGCAATGTACGTTGTCAGTTCTGCTAACCAGTCTCAGATAAGTCACTGTTCCATATTCATAGTTGCTGGCATCTGAGAAGTGGTGAAGTTGGGCTGATTCTATTTCTCCGAAGCCATCTGGCTTGACACAGAGACGGACGGCGAAGCTGGCCAGCTTAGGTAATTCAACCATCCACTTTTGCCAACGCATCAGCTGGGGCTCTGGAACTGGATTGTCCCACCCGATCCTCAAACGGCAAAGATCTTGCAGGATGACCTTCGCTGGGAGAACGAACGGACGTATCAGTCCCAACGGGTCGTAGGTAGAACTGACTGCTGACAGGATGCCTCTTCTTGTCAACGGTCTCTCCTTCATTGTGATCTCGAATCTGAACGTGTCCGTTTCGACACACCACTGGATTCCAAGAGCTCTTCCCAATGGTAGATCAGTGTGGTTAAAGTCCAGGTCCTTCACCTCTTTTGCCCGTTCATCGTCTGGCACCGAGTTCAGTACGGTTCTCTTATTGCTTGTCCACTTGGTGAGGCGATATCAGCCTTTGTCACAGGCACCACTTAGATCTCTAATCAGCTCAATTGCCTCATCTTCTGTTCGTACCGATTTCAGGCAGTCGTCCACGTAGAAGTGCTTTAGAATGGTGCTGGTCACCTTCGTATCATACCCGGATTCGTTGTCGGTGGCTGTCTTCCTCAGAGCGAAGTTCGCGCAACTTGGTGATGATACTGCACCAAACAAATGTACCGTCATCTGGTACTCTTCTAGCGGCTGTCGCAGATCTCCACCAGGCCACCACAGAAATCGAAGAACGTCGCAGTCGTCAGAGTTTACACGGACCTGGTGGAACATCGCTTCGATGTGTGCCGTCAAAGCGACTGGCTCTTGTCGAAATCTCAGGAGGACTGCTACCAGAGAGTTCGTTAGGTCCGGCCCCTGTAGCAGCTGTTCGTTCAGTGAGGTGCCTCTGTATCGTGCGGAGCAGTTGAACACAACTCGAATCTTGTTCGGATTCCTTGGATGGTACCATACCTTTCCGTCACTCCTATCCAGTTGTTCTTGTGGTACTTTCCGCGAGTATTCTTTCTTGATCAAATTGTCCACGAACGCTTTGTAATCGTCTTGCAGTTGAGAATTCTTAAGAAGCCTTCTTTTCAGTTGTGCTGCGCAATGATCCGCTTGTGGTCGATTGTTTGGCATGTTGACTTCCTGTTGTCTGAATGGCAGGGCTATCTGGTAGTGTCCTTCCTTCTGTTCCACGTTGGCTGAAACCATGCTCATAAACGTCCGGTCTTCTCTTGAATGTTCTGGCTTGTCATCCAAAGTGCGTTCGTTGAAGTATTGGCGAAAGTAGCTTTCCACTTTCCACTTCCTCACAGTTTCGAAGAAGGCAACGAATCGCCCATCCAAGCAGAGTCTTCACGGCGTATGGTCCATTTTCTTGGCTGTGCACCACTTGCCATGGCTCTGACGCTTTTGGTTCCGATTAGAAGCTCAACCTCGCTGTCGATGTCGGGAATGTGTATTCCTCATAGGTAGGACCACCTGTCAACATCTGCCTGCCGTGGAACGTCTTCCATACTGACTGGCATGTCTTCCCTTGTATACACCATCGGCAGCTTGACTGCGGTGGTTCCGCTTAAGTCGCATACTTCTAGTCCTCTGATCATGTATATGTCAATGACACTGGTCTTTTCCATTGTCCGATGTCGCACTTTTGTTCTTCTGCCTCTCGCATTTAGCTGATCCATAAGTTTCGTTGTACAAAACGTCGCGTCGCTTCCTTCATCCAGGAACGCGTACGTTTCTATGTATTTGTCGCTGTTCATCAGCTTGACTCTCACCGGAATGATGGCCATCGTGCTATCGTAGTCACCGGCCCCAGTACTCATACACGTCTTGCTAGTATCTGGCGCATCTGATTCCCCAAGCCTGTTATCTTGTGTGTCATCTTTCTTGTAATGCAACACTGTTGGGTGACTTGCACTGCAAATTTCAGTCTATTGGTACAGTCGTTGCTTCTGTGTCCTGTGACGAGACATGCAAAACACGATCAAGAATTTCAACTTTTCGCGATGTGGCTGATTTCGCATTTTTCTACACATCTCCATAGTATGGTCTCCTCAACAGTACATGCATGGCTTGTTGAAAGCAGGCATTTTATCTTGTGTAGGTGCTTTCGTCGTAGTCGAGAACACGCTTCGTGGTCTTGGCGGCCTGTATTGTAATGGCTCTTCGGGTCTTCTGGCTTGCGCCTTGGTTCCGTGTCGTTCCCATATACTGGGTCCGTCGCAATTTCGGCTTGTTCCTCAACAAATTTTACGAGATCGTCAAACTTCACGGTTTTTCCTTCTTTCTCTTGAAGACCACTCGTCTCCATCGATCCATGAACTTTTCGGGAAGTTTCTCGACGAGTGTCTTGATGTTTTTTGGATGATCCATCTCCTTCATGCTTTCAAGAGTCTTCATGGTGTTACTGCAGCTTCGGAGGAATACGGCGTAGCTGCTCATTGCACGTCCGTTGTTCGCTTCAATTTGTCGCCAGTTAGCAGCCTTGGTCATGTACGCTGACGCTATCTTGTCATCTTTCCCGTACTTCCTTTTTAGCAGTGTCTTTGCCTCCTCGTACCCTTCGTCTGCGTCCATTAACATGCAACTCCGCACTAGCTCGTTTGGTTGTCCTTTCGTAGATTGTTCGAGATAGTACAACCTATTCTTGCTGGATTCTATCTTGTCTTCAATGCAATGCTGGAATGACCTCCAGAACGGTGCCGACTCTAAAGGACTTCCATCGAATGGTGTTACTTCGCGCGTTGGGAGAGTGAATCTCTTTTGCTGGTCGATTATAAGCTTGTTCGAATTCTGCATGATGTCTGCTGCAGAGTTTGCGGTATCATGTTGATTAATGTCTGACTGTTCTGAGGCTTGCTCGTCCCTTGCTGCTGCTGTTGATTCGTGCATTTGTTCATGCTGGCTTGAAGGAATGTACTCCGCAGCCGTAGCGTCTAATGGTGTCTAATGTGGTTCATCATGGTACTGCAGTTGTGTGTCTGGCTCTGCCATATCTTCGATCAATGCATACACATTCGCTCTTGCAGCCACCACATTTAGTTCTTCTTGTAACATCAGCTGTTCACGTTTTTGGCGAAGCTGATGTTCTTCGCTATCGAGAGCTTGAACTTTCTTCAGCGCGATGGTTCAGGCTATTAACTCTGCCTTCTTGGCTTCCTCATTCATTCTTGCTGCAGACGCTTCACTGAAAAGTGATGAACTGCGTGATGCTTGTGATCTCCTTGATGTCCGAGACCCGGCTTGGGAGACACTATCTTCTGGTCTCACGTTCTCTGAGTGATCTTCTGGAGTTCGTTCCGGTACATGACCTGGCGAATTTAACGTCGATGCACGTTTTTCGGCCATGTCTGCAATATACTGATACGCGCAAATATGAAGCGAATGAATTCGTTTGGGGCGGAGTCGGTATTGTGCGGTGCTATTTTGCACGCACTGCAAACAGTTCGAAATACCACTATTTTCAGTTCGAAAGTCCGTAAACTGTTCTCACACAGCAATGTTCCCACAATTCCTTCGTATCAGATAATTTCCTACTAATTATAGGCGCAACGATTACGTCTATTCGAACTTAGTTTTTGTGGACGGTGACAGCTTCTATAATTCATTTCCTACTGTCTCGGTCTGTGCCAAGTTTTCCGATTCGTAGTTTCACTGGTGGGCAGTGGTCAGGTCCAATGGACCTGTACGGGTTGGAATAAGACGCTCCCGCCCCCACGAGTCTACCACGTATGGGTAAAATACGGTGATGTTAACATGACATCACAGGGCGGGTTTCTTCCTCGATGAAGTTAACGGCCAGGACGGAAGGGCTCCAAGATGAGTTCAACGACCACGTGTTCAGGACCAAGGCGAGCCACATTTTTTTTTTTGGATATCGGCTGTGGTCAACCAGCCTGGAGAGGGATGGGTTCCGCTAGGTTGTAAATCTGCCCTAGACACACCATGATCATGAAAACCAGTTTGAATCACATACCGGATCGGTCGCAGCCCGGGTCAAAAATGACCGCGCCTCCCGCCGTACATCAGGACGGGGGTATTAAGTATGCTACTGATGCCCCTACCAAAAAGATACGTGGAAGAAACGACATCACCATCGGCACATGGAACGTCAGGACATTGAGAGCTGCAGGAAAACTGAAAGAACTCACACATGAGATGGAGAGATACAGATGGAATCTGCTTGGACTCGCCGAGATGCGATGGAAAAGCTTTGGTGAAACATCGACCGAAGAAGGACACAAGGTCTACTTCAGTGGCAAGAAGGACAAACACGAAAAAGGCGTTGGGTTTCTTGTTCACAAAGACATCGTGAACACTGTCATGGGTTGTCGCCCTATCTCCAGCAGGCTCATCACCATCCGCCTGAAGGCAACTCCCTTCAACATGACAGTCGTACAAGTTTATGCCCCAACGTCTGATTATGACGACAGTGAGGTGGAAGATTTCTATGGCCAGCTGCAAGAAGTCATAGAGGAAACGCCAAAGAAAGACTATCTTATTGTACTAGGAGACTGGAACGCAAAAGTGGGAAAGGATGCGCAGAACAACTGGCAAGACACTAGCGGACCTTTCTGCAAAGCGGAAATAAATGAGAGAGGTCACAGGCTCCTCGAATTTGCAATGTACAATGAGCTGATGCTGGCTAACACATTTGGCCCACACAAAACATCTAGAAGATGGACCTGGCACAGCCCAGATGGGAAACATCACAATCAGATCGACTACATCTTGGTGAAACGGCGCTTTCACACAGGAGTGAACATTGCCAGGACACGAAGCTTTCCAGGAGCAGATATCGGAAGTGATCACGACTTGCTGATGACAACCTTCCATATTCGCCTGAAGAGGATCAGCAAACCAAAGCCAACAAGAATCAAATTTTACACCGAGAAACTTAAGGATCCTGATGTAGCAGAAGTATTCAAAGCAATGATAGGTGGGAAATTTGCACCACTTATCATACTGGATGACAAATATACCGACGTGAACTTGCTGACCAACACCTTCAACAAAATAGTGACCGACACAGCCCGCGAGATCCTTGGAAAACACCGTCGGACAAAGAAACCATGGGTCACAGCAGACATCCTAGATCTTTGTGACAAAAGAAGGGAATTGAAAAGGAGAAAATGTGATCCTGAAGGTGCAGCAAAATACAGAGAAGTCAACAATAAGATCAAACAAGATATGAGAAGGGCAACAGATAACTGGATAGCAGAGCAATGCTGTGAAATTGAAGACAGCTTGAGCAAGAACAACAGCAAGAAGGCTTATCAAATAGTGAAAGACCTGACATCAGTGAAGAAAGGGATAACTACCACTATCCAAGACAAATCAGGGAAATGCCTGACAGAATAATAGCAGATCCTCAATCGATGGCCAGAATACTGCTCAGAATTGTACAGCCACAACACCAACGGAGACCCAGTAGTACTAAATTGTCCACAGACTACTGAAGAGGACGACTACTCCATTCTTCGTGAGGAAGTGGAGGCTGCAGTAAAGTCTCTGAAAAAAGGAAAGTCAGCTGGAATTGATAACATACCAGCAGAACTGGTTCAAGCTGGGGGGAAGCCTTGATTACCACACTTACAACAATCTGCAACAAGATCTGGCAGACAGGAGAATGCCCACCCCATGGACTCAGTCACTGATCATCACACTTCCCAAGAAAGACAAGATGTGCCAAAATTACAGAACAATCAGCCTCATCAACCACCCGAGCAAAGTCATGTTGAAGATACTACTCAACAGACTCAAACCCCAGGCAGAAGAGATTATCGCTGAAGAACAAGCGGGTTTTCGAGCAGGACGGAGCATCAGTGAACAGATCTTCAACCTTAGAATCCTTTGCGAGAAACACCTTCAACATCAGCAAAGCCTGTATCATGTCTTTATAGATTTCAAGAAGGCCTTTGATAAGGTATGGCATGCGGCCCTATGGGCAACCATGAGGAAGTACAACATTGGCTCCAAGCTTGTCCGAACCATTGAACACCTATATGACAATGCCACCAGTGCAGTAATCTTCAACAGCAGCATATGAGACTGGTTTCGAACAACAGTCGGAGTTCGACAAGGATGCCTACTATCACCAACGCTCTTCAACATTTTTCTGGAAAGGATCATGACTGATGCTTTAGAAAACCATCAAGGCACTGTCAGCATTGGAGGCAGGACAATCACCAACCTTCGTTTTGCTGACGACATCGACGGCTTAGCAGGTGATGAACAAGAACTAGTCAATTTAGTGGAGCGCCTCGAGAAAACATCTACATCATACGGCATGGAGATCAGTGCAGAAAAGACCAAACTGATGACAAACAACACACAAGGCATCAGCACAGAGGTCAAAGTTAATGGACAGAGACTTGAGACAGTAACAAGCTTCAGGTACTTGGGATCAATTATCACAGATGAGGGTTGCAAACCGGAGATACTTGCCAGGATTGCACAGACAACAGCAGCACTAACAAGGTTGAAACCCTTATGGAACGACAGAAACATTACGGTCAGTTCGAAAATAAGGCTGATGCGGTCCCTTGTCATGTCCATCTTTCTGTACGCTTCTGAAACATGGACCCTCTCAGCAGATCTACAGAAGAGGATACAAGCCATGGAAATGAAATGCTTTCGGAAGATCTTGCGCATATCATACAAAGACCATGTTACTAACGAAGCTGTCCGCAACAAGATCAAACAAGCCATCGGACCATATGACGACCTTCTTTCAACAGTTAAGAAGCGTAAACTGAAGTGGTACGGTCATGTATCACGATCATCTGGCCTTGCAAAGACTATCTTGCAAGGTACCGTAAGAGGGGGGAGACGAAGAGGTAGACAGAAGAAGAGGTGGGAAGACAACATCAAAGAGTGGACAGGAATGGAGTTCGCTGACTCCCAGAGGGCTGTCGAGAACAGGGAAACGTGGAGAGAGCTGGTTAGAAAGTCATCAGTGGTGCCCCAACGATCCTTACGGGTTATGGGAAAGTGAAGTGAAGAAGAAGTGAAGAAGTTTCACTGAACAATATATCCAACTAGATTAATGTCGATTCATACACTTCGATCAATCTTTATTTACTGTCTTCTTCATGTCTTCTGTAGGCACAATTTTAGCGACATAACTTAACAACTTGACAATTAAACGATAACATAGGAAATTATGTCTCTTGGCGCCATCTCCCCCATCTTGCCTTCCCAACTCGTACCTTAATTATCTTCAAATAAAATAAAGGTAAACTGGCACTAACAGTAACCTTTCTAAACATTTTTGCGTCATCATTTGTGCGTCTGTTGTTACTATACAAGGCGGGTGCGTGGGACCTGCCTAACGGGGTCGGAATCGGAAAACAAACTAGATGCTTCCATCGGAAGCAACTCCGCTCACTCATCGGGATTCACTGCCCACAGAGGATAAGCAACGTGAAGTTGAATGAACGGTGTCGGTGCAGTCAAATCAGCACAGATGTGATGAACATGCGACGGCGACTATTCGGCCATGTCCTACGATTGGACGAGAAGGCGCCCTCAAACCGGGAGTGTGTGTGTGTCCGAGTCCGAGCGTGTGCTTACTTCGATATGTTGGTTTGCAACGGCGTGAGTGCGTAAGTGCGTACGTGCTTGAACATATTAGTGATATACCAAGCCGGTTACCAAATTGGCTAAACATATATACGAGCGTGTGGTGTCTTTCAATCACCATGATATTCACGCACGCACGCACGCACGCACGCATGCACACACCCACGCTCACGTACTTTCAAATAATAAAGCCTCATCCAATTAATTTAATTAGCCTTTCACTCAATGTTCGAACGTTAAACTGGATTTTCCTCATCCAACACAACTTGTATGTAGAGGGCTTCATTGAAGTCTAATCTAAGGGTAGGCAGTTAGATTTCCGCTCAATGTGTAAAAGATAACTGGGGCTTCAAATGGCTAATTCACATCGGACGTTTTAAGGACCTACAATTACATTTACTTTAATTACAATTACCATACCAAAAGAAACACTTGATGAATGTTGTAGCCTTAGTTAATGACTGAGAATCAAGTTTGTGATTAGCTATTGCAAGAACATTGTGTTATTGACAAAATATAAAATGAATACTCTAGATGTTTTGAATCAATAGCTTACCAACCCGGGGGCTAGTCACACGCAGTTGACGCCTCCGGGGGCTACTGACGGAGGGCGGCTACTGGGATGATGCCGATGTTACCCGTCGCTTGGTGTATTTGCGCATGTGCGAGTCGGTAGTTGACATAAATGTATTAAATACATCAACATATTATAGCTACAATAATAAGTACTGTTTATTATAGCAAAGCATTATATCTGCCACGGACTGGCGGGGTTTCCGCTCACCAGATTGGCTCAGGTCTAGTTGGGATGCCCCATTTCTATAATTCAACACTCGTAAATAGTGGTTACACAAGTGAACAAGACAACAAAGAGAAGTGATGGGAAAATAAACATTTAATACACGATAGTTACTAAGTAATTTACAAGTAGACTCCTGGGTCTATGTAATATAATCTAATTTTCAGATTCTCTGACAATCAGCTACACAGTTGATTAAAGGCATCTATTGCCTAAGCAACATCCTAACTACATATGAGGCAGATACATGCCTAAACAAAATCACATTTTATGTTGAGGCATCTAATGCCTAAACACCCTCACAGTCGAGTCACTGCATTCTTACATCGGTTCAATAGTCCTTCCCTTGCTGTGGTGGCGTGTCCCTATTACCGCCCGTCTTTACATGGGAGACAGATATGATTTCCCGATCGTCGTGAACAGAGGGTTGTCGCTATTTGACGTCTCACTTTGGCAGTCGTGCCGTTTACAGTTGAAGAGCGTTTCAGCCACAGCCGAAAAGTGTACTGTCTGCAGCTGAAGAGCGAGCCTTCTACTGCCGTAGAGCGCACCGTCTGCCGCCGAAGAGCGGGCCGTACGCTGCCGGAGAGCGAACCGTCTGCCTCGCTCCCCGCCGTCGTGCGATTCGTTGCTTCACGTCTATAGACTCTCGGTCGTGTGCTTAATCACTACTTCTCTTACGTTTCCACTTCTCGTTCTAAGCGTCTGTGGAGAGTATACAATTCTACCGACATATACAAAGTCTTATTTTACACGTTGCTGACTCACACTCACACCCTTCACTTGACCCGGACGCCCACTCTGGGCTACACGACCCTTCTGTGTCCTCTCTACGTCACTGTGCCGGGATCCTCACATGTGTATCCAGTCTCTTTTTATACTCCTTGTTTCTTAGAACAGACAGGGCAATAGTTTACCAATCACCGTCTCCTGGTCTAGTCCACGAATAAAACGCTCCTTAAAGACAAACCATACT
Organism: Lamellibrachia columna; assembly: GCA_963662155.1. Classification (NCBI taxonomy): domain Eukaryota; kingdom Metazoa; phylum Annelida; class Polychaeta; order Sabellida; family Siboglinidae; genus Lamellibrachia; species Lamellibrachia columna. The sequence continues at coordinate 2,717,856 of OY759274.1, read as the reverse complement.
ACTCGGTGAAATTTAAAAAGTCAGTACACCCGCCTGAAATGTTCACATATTGTAAAGATATCTATGTATTACTGGAATGTCAAAAACAATCATAGGTTACCTTACGAAATTTTTATCCATGGGGCATGAAGTGAATCGGAGTATGAATCACTATGAACATTTTTTTTCCTTGTCTAGGCAAATTATTCATGTTTTATATCTATCAACTAACAATGCATAACAATGGCATAAATACAACTAATTAATCAAATTCTTCTCACACATAATATTTATACCAAAATGTTTTAATCACTGATTCATTTGCATCGTCCTCGACAAATTTACAAACTGTTAACATATTTTGCTTTGTTAAAAATACTTTTTGCGTTATTTCCTCTAAAATGCCAATATATTTTATCTACCATAGCTTTACATAAATTGGTATATTCACATTAGGTACATCAACAATTACGCTTCTAAAGAAAATCTAGTCCGTCTTGCCACGAAAGAAATGTCGTTATATCAGTCATAGAAGTTGACACTTTAGGTTGTCTAATACTACAAAAATACTCCATAAATAGGTAAAAATTCATGAAAATAAAGCATACCTTTTGTGCCAAGTTTTTTAGCGGCTTCACTGGAGTCATCGACGAAGTTCATACAAAACAAACGGCACAAATAATATTATTTTCAGTAAAAAAATCCCATCGTGGTGTGCGTAGTCATTGTTTCCACACATCTGCGTGTATATATATATACTGATGTCACTGATATCAATACATTCATTATTCATTCATTTGCCCTTCATAGGATAAACATTCAATCTTTCTTCCTACACAATATCAATAATTATTTTTTCAAATCATATAATAAATAATGCCACAGATTGTGCGTAAATGCAAGAAAATACTCAATGCATATTCAGGGCAGAATGCAGGATTTGTTCTTAATAAGTAAAAAGTATACCACTAGAATTACAAGTTTAGTTTTAGATTAGTTTTAATAATCAGTCTGCCGACGGAAAAAATGTCTGTCTTTGTATGTATTCTCAGAAGCGTCAGCTTCCAGGCAGCGGTGTGGACGCTGTTTCTGTGACCGTCTACTGCCGCCGATATAGAGGGTTCAGCATCAATTTCTTCCTGTAGTTGTTCATTTTTCGCAAGGATACGATTTAAGTTTGCTTTCGACATTAACAGTCTCCTATAATCCTTTTGTTTAATAAATCGGCCGGCTTTCATTCACGGCATCTTGCTGCATTCCTCATCGGAAACGGCGAAAAATCAATCGCACCGTGTTGCAACGCTAATTCACCCCCCCCCTTTCGCAGTGAGCGCCACGGGTCGCCGCGCTACATTGGCGCTGAATGCGTTACTCCGGGTTGTCTTTAAACCGGGTACTACTCCGGTCCTTGTCTATTTAATATGCATCATTCTCTAAGATAAACAAACCCACGCCGTCCACGGACACGGGCATGCTTGAGCAAACAAATTACATAATATTGGTCGGCTCCAACAAAGGCTGTTGCATTCATTCATTCATTAACTCAGTCATTCATTCATTCATTCTTGAAAGGTTTAACTAATAAATAAAGAAACAGGAAATAGTGTTATGATAGCAAAAATAGCATAAATGCTACTGGAACAGAGAGTGATATATATATATATATATATATATATATATATATATATATATATATATATATATATATATATATATATATATATATATATATATCACTAAATATATATCACTAAATATATTTGGAAGAAATCACTACATGGATAGACGAAGGATCACCGGCAGATAATATCTACTTTGATTTTCAGAAAGTTTTCGACAAAGTGACACATCAAAGACTACTACTTAGATTAAAACCAATGGTATCGGGCATTGCATAATGAACTGGATACATAAATGGCTGCCTAACAGAAGACAGCGTGTTGTAGTAGATGGGGAGGTGTCAATTGGGAATGTGGATGTAAACTATACAATGGGATATACTGTCTTTACTACTTTCAAATTAAGAAAAGGATCCAGGAGTAACACTAAACTCTGATATCAAAGTTTTAGTGTAGTGTGGTATGGCAGATTCAAAAGGTAAACACATTATTGGGTGGAGTAGAAGAACTAGAGCATATAAGGAAAAATATCTTAGTATACCTCTGCATAAAGCAATAGTGAGGCCTCATATAAAATAATGTACATAAGCTTGGAGACCATATCGTAGGAAGGATATAGATGCACTTGAACGAACACAGAGGAGAGCAACTAAAATTATTTCAGAACAGAGACATTAAGTATGAAAAACGCCTAAGATAATGTAGCTAAGCAACCCTAGATAAAAGTAGGTTCAGAGGAGATAACATTTAGGTTCTTTGTTTATTGGAAAGGTATGAAAACATTAATAGAAATATTTGTTCTCATTCAACAAAGAGAATAGAGGACATGAGATAACATTCGTAATGGATCAGTGCAGACTGGATATCTGAAAGTACTCATTCTTGCAGATGACAATACATGAATGGAACAAATTTTCTATACATTGTCTAAATGCGTTAATATATTAAAAAAAGGTTGACACATATCTCAGGAGGGCGGGTTACACGGAAATGAAAAATTTTTTTGGACTCTCGATAAGCCAACGGCTTCCTTGTCCACATACCATATGGGCCTTTGCCTTGGACGACAATCTTGTTAAATCTTGTTAACCAATAACAATCACAATAACATTTCGTTTGCAAATTCTTTGAATATTTTTAATATCTATGCTGTGCATATTGGAAAACAAGAGTGTGTCACGTTGGATAATACATGTACATAAAGCAATGTCAAACAAATATATATTTACTACCTTGTTAAAAGTTCATCCTATCTATGCCTCAATTATATATATATATATATATATATATATATATATATATAGTGTATACGTAGAAATATAATACACAGTTATAATAATATAGTTTGCACAAGGAATATAGTTATGTAATTAGCATAATAACTAGCAATGCAATTATTTTTATTATATGGTTTTGAAACATGCATGACTACTTCTCATGTTTAGTGAATTTCAAAGTTTTACCCCATCGATCGATGAAGACTTTTCGTCCATATAAACGTTCTCAAGTAGCCACAGTTCTCGCTACGACATGGCGAGAACAAACATACGTATCAGTCGTAACGAGAACACTGGTTCCTCACGATATCAAATCATGCCTTGATGGAACGAGGTTCCATTTACAACGATGAATTTGTATTAATAATGTGACAACTAGTGATATCATGCATCATTTTCATGCACAAATATTCATTCAAACGAAGCAAATTAAGAATAGTTTGCTAAATCACTGTTTAAATTGAACACATGCTTCCGCTGTTTCATTCATGAACAAATGCGGATATAAATAAAGCTGATTTCCTTTATCCTTGGCTCATTTGCGAACATACAGTACATATTCGTCAGTGTATGTTTTGGATGCCACCACTGATTATACTTATTTCACATTGTTATCTACATTCGCAGCAGATGTTGTAACATATTCGTCAGTGTATGTTTTGGATGCCACCACTGATTGTACTTATTTCACATTGTTATCTACATTCGCAGCAGATGTTGTAACATATTCGTCAGTGTATGTTTTGGATGCCACCACTGATTATACTTATTTCACATTGTTATCTACATTCGCAGCAGATGTTGTAACATATTCGTCAGTGTATGTTTTGGATGCCACCACTGATTATACTTATTTCACATTGTTATCTACATTCGCAGCAGATGTTGTAACATATTCGTCAGTGTATGTTTTGGATGCCACCACTGATTATACTTATTTCACATTGTTATCTACATTCGCAGCAGATGTTGTAATTTTCTGAATCCATGGACTGGTGAGAAACAAGAAACAACTGCGCAGATCACATCACCATGTATACATCACACAACTGTTCGTGGAAAGTGACTTGCAAACCCATGTGTAAATATTGAATCAACGTGTGTTGATGCCATGCCTAAACCTTAGACAACCATCGTTACTCACACGTTGGCACCCTCCAGGTTATGACCAACAGGTAATGTTATTTAGTAGCCGCTTATACGTGCAAATATTTACACACTTCGATGCGCTGATACACATGTGTATTATATATTTATATATATATATATATATATATATATATATATATATATATATATATATTTATATCAATAAAGAGGAGCAGCGTCACATTTTGAAATATCCCGCCCTTTCTAAATTGTAAAGAAGAACACAGTATTGCAATGAAACCGCGTATGACCTACGTTGCGTCTGACCACCAGGAGACGACAAACATGCTTACACATTGTTCACGACATGTTTGTTCTATACGCTGACTGATTTGTAAGCAAGCTAAGCCAATCTCGTTTCATCTCTGCCCTGTCGTTGTAAGATGACGACAGTTCCACCGTTGTGCCACACATGTGGACCCTAGGCAGACGAGCTAGACCTGGTGGTGCCGGGAAGAAAGTGACATTGATGTCTTCCTGGGGCATTAGATGTGAACCGGTGACGTATACCAGGAAGTTCACAAGTTCCTCGGGATCCATCGCTTCCACTATGGAGCGGAACATTCGCAAGGCATTGGTGTCCTTCTGTCGCATCGACTGCTCACTGTCGGCAACAATACGCGCCGAAACTGCTGCTGGTGTGGGTCGTAGTGCGTAGTACATGGCGGCGATCTTGTCCGCAGTTAACTGCGAAAAGAACGCATAAACATACTCATCTGGTATGCCTTGCTTCATCTTCTGCACGAACTTTGCAGGCTTCGACACAAGCACATCTCTAGCAATGCACAGTATATCCTCTTCTAGGCCGTTCTTCGTTGGCATTCGCTGAAATGAAGAATAGCATTAAGAGAATTACCGAAAAACACTGAGGATGATTCTAAATTAATACTCCAAGTGATATGTGTGCTGAGTCTGCGTTATCTGCTAAGTGGTCAAAGTCAAGTCAAAAGCGAACAGTGTTTGTGTTGACCTACATCATGTATGGTTGTGTGTGTATATCCATGAAGAAACAATGCCATGTAGAACTCAATGATGTCTAACAACATGCGCAACAATCCCAAATGTGTTATATGAAACATACTTTGTAAACTAACTATCAATATGATTTGAAACATAGGCAGCATTACTTTGACGGTGCTGTTGTGACCTACACCAATTTAGTCAGGATCTCAGATAAATATTTACTTGTTATCAGTTCACATCTTACGGCTCGAAATGGGGGACCGAAACATTCACATATTAGGATGTTGTGTTACGTTCACACATATTTGTGTGAACGCGATCGTAGACGGGAATTGTTAGCTCCGAGTAACGGGCTCGTACCAATTACATATGAATGCAGCTTAAAGTTGACATAATTCCGGTAAGGATAACAAAAATCATATTATTTTATATGATCTGACCTGCCCAAATGATAATACCATCCAACATTAAATAGCTTTATATGGCAAAATTACCACACTCAGTTACTTACAGCAAACCGATGTCCTAGACAAAGCTATGGATGTCTTGTTGATGTAGTATACATATTTATATGTCTTAATTGGATGTCTTGTTGATGTAGTATAGCTATTTCTAAGTCTTAATCTGTGTAGTGCGTATGACTTATTTGATATCGTCACACAAACATACCTGCATGCCGTGCACAGAATAGAAATCTATAAGTTGATCGTTGTCTGTGTCGCCGAGACTGTCGTAGTCAGCAAGCGCCCGTCCAATTAGAGCCCTCTCATCTCGAGACAGGTACATCAAGAAATCCGACAAAAGCATTTCATCTGAAATTCCGTCTTCACCAAATGCAAGTTGGAGCAACGTGGTGCGACAGAGTCGGGGAGGGACTTGTCTCAACAGACCGATGGTGTGGCAGAGAAGACGTCCAATCTGGACAAACTTCTTTTCGTCTTCCCGTATGAGGTGCAGCGGCAGATGAGGGACGGCGGCATCCTCCCCGGTGAAGTACGATTTGAACACCTCAGTCCACGTCATCATGAGGAATTCCTTCGTTAATCCACCGAAGTCCAGCCCATCTTCCCTCAAAAAAGACACTCGTAGCTTCTTTGACAGCACTGATGGTGAGTCGTAGAGGTGCAGAAAGGCTGTTGCCACTTCACTTCTCTCAACCGTGACTTTCTCTACTGCTGTTTCGTCTATCAGGTCCTGCACTGAGTGGAACGCTGGAATATTAAGCCATACGACGTTTATGCTCGGGTCAATGACATTGTATATACATTATATTAATCCAAGCCGTTAATTATACAACCGGACAAACATTTATATTTTAAAACTGTAAACTATCGGAGTTTATATTAGTTCATTAATTCATGGACGACGCGTGCCAAATTTAAATATTACTTGCGTCTTTGGGCGTCTTTGTTTTCTACGTGCATTGACATAATGCAACATCTGCATGTATAATTTTTCAGCTTGCTATTTTAGGTACTCGACAGCTTACGATTCGTCATCGTTGTTCAGTTTAATATGCAAACGTGACATCCGCCCCTATTATCAAAATAAAGTTTATTTTATATCTTAAGAGACTGGGCAGATATATGTAACATAGACAACGATTACTATAAAAGTCTCCAAAAATTATATGTCATACAAACAATGCGTTAAGAGTCCATACCGTTCATTAATGAGGTCACTCTCAACGACACATCAGTGGTGCGCGATGGAAATATGTACACCGCGTGTGGCTGATAGATGATAACATAATATGGTTACGTCAAAAGACTGTCCGTAGCTATACAAATCAATTACATCATGTTGAGTTTATGTGACATACAGATATACCATAATTGATTCACTCGAGGGCACTGCCAAGTGCTGATTTTCGCTTGGATCACCAGTTTGTGTGAGAGAAACTCAAACACAGCATTCAGAATACCAAAGAAAATACATACAAATGGAAACTGCATTGCTCCTGAATTTGAAGCGTCACTGAAAGTCAAATGATGCGAGTAGGCGTCGAACATTCAAATGAGTTTTCCATTGAGAAAGTTGTCATGCAAAGATATCTACTGTCATCTATGCTTTTCAACAAGGATGGATAAAACGCGATGCGTCCTGTAGAAGCCTACATGATATATATGGGTGTGTCATAGGAAAAAAATGTATGGAACCTACAATATGCAAACGATACTACCTTCTTTGCAACACCGAAGGAACACGTGGACTAATTAATTAGTTCGGTGAATAAAGAAATTGTGGGAGCTACGGAAACAAATCAATTAGTCATGTGTTGGCAATACATCGAAATATAAATATTTATGGCATTGCACATGCGAGCGCTTTAATAGAAAAACAGACGATGCCCAGCACGGCAATAACACAATGGTAGTATACGTGAGTACATTTTCAAAATTGTATCCTATGGATTTTGAGACCCCGTTATGGCCACCAATGAAGAGTGACTGCTGTTTGGCCCCATATTTTCTCACCTCTTGCATATCAATGACTGCGATATGTTCCATAGGAGACGTTCTATCGGGTCCTGACAAACGACAACATATACATTATACATTATTTACGGTCGAGGAGAAATGCATTGTTGTCAACTTTTTATTGTTTCTCTTAAAATTATGTACTGTCAGCCAAACCCGCCCAATGCTTGACGCAACGATGCAGCTAAACCTAGCTCTGAATAACCTTGTCATTCCTTATATTCGACAAGTGGCACGCTCTGGCCTATAGGTAAGAGAACACATTGGATATCATGCCGCCCGTGTCACAAGATCTAATCAAATAACTGGGGAACCACGGTCTTTTCCAATGTGTGCGCACGTGCGTATGCATGCGTGCGTGTGTGTGCATATACATATATATATATATATATATATATATATATATATATATATATATATATATATATATATATATATATATATATATATATATATATATGTATATATATATATATAATATACAATAAAGGTCGGTGTTTGTTTTTCATCAATATCAAACAATATTTCCACACAGGCCATTAAAAGAAAAGCAGTTAAGTTTGTTACACGGTGTGTACTTAGCGGATTTATATATATATATATATACAGGCTGTACATATATATATATATATATATATATATATATATATATATATATATATATATATATATATATATATATATATATATATATATATATATATATATATATATATATGTTATATATATATATATATATATATATATATATATATATATATATATATATATATATTATATATATATATATATATACATAATATATATATATATATATATATATATATATATATATATATATATATATATATATTCATACATACATACATACATACACACACGCATATATATATATATATATATATATATATTCATACCTACATACATACATACATACAAACATACACACACGCATATATATATATATATGTGTGTGTGTATATATATTATGTATATATATATATATATATATATATATATATATATATATATATATATATATATATATAATGGCCTGTGTGGAAAAAAATTATATTTATGAAAAACAAACACCGACCTTTATTGTACGGATGTCACAAATGGGTTGGACTAATGAGAATTCCTTACTATAATCCAGTGATATGATTGGTTCAATGAAGTCGCAGTATTGGCACTTGTTCTGATGAAATCACCGGGAAAACCAGTTGATTGCACGCTGAACATTGGCTAAGACGCAATCTCGATATGTAGCTAGCGTCGTGTGAAATGACAGATACTCAAGATAAAACCATAGTATTAACACATATCTTTAATATAGCTGTTAATGTTTTCCGTGCATCTTACCTTCGTTCCTGTAACATTTGAAGGCAGAGCCACAGCAGATGAAGGCAGAGCCACAACGTTTGATGAAATCCCAAATGTTTCCACAGCAATCTGCGAACAGGAAGGTAACGATAAAGCACAAGGAAACAAGTACAACCAGGCAGATATGTGACATATTGTGGGCTTTGATATACAACATGACATTTGGCACGGTTGTAGACCATGGTAAAATATTGTTTTGAAGTGGAGCCACCAAAAAGAAGTTAGCCTTGACGGCCATTATAAAAATGGCTATATAAAACAATTTCGACATGGGGACTTTTCCATTATGCTGTAATTAAACAATCCTAGTTCTCTACTCACCAAAACATCATACCAAAATGTTAGGACCTTGTATGTGATATGTTAACTATGTCACCTTGGCGGCCATTTAAAACAATGGCTGCATGATATTTCGCATAGTTGTAAACCATGGAAAAACATTTAGCTAGAAGTGGAGCCACCGAGAAAAGTTCTATGTCAGCCATGACGGCCATTTAAAAAAATAGCTGTCAAAACAGTTTCAACGTTTGGAAGTGTTCCATTATGTTATAATTAAATGAACTTGGAGGTGATAACTTATCAATATGTCATCCCAGATTGTCAAAACGTTATTTGTAAGATGCAAACTATGCAACCGTTCACGGACATTTAAAAAAATGGCTGCCAAAAACCATTTTCGACATAGGAAAAGCTAAAAAAGGAATAATATAACGAATATGAATTCAAATAGATATCTTCAATTTCAATAACGTTTTTACTAAGCTCTTATATATTCAAAATAGCGGTCATAGCGGAGGATGGTGATCCGGTATAGCCACGCCATTGGCAATTATCTGTGCTGGTCCTGTGTCTCAGTTGCTGACCTGTCGCTAATGGAACCCCTGAAAATATGATTTGGCTATGATGTACACATCTGCCAAATGTCATAATTGTACGTGAAAACCCACAGCTTGGTCAAATGTCTGCACATATCTGCCTACCTAGTGTCAGCAAATCCACTGACAAGGAAAGTAACCGAACGATGTTACCGATGTTGACTCTGTCATGGTAATGTCAAATATAGGAAACATTATATCGGGTCGTGCAAAACGACCACTTAATTGTACATCATTATTTACGGTTGACGATAAATGCATAGTTGTCAACTTCTTAAAAATGTGTTCTTAAAATTAGGTACTTTACATTACTTTACATTCAGGCATCAAGTCAGCCAAACCCGCCCACTCATTGATGCTTCGGTGCAGCCAAACCCAGCCCTGAATAGCCGTGTCAATCCTTATATTCAAGTGACACGCTGGCGGACAATTAAGAGAACACGTTGGATATCATGCCTCCCGTGTTCCTATATTTGATCGAATAACTGGGAACCACTGTTTTTTCCAATATATATATATATATATATATATATATATATATATATATATATATATATATATATATATATATATATGCATATCAAACATATAAGTGCAATTCATTTAATGGCACGTGTGGAGAAACTTCCTAGTTGATTAAAAACAAACACCGTCTCCTTTCTTTTATGGATATCGCAAATTGATTGGATCAATTGCAATTACTATAATCCAGTGGGATAATTGTTTCAACCAAGTTTCGGTATTGACACTTGGCCAGATAAAAAGTAATCCATTGAACAATGGCTGATAGGCAATCTCGAAATGCAGCTAGCTTCGTGTGAAGTGAGGTACCCAAAATAAAGCCATAGTATCTACACAATATCAACGCATTGTATCCATCTTATTTTACTGTGGTACAAAGCCTTCTTGATGTGCTCTGGTAGGGGGGATGGCACCCATGGATCGTCCTTTCTCAGTGAACAACTCTCGCCGAGCTTCGTCTGTATTCATAACCATATTGTTGGTGCCATCGCAGAGCAGGATGATGAACCGTTCCAGCACAGCTACACCAATGTCGATTATTTGTGCTGGTCTTTTATCTCAAGTGATGAACTGCTATAAATGCAACACACAGCTCCTGGATTGGCTGCTGTTGTCACAGTCCACTGTACGCAGACGAATATTCTGGATACCCTAATTGACTGCATCTGACCCTCCTCGTGCTCGCAAGGGGCTACCCGACTGGTGTCTCGTGGGTGGCTGCAGATAAACTCCGAACCGTTTGAGGCGACTATCTACTTGTTGGTTATCACATTTATGATGTGCATCGCCAATAAGGCTTGCAACTCTATATAATATATTGTATCTTGCATCGATCCACAACAAATGTTGCTAGTTGCCTGGCAGATTGGAGGATGCATAAACCCTTCCCAAGCTTTCTTCTTGTCTGAGACTTTAGGCTGTTCTCACGGTACTAGGCCCAGATGATGTCTGACATTGTACGCATGACAATAAAAACCTCCATGCCTGGCCACCAGCCGTCAGAATTCGTCGTCCTGTTTGCCATTTTGTGACTGACAGGCAATGTAGAATGTTCGGTACAAAGAAAGGTAACTCTCCAGTGAAGACATTTGCAGGCATGCCCTGGATTTCTCTCTCGGTGAAGGTCGACTAAACAAAAACAGTTTGTTCTTCTCGATCGGCTCTGAAATAGGAGTTTATCTTCCCTGTAGTCGATCGGTCTTATTATGTCGCTGTATTATCTCCTCAGCCTGACAAAGAGGAGATATTACAGCTGGATCGATGATGTCTCTTGTATAAAGTCTCGATAGGTCTTTGCTTTGTTCATAGAATGGAGTGCCCATTTCTTCCATCACGTCTACCAGAGTGTGTATATGTTGAGTCAAGATCACATGTGAACTGCTTGACTGCCTTTGGCAATTCTCTCGTGCATTACATCAACGGATGCTTCACATTCTGCTGTCATCCTCACCAGTTCTGGCCTGGCAACGATCCAGCGTCTGAGAGCCTCGGCAGTTTGGTTTCACCCTCCCTCCCTCGACACAGCAGCACTGTTTTGCTCGTGCGCCTGCTCAATGGATGAAAATGCCCGTTTTGTCTTACGAACTGTGAAGGTGCCGTTGTTGAATTCAGTAGAAATTACTATAATCCAGGGATATGATTAATTCAATCAAGTCGCAGTATTGGCACTTGTTCTGATGAAATCACCGGGAAAACCAGTTGATTGCACGCTAAACATTGGCTAAGATGCAATCTCGATATGTAGCTAGCGTCGTGTGAAATGACAGATACTCAAGATAAAACCATAGTATTAACACATATCTTTAATATTGCTGTTAATGTTTTCCTGCATCTTACCTTCGTTTCTGTAACATTTGAAGGCAGAGCCACAGCAGATGAAGGCAGAGCCACAACATTTGATGAAAGCCCAAATGTTTCCACAGCAGTCTGCGATGAATTTCCAAATGTTTCCACACCAATCTGCGAACAGGAAGGTAACGACAAAGCACAAGGAAACAAGTACAACCAGGCAGAGATGTGACATATTGTGGGCTTTGACATACAATATGAGGTTTGGCACGATTGTAGACCATGATAAAAAAATTTTTTGAAGTGGAGCCACCAAAAAGAAGTTAGCCTTGACGGCCATTATAAAAATGGCTATATAAAACAATTTCGACATGGGGACTTTTCCATTATGCTGTAATTAAACAATCCTAGTTGTGTACTTAACAAAACATCATACCAAAATGTTAGGACCTTGTATGTGATGTGTTAACTATGTCACCTTGGCGGCCATTTAAAACAATGGCTGCATGATATTTCGCACAGTTGTAGATCATGGAGAAACATTTAGCTAGAAGTGGAGCCACCGCGAAAAGTTCTAAATCAGCCATTACGGCCATTTAAAAAAATAAAAGGCATGAAAAGTGTCAACGTTTGGAAGTGTTCCATTATGTTATAATTAAACGAACTTGGAGGTGATAACTTATCAACATGTCATCCCAGATTGTCAAAACGTTGTTTGTAAGATGCAAACTATGCAACCGTTCACGGAGATTTAAAAAAATTGCCGCCAAAAACCATTTTCGACATAGGAAAAGCTAAAAAAGGAATAATATAACGAATATGAAGTCAAATAGATGTCTTCAATTTCAATAACGTTTTGTACTAAGCTCTTATATATTCAAAATAGCGGTCATAGATGAGGATGGTGATCCGGTACAGCCATGCCATTAGCAATTATCTGTGCTGGTTCTGTGTCTCAGTTGCTGACCTGTCGCTAATGGAACCCCTAAAAATATGTTTTGGCTAATGTTTCTGCCAAATGTCATAATTGTACGTGAAACCCCACAGCTTGGTCAAATGTCTGCACATATCTGCCTACCTAGTGTCAGCAAATCCACTGACAAGGAAAGTAACCGTTGCCGATGTTGACTCTGTCATGGTAATGTTAAATATAGGAAACATTATATCGGGACGTGCAAAACGACCACGTAATTGTACATCATTATTTACGGTTGACGATAAATGCATAGTTGTCAACTTCTTAAAAATGTGTTCTTAAAATTAGGTACTTTACATTACTTTACATTCAGGCATCAAGTCAGCCAAACCTGCCCACTCATTGATGCTTCGGTGCAGCCAAACCCAGCCCTGAATAGTCGTGTCAATCCTTATATTCAAGTGACATGCTGGCGGACAATTAAGAGAACACATTGGATATCATGCCTCCCGTTTTCCTATATTTGATCGAATAACTGGGAACCACTGTTTTTTCAGATATATATATATATATATATATATATATATATATATATATATATATATATATATATATATATACATACATGCACACACACACACACACACACACACACACACACACACACACACACACACACACACACAACGCATAGCAAACATATAAGCGCAATTCATTTAATGGCACGTGTGGAGAAACTTCCTAGTTGATGAAAAACAAACACCGTCTCCTTTCTTTTATGGATATCGCAAATTGGTTGGATCAATTGCAATTACTATAATCCAGTGAGATAATTGTTTCAACCAAGTTTCGATATTGACACTTAGCCAGATAAAAAGTAATTCATTGAAAAATGGCTGAGACGCAATCTCGAAATGCAGCTAGCTTCGTGTGAAGTGAGGTACCCAAAATAAAGCCATAGTATCTACACAATATCAACGCATTGTATCCATCTTATTTTACTGTGGTACAAAGCCTTCTTGATGTGCTCTGGTAGGGGGGATGCCACCCATGGATCGTCCTTTCCCCGTGAACAACTCTCGTCGAGCTTCGTCTGCATTCATAATCATATTGTTGGTGCCATCACAGAGCAGGATGATGAACCGTTCCAGCACAGCTACACCAATGTCGATTATTTGTGCTGGTCTTTTATCTCAAGTGATGAACTGCTATAAATGCAACACACAGTTCCTGGATTGGCTGCTGTTGTCACAGTCCACTGTACGCAGACGAATATTCTGGATACCCTAATTGACTGCATCTGTTAAGTACGTTCGCGCAGCACCCTCCTCGTGCTCGCAAGGGGCTACCCGACTGGTGTCTCGTGGGTGGCTGCAGATAAACTCCGAACCGTTTGAGGCGACTATCTACTTGTTGGTTATCACATTTGTGATGTGCATCGCCAATAAGGCTTGCAACTCTATATAATATATTGTATCTTGCATCGATCCACAAAAAATGTTGCTAGTTGCCTGGCAGATTGGAGGATGCATAAACCCTTCCCACGCTTTCATCTTGTCTGAGACTTTAGGCTGTTCTCACGGTACTAGTCCCACATGATGTCTGACATTGTACGCATGACAATAAAAACCTCCATGCCTGGCCACCAGCCGTCAGAATTCGTCGTCCTGTTTGCCATTTTGTGACTGACAGGCAATGTAGAATGTTCGGTACAAAGAAAGGTAACTCTCCAGTGAAGACATTTGCAGGCATGCCCTGGATTTCTCTCTCGGTGAAGGTCGACTAAACAAAAACAGTTTGTTCTTCTCGATCGGCTCTGAAATAGGAGTTTATCGTCCCTGTAGTCGATCGGTCTTATTATGTCGCTGTATTATCTTCTCAGCCTGACAAAGAGGAGATATTACAGCTTGATCGATGATGTCTCTTGTATAAAGTCTCGATAGGTCTTTGCTTTTTTCATAGAATGGAGTGCCCATTTCTTCCATCACGTCTACCAGAGTGTGTATATGTTGAGTAAAGATCACATGTGACCTGCTTGACTGCCTTTGGCAATTCTCTCGTGCATTCCATCAACGGATGCTTCACATTCTGCTGTCATCCTCACCAGTTCTGGCCTTGCAACGATCCAGCGTCTGAGAGCCTCGGCAGTTTGGTTTCACCCTCCCTCCCTCGACACAGCAGCACTGTTTTGCTCGTGCGCCTGCTCAATGGATGAAAATGCCCGTTTTGTCTTACGAACTGTGAAGGTGCCGTTGTTGAATTCAGTAGAAATATCTGTGTCCAGATCGCTGCAGCCTGCAGCGATCTGGAGTTCCAGCTGAAGAGCCGTGTGCCAGAAATGGAACTGGAGAATACCTAGATACCATCGATTACACCAGTGGTCAAATGCCTCTGCATGGCCACCTGGCTCCAGTGACGTGTAGAGGGAGTAGTATTTATTTCAACAAGATGTGCAAGTTGCTCGCAGTAACGTGATGTGTATGTATGGTTCTTGTCACATGGGATGCCGCCAAATATGAATCAGCAGCCCCTGTAGATACCACCTTCGCCTGGGCGAGGGCCTCCACCCAACCAGTGCCTTCCAACCAGTTGCTTTTGAGTCCATCCACCTCAACATGCAATTCTCCCAGATAATGATCGCTGGATGACCCTCAGTGATCACTGGTAATTGTGCAGGGCTGAGTTGCTGCACAGCTTACAGCGTTTTGTCCATGGAGTTTCTCGTCATGGCGAATGACCATGACACATCAGGAAATAGAGGCACCATTGGACGTGTGATCACTACTGACTCGAATGGTTGGCTGTCATTGTAGGCAACCTGTTGTTAACTCTGCTCCAGTCTTCAGCTATCTAATCTCTTCGTGTAATGCCTGGTTAATAGCCTGGTTATCCCATGCGGCCATTTAAAAATGGCTGCATGAAGCCATTTTCGACATAGAAAAAAGACAACATCGGTACATATGATATTTCAATGTGGTGTATATGTAATGTGAACTAATTGAAATTTTGGAGACGTGTGCATTGCCAAAAAAAACGTTGTTATTTGTATTCTACCTATGCTATTGTTTTTTTTCTTATGTTTGACTTATGCTATTATAATTTTATAATATTATTAGAGTTAATATTACAAATATCATTGATGCAAAAATAAAAAAACTTCAGTCATAAACACAGAACTTAATGGAATTGCACAAATTGGTAAGTGATCACAGATGTCATATTGTATCGCAGTTTATTAGTGAATATATTGTCTATTAACGTATATGAGACTATTAGGATGTATAGAAAGGTAACACGTTGGAAGGCTTGTTAAAACAATCAAAGATAGCCACGGTGCACTAAATATTTCACATTACTATGTGGGACAACATTCTATGAGGTTGATCAACAATAATCTATATGTGTAGATAACTTACATATACATGAAAACAACATGCTGCATGAGAACACGGTACCAAACACGCAGCAGAAGATGATCAACGCAGTGGTGATCTGTAAACAAAACAGTGTCACAGGCATAGCTAGAAAACGTAGAACTACTTCCGAATATTCATATAATTGTTATCGTGTTAATACAAATGACAGTGTAACGATGTCTTCAGCTGAGTAAAATCAAATCGGCGAGTTATCAAAGACAAAGGATCTTGCCTTTTGCGCGTCGGTGCATGCGCGCAAAACACAAACATTCACTATCAACAATTGTATGCAATTGAAATTTAGAGATTTCTTGACAAACATTATGAGTCGACCAAACGAAATAACTGGTGGAGAGTTTGAACCGGACTATGATGCATTACGCATCCAACAGTTAGAATTACTAAACTGGAATTATTTATCTTCAACCCAGCGTAATACAGATTGTTCTTTTTGAAATAAAGTGTGTTGTTCCAGACCAGTACCTATAAGCATGTTCTCAAAACGTGACACGGTCAAAAATAACATTATAACTTTATTACATATATGTGTTGTACTGAATATGCGCCTTGAGGCAATCATTTGATTTTTCTGACCAATCACATTGTGAGTGGCAGTTTCTCCGGAGCAAATGAAAGTTCGGGTCTCTTGGGGAGTCAAAAACGAAAATCGTTCCTTGGGTATTCATCTTCCATTTTCTTTGACATATACACCCACGTTAGTGGGTCAAAACACAGTCACACAACCAACGGTCTTACAACACCATCACAAAACACACAGTCAACCCACAATCGCAAAACATGCATTCATAGAACTCACATCCCCACAATGCACAAACCAGGGTGGCATAGCACACAAAACACAACACACCAAAACGTTCGTCAAATAACCCACAACCACACAACCCGCAGTCACACAAAACAGTCACACAACATACAACCCAGAGTGACACAACGCACAGCGGCACAACGCACAACGCACAACGCACAACGCACAGCGGCACAACACACCGTCACACAACAAACAAAGACACAACCATTATTCATACAAAACATTCACATAACACGCATTCTCACAATACAGTCACACAACACAATGTCACACAACACAATCACACAAAACACTGTCACGCAGCACACAGTCACAAAAACGCAATATCACACAAACCAGAGTCGCACAACCCACATTGACTCAAATCACAGAGTCACAACCCACGTTGACTCAAGCCACAGAGTCACAACACACAGTCACAAAACTTGCATTCACACAACCCACTGTGACTCAAAACACAGACACACAGTCAAATAGTCATACAACATAAAGTGAAACGACACACTGTCACACAACCAATGACACACACTACAGTGACATAGCACTCGTGCACGCAACACAGAGTCATAACGTCAACAGTCACCTGGTCTTCATTAGTAGGGGAGAGCGTGGAAAATGGGACGTTGGTAAAGTGGGACACCTGTACGTATTTACAACATTTTAAGCCAATCAGATTCAAGTTAGCATGTTTTGCAAACCCGGACCAGTTGCATTCCATGTGCTGTTATAATGATAGTAGGATCATTTTGGTAAGTTCCATGAATAAAGGGCTTTTTTGGTTCAAAAAGTATTTTCTCACACCTTTATACTATTACTTCCTGTAGCAAATATAACGGAACCACTAGTTTAATATGGTCACAGTGTAATATGTGGGCATTTGTTTGCAATGTTCAGAAACCATTGGATAGTTTATGACAGAGATAAAGTGCCATGCAGCCATTTTCCCTACAGATTTGGTGTGGGGAGAACTGGGAAACAGTGTCCTACCATAATGCATCGTAAACCCACCAGTCAATCCTTCTGGCTGCCCGGTATCCAGCCCTTGTCGGGCCGCTGAACTTGTCAGGGCCGCGATTTTTCAGACGTAGTTTTAGGGAGATATGTTCAGTTGGTACTATTGCTATCAGTATTTGCCCCCCCCCCCGTAACTTTTGACATATCTGCGCCAACTATTACTTCTCGAAGCGAACATAACCATTGAAATACGATAAGTATTATACTGCAAGATGGGCACATACATACCAAGAATTTCCATTTGTCAAAGTTAACTTTTCTAAACACCTCGACGATGGCGAGGAACATGGACTCCTTTAGGTTAAGAGGTTAAGAGGAGATCAGATTGAAGTTTTTAAGATATTGAATGGGTATGAAAATATTGATAGAAATATGTTTTTCTCACTCAAGAAGGATAGCAGAACTAGAGGACATGAGGTAAAATTAGTAAAGGATCAATGTAGATTGGACATCAGGAAGCACTCGTTCTCACAGAGGACAATAAATGAATGGAACAAATTGTCTACAGATTGTGTAACTGCTAGCAGCGTGAATATGTTTAAAAACAAGGTAGACACATATCTCAGGAGGGCGGGTTATAAGTAGATGAACATTGTTGGACTCTCGATAAGCCAATGGCTTCCTTGTCCACTTGCCATCTGGGCCTTTGGCTTGGATGGCAACTCTTGTTAAATCTTGTTAAATCTTTACCCAAATAAGCGTCCCACCTCACCCCGTGGTGTTCCCGTCGACCCGAAATGTTTAACTTTTTAGAATTCGTAATATTTATAAGAAATCTATACAAACACAATGGAGAAAACTCATTATGAACGTCACCAAACGTCTTCACGACTTAATATCACATCACACGACCACTAAAAACACATTAAACAACAATGATATATAATTACCGTCACGCAATTTTCCTTTTATGTTGTATTCGACGCATTGGACATTTCCATGCATTATAATCCGTCGTTTAAGAACACACAACATGGACGCATCAAATAGTGACTTTCGGGAATACAACAGTAAAAACTGTCACGTTGATGTTTTAAAGCAACAAATCTTCGTATCCACAGTTGGATAATGTGTCTGTCCGTTCAACCATGACTAATGCAGTGACTTCCCTACACGAACTGTTCGTCTTCCCATAATGTCTACTACCGCGGAGTCACAACATGAAATCACGCATACATACCGTTTGATCGTCACTGGATGGGCTTGGCACTGTTGTGTAATTCGACACCATGTTGTACTGTAGACAAAACAGTTCCATTTAAGCATAGCGATGTCATGATATTATTTGTATGCACAGTCTTTAAACTGATTTACATCTGATTAACACAATGTAGACTATCGGGACGGGTACATTGTTTTCTATTAACAAACAATAACACAACCCGCAGTCCCACAACCAACAGTGACGAGTCGCGCAGTGCCACATCGCACAGTGACAAAATACACAGTGACAAAACACATAGTGACACAGCCCACCTTAACATAACACGCAGTAAATGTAAACTAAGTAAAAATGACAGTATAACGATGTCTTCAGCTGAGTAAAATCAAATCGGCCAGTTATCAAAGACAAAGGATCTTGCCTTTTGCGCGTCGGTGCATGCGCGCAAAACACAAACACTCACTATCAACAATTGTATGCAATTGAAATTGAGAGATTTCTTGACAAACATTATGAGTCGACCAAACTAAATAACTGGTGGAGAGTTTGAACCGGACTATGATGCACTACGCATCCAACGGTTAGAATTACTAAACTGGAACTATTTATCTTCAACCCAGCGTAATGCAGATTATTCTTGTAGAAATAAAGTGTGTTATTCCAGACCAGTACCTATAAGCATGTTCTCAAAACGTGACACGGTCAACAATAACATTATAACTTTATTACATATATGTGTTGTACTGAATATGCGCATTGAGGCAATCATTTGATTTTTCTGACCAATCACATTGTGAGTGGCAGTTTCTCCAGAGCAAATGAAAGTTCGGGTCTCTTGGGGAGTCAAAAACGAAAATCGTTCCTTGGGTATTCATCTTCCATTTTCTTTGACATATACACCCACGTTAGTGGGTCAAAACACAGTCCCACAACCAACGGTCTTACAACACCATCACAAAACACACAGTCAACCCACAATCGCAAAACATGCATTCATAGAACTCACATCCCCACTATACACAAACCAGAGTGGCACAGCACACAAAACACAACACACCAAAACGTTCGTCATATAACCCACAACCACACAACCCGCAGTCACACAAAACAGTCACACAACATACAACCCAGAGTGACACAACGCACAGCGGCACAACACACCGTCACACAACAAACAACAAACAAAGACACAACCATTAGTCATACAAAACAATCACATAACACGCATTCTCACGATACAGTCACACAATACAATGTCACACAACACAGTCACACAAAACACTGTCACGCAGCACACAGTCACAAAAACGCAATATCACACAAACTAGAGTCGCACAACCCACATTGACTCAAACCACAGAGTCACAACCCACGTTGACTCAAGCCACAGAGTCACAACACACAGTCACAAAACTTGCATTCACACAACCCACTGTGACTCAAAACACAGTCACACAGTCAAATAGTCATACAACATAAAGTGAAACGACACACTGTCACACAACCAATGACACACACTACAGTGACACAGCACTCGTGCACGCAACACAGAGTCATAACGTCAACAGTCACCTGGTCTTCATTAGTAGGGGAGAGCGTGGAAAATGGGACGTTGGTAAAGTGGGACACCTGTACGTATTTACAACATTTTAAGCCAATCAGATTCAAGTTAGCATGTTTTGCAAACCCGGACCAGTTGCATTCCATGTGCTGTTATAATGATAGTAGGATCATTTTGGTAAGTTCCATGAATAAAGGGCTTTTTTGGTTCAAAAAGTATTTTCTCACACCTTTATACTATTACTTCCTGTAGCAAACATAACGGAACCACTAGTTTAATATGGTCACAGTGTAATATGTGGGCATTTGTATGCAATGTTCAGAAACCATTGGATAGTTTATGACAGAGATAAAGTGCCATGCAGCTATTTTCCCTACAGATTTGGTGTGGGGAGAACTGGGAAACAGTGTCCTATCATAATGCATCATAAACCCACCAGTCAATCATTCTGGCCGCCCAGTATCCAGCCCATGTCGGGCCGCTGAACTTGTCAGGGCCGCGATTTTTCAGACGTAGTTTTAGGGAGATATGTTCAGTTGGTACTATTGCTATCAGTATTTGCCCCCCTAACTTTTGACATATCATCGCCAACTATTATTTCTCGAAGCTAAAATAACCATAGAAATACGATAAGTATTATACTGCAAGATGGGCACATACATACCAAGAATTTCCATTTGCCAAAGTTAACTTTTCTAAACACCTCGACGGTGGCGAGGAACATGGACTCCTTTACCACAATAAGCGTCCCACCTCACCCCGGTGGTGTTCCCGTCGACCCGAAATGTTTAACTTTTTAGAATTCGTAATATTTATAAGAAATCTATACAAACACAATGGAGAAAACTCATTATGAACGTCACCAAACGTCTTCACGACTTAATATCACATCACACGACCACTAAAAACACATTAAACAACAATGATATATAATTACCGTCACGCAATTTTCCTTTTATGTTGTATTCGACGCATTGGACATTCCCATGCATTATAATCCGTCGTTTAAGAACACACAACATGGACGCATCAAATAGTGACTTTCGGGAATACAACAGTAAAAACTGTCACGTTGATGTTTTAAAGCAACTCATCTTCGTATCCACAGTTGGATAATGTGTCTGTCCGTTCAACCATGACTAATGCAGTGACTTCCCTACACGAACTGTTCGTCTTCCCATAATGTCTACTACCGCGGAGTCACAACATGAAATCACGCATACATACCGTTTGATCGTCACTGGATGGGCTTGGCACTGTTGTGTAATTCGACGCCATGTTGTACTGTAGACAAAACAGTTCCATTTAAGCATAGCGATGTCATGATATTATTTGTATGCACAGTCTTTAAACTGATTTACATCGGATTAACACAATGTAGACTATCGGGACGGGTAAATTGTTTTCTATTAACAAACAATAACACAATCCGCAGTCCCACAACCAACAGTGACGAGTCGCGCAGTGACACATCGCACAGTGACAAAATACACATTGACAAAACACGTAGTAGCAAACTATGCATAAGACATGTTTTACAAATTCCCGTTTAGTTTTTTATAAGTATATATTGTTTTCTTGATTGGAGTAGCATAATTATGTATGTCATAGTTGAAACATATCCTCCAGCTGTGTAAATTAACTGCTAAATTGTTGTAGTGAATTATGATTACTTATGGTAATAATTCTCAGTTTTCTTTTGAAGTTTTATTATTATATTTAATTGAAAACCCCATGCCATGATACAGTAATTAATGCGTGGTGCAATTAATTAATTGTATAATAATATTTTTAATTGTATAAATAACTCATGTTTCAATTTGTTTAAGATAACAATCTTTTTAGAACAAGCGGTTGAATTTTGTATCAGTCGAGCTCACTTTTGTATCCTAATAAATTTAATTCCGTTATTCAATATTTACATTTTCTGTCTTCAGAGTAAGCATCTGTATATTTATATGTGCCATCTGAAATGTCATATATTTAGAATTATCTATGTTTAATGAATATTTTTTTGGAGCAATTCATTTGTTAAAAAAGTTCTTCATTTAGTAAAAATATAAATTGTCATTGTGTATATTATCGCTGAAAGTGTTTAAGGTACTTGATAACACTTTGTCACCACAATAAAAAAACCCACAGTGACATATCACGCAATGCCACATCGCACAGTGACAAAACACACATTGACACAAGCCACAGTGACACATCACGCAGTGACTGTACATTATGTGTATTAAGCTTTTCTTTGACTATATCAGGAATGTTATTAATTAAAAGTGGCAAATTATGCGTAAGGCATTTCTTTACAAATTCGTGTTTAGTTTTATAAGTGTATATTCTATTCTTGATTCGCGTAGCTTAAAATATATGTCATGGTTAAAACTATTTAGACCTTTAGCAGGTTTTTTTATACCTGGTTCCCCAGTTATTTGACCAGATACGGGAAAACATATCCAATGTGATATCTAAGTTGTCCGCCAGAGTGTGCCACTTGAATAAATCGAAACACGCTGCTATTTTGGGCTGCGTTTGGCCGCATTGAAGCGTCAGTATGCGGCCGGTATAGGACTTTCAAAACACTCTCCCGCTCAAAACACTACGGTAGTGTTTTGAAATTAATTTCAAAACACTAGAATAGTGTTTTGAAATTAATATCAAAACACTAGAATATTGTTTTGAAATTAATTTCACAACACTATGGTTGGGATTAGGGTTAGTTGGAGGATGATATATCTAGCAAAGTACTCAAATTTGCAGATTACACAAAAGTATTCAGAAAGGTTACTAATGATACAGATAAACAAAGTTTACAGGATGATCTAGAAAAATTAGTTAAATGGTCAGAAAAATGGCAAATATTATTAAATTTTGGGAAGTGTAAATGTATACACACAGGACATGGAAATATGGACGAGGAATATAAAATGGGGGATGCTGTACTAAGTAGAACCACACAAGAAAAGGATTTAGGAGTAACATTTAGTGCTGACAGGAAAGTTTCAGAGCAATGTGGGATTGCTGCTTCGAAAGGAAATCATATTCTAGGGCTAATTAGGTAACATATGGAAAGGAAGTAGGCCCTACGCATGTATCAGTCTAAACATAAGGGGCCATCTATGATGTACGTCACCTATTTGTTGACGTTTTTTAGGCCCACCACCCGCTTCGTAACGTTTGCCTGTACACCCACTAAAACTACGTTCGTTTCGAAAGGCCCTCACGAACCTAACCCCTCAACGACAAAACCCCTAACTGTCATTATTAATTATGCATATATCCATTAAATATTCGTTGCATGTTTGTACTGAATCAGTCAAAAATCTTGCTCTGCTGTGGAGTAAGCGCCATGGTCGCACTGACATTGTCTAGGCGACGCCAGCCCAAAATAAGACCGCACGTCAGTATTACTATTATAATAAGCCATTGGGAGCTCTTTTTGCATTGACGCACTCATTACAATAAGACTTACACTTCTGATGTCAACAGCTAGACGAGATAATACGTTTTCGTTTTTAATCGTTATGTAATCGTTACCCACAGACCCCCATCCCATGTAAAGCTTCGCAATGCTTGCCCGGAGACCCCCACACCCCCAAGCGAGACGTATTTAGTGGATGGCCCGTAACATATATAGAGTGAAAATTCGGAAAACTTGTAGGGGTAGTGTTTTGAACTTAACAATAGTATTTTCAAAGTACGCTCACAAAACTATGGTAGTGTTTTGAAATAAAATTAAAAACACTACCATAGTGTTTTTGAGGGGTAGTGTTTTCTACTTGCTACACCGGGTTTGGCCGGGTTAAGAAGAAAGGGTTAAAAAAGTTTCCTGCAGTTTTGTAAATTAACTGGTAAATTGTTCCGTAAAAATTCATAATACAATTTTAATTGTTGTACTTTAAGAATGTAATCTATTTTTCACATGCAAATTTTTTTGTGGAGTGGCTCTGATAATACATTAACTTAAGGTAATAATTCTTAAACCTATCTTTTGAAGTTTTTTTATTATTTGATTTGATTGAAAACCTCATGATATGATGCACTAATTAATGTGTGGCACAATTTATTAATTATATAATAATATTTTATTATGAATAGATAACACATGTTTCAGTTTGTTTCATATACCAATCTTTTTAGAACAATCGTTTGACATTTTTTTCAGTGTGTTTTGCCCTGCTCAAATATGCATCAATATTTAAACCTAATCAATAAAATTCCTTTATTTGCCTTTAGAAATGTCATATATTTATAATTTTCTATGTTTAATGATAATTTATTTATTGTGAGTCATTAATTTATTAAAAATGTTCTTCATTTAGTAATGATTAAAAATTTTCATTGTGTATATCATCGCTGAAAATTTTTTAATGTACTTGACAACGTTTTGTCACCAACGTAAATAATGACATTAAACATTTTACTGGGTTGTGCAAAATCAATTAAATATGTGATAAATAACACGGTTCCTAAGATTGAGCCCTGTGGTACGCATGTTACTATTGGTAAGATTTGCCTAATTATAAAAAACGTGACCAGCACAAATTTTGAAACTTTTTACCTTTCACTGTCATCATCTTTCCAGTGACAAGCAGATCGAGTTTAGTAAAAAATAGATAGGAAAAAAAATAGACTCTTGCAAAATTCCTGTGTGTGCGTTGCCCGTCAATGTATACTAATTTATGCACGAATTACAGCGCACACAGATCAAGTAGTAAATAAGTCCCGAATATCCTTCCGCCTATTAAAATCATCTAAACACCTACCATTCCACTCTCAACAGATTCTACCAGCAAATCTGGCAATAGACAGATTCAGCTAAGTTTATCGCTCTAAGTATCGTTAATTCGGTAACTTATAGGCATTGACGTCAGCTGAATTTACCGGTCACATGTTCTCCATGAGTGTCGCGACAAGATACACATATGTAAATTCTGAAAAAATGGCCTCCGGTAGTGAATACCTTATTTATCAGTTTTAGACGTTATTTATATCTAGATATATAAGATATAATATATTTAAATCTAGATATCTAAGAAGCGTTCTAACTTAACAGGACACGGAATACAATGATGTTACTGTACTGTAGGTTACACGTTTAAGAACGAATCGACACACCCACTTGTGGAAAATCACTCATGCATGATATGGTAATGGCCGATACAAAATCTTCTAGACGGGTATGTGGTAGGGTTTCAACCTCAGCACCTCTTGTTTTTCGGGCCAACTTCCACCAAACTTGAGAGTCGAATTTGCATAAATCCCACATATTTTGGAGGCCAACTTTCCACTTCCCACTACCTGCCGCACCCTTCTCACATTAACACTTAATGGGTAACTTTAAATGTCGAGTCCGGGTCGATAAGACGCATATGTGTCCCACCTCTATTACCGATAGTCCTGCCCTTAAATTGTTGCGATGCGGATGTTGGAAATGTAATTTTATCAATGTCTTATTTTGACGAAATCGACATACAACGCAATGGAGAAAGTTTATCTCACCAGAAGTCGTGCGATTTGACGGGATGTTACACCATACAACCACTTAAAACGCATTCAACAGCAATTAATCGCTTTCAGGAATACAATAGTAACAACTGTCATGTAGGTGTTTTAAAGCAGTTCATTGTCGTATCAACAGTTGTATAATTTGTCTGTCCGTTCAGCCATGACTAGTGCAGTGACTTCCCTACACGAAATTTTCGTATTGCTATAATGTCTACAACCGCTGGGCTACGACGTGAAGTCATGCACACATACCGTTTGATAATCACCTTCTGTACTTGGCACTGTTATGTAACCAGGCGCCTTGTGCTGTAAACAAAACAGTTCCATGTAAACAAAACAGTTTCAGTGATAACGATGGCATGACCTTATTTGCATACACATACTTTAATGTACTGAACTACATTAGCATAATTCAGGCCATCGGGACGGGCTAATTGTTCCATAACGACAAACAATAACACAACCCGCAGTGACACAACCCAGAGTGACACAACCCACAGTCACCAATACTCGTAGTCCTCAATAACACCCAGTAGTCCCAACTACCACACAGAAGCCCACACCACCACATGACCACACTAACACATAGAAGTCCTAATTACCAAATAATCGCCCACACTAACACATTATTATTATGATTATTAAAAATGTATTTCGCAGTCGCAACAGTCAACTTGCGCAAACAGCTGGCTTTTACGCCCGCTTACATCGCTTCTCTTCAATTGTTCTGTGTAGTTTGCTCCACTTTGTTTTTGGTGAACCGACGCAGCTGCTTCAGGTCGACCCTAGCCCTCATGCCGATCTGCTTCAGGTCGACCCTTGCCCTCATGCCGATCTGCTTCAGGTCGACCCTTGCCCTCATGCCGATCTGCTGCAGGTCGGCCCTTGCCCTCATGCCGATCTGCTGCAGGTCGGTGTCTAGGATGACAGGGATACCGGTTCTAGGTCGGCAGCGATATCCATGGAGTTTGTCTGTTTGAAAACATGCGGACGTGACCGAAGAGGTGCCATCGCATGTCCATCACATATTTGACGCACATACACCATTCATTCAACTTCCGATAATGATTGTACGCTCCGTTTTGTCGATGTTGATGTACAGGAACCAATCTCCCATTGCTATTGGCGCGATCTCTGACTTTTCTCATGTAGTCATGGTCAGTTGAGTTGAATTCGTCTGACACTAACACATATTAATTATAATTACCACATAGCAGTCCAAACTAACCTATTAGTCCTAATTATCAACTAATCGCCCACGCAAACACATAATAATTCTAATTACCAAATAAACGCCCACACTAACCCATAGTATTCCTAATTACCAAATAAAAGCCCAACCAAACACCATGACAAACACCTTGTTGTCCTAACTACCACATAGTAGTGCCAGTATCAACTAATTTTCTTAACTAATAATCTCCGTCATCGGCTCAGAAAGCTTAACAACTATTACTCCTATAACTGATAACCTTTGTCTGATCCATTTTAAGTATCTGGCTACTTCCTTGTGATTCCATATCCTCTTCCGGGATTTGGAGCTTTCATTGCTATCTTTTTGCTTGTCCACACCGCATTCCTTTAGCAGAACACGCAGAGGCCTACACTCACAACGATGCGCCATTGCAAGAGAGGAGTAGACCTAACTACCACAAGTAGCTAGTAATTAGTAACCCTCAATAACAAACAGTAGTCATAACTACCACATAGTAGCCCACACTAACACCCAGTAATCTTATGTACCAATTAATTGTACACATTAACACATAGTAGTCCTAATTGCCGAATAACCGCCCACAATAACACATAATATTCATAGTTACCACATTGTAGCCCACACTAACATACAGTAGTCCTGTGTACCAAATATTCGCCCACATTAACACATAGTAGTCCTAATTACCAAAAAGACCGACCGCCTACGCTAACACATTATATTAATAATTACCACACAGTAGCCCAAACTAACATGTAGCTGTCCTGAATACTACTTAGTTGCCATGACAAACATCTTGCTGTCCTAACTACCACACAATAACCCATATTAACACCCACCCAGTAGCCCTGACTACTATATAGTAGTCTCCAGTAAGCGGCAATAGTCCTAATTACCACATAGTAGTACTCAGTAACACATAGTTGTCCTAATTACCATATAACAACCTATACTAATACATAATAGTAACTACCATATGGTAATCCTCATTAACATATAATTTTTCATAACGATGACATAGTAGCCCACACTAACATCTGGTCCACACTAGTACTAGTTACCATATATTAGCTCATACTATCACCCAGTATTCCTAACTACCACATGATAGCCAACACTAGCGCGAGGCAGTCCTAGTAATCACATAGTATCCCACACTAACACGTAGAAGTACTAACTACCACACAGTAGCCACCACTAGCACAATGAAGTCCTAATTTTCAAACAGAAACCCTCATTAACACACATTTGTCATAAATACCACACTAACACATAGTAGTCATAATGTATGCTGCCACTTAGGCATAATTACAATCACGCCAATATTACGTACTAATTTAGTTTGATGTTTGTCGCGTTTTTGCTTGAATATATAATCTTTACTTTATCTTATAATTGATGCATTTCTGAGGAAATCTGTTTGAACTGGATTGATTTATATAAAGTCATGACTGAACATGTAGGGAGGGAGATCCAAAAGTTGTGATGTGGCCGGAGGCTATGACGGCTGGCGCGTCGCTGGACTGCGTCACTAGATCGAGAGCGCGAGTCGTGAGCGCGAGTCGTCACTTCGCCTGTCTGAGACGGCTGGGCGTAAAAGCTGGATTCCGTTCCGCCTGACTGGTCGAGAGCTAGTGAAACCTGGAAGCCGCTCTGTATGGGTGGTCGAGGGCCTATTAAGATTTAACAAGATTTGCCATCCAAGCCAAAGGCACAGATGGCAAGTGGACAAGGAAGCCATTGGCTTATCGAGAGTCCGACAATGTTCGTCTACGTGTAACATATTCACGCTGCTAGCTGTTTTTAAACATATTCACGCTGCTAGCGGTTATACAATCCGTAGATAATTTGTTTAATTCATTTACTGTCCTCTGTGAGAATGAGTACACTGATCCTTTACTAACTTTACCTCATGTCCTCTAGTTCTGCTATCTTTCATGAGAGAAAAAACAAATTTCTTTCAATATTTTCATACCCATTCAATATCTTATAAAGTTTCAATCTGATCTCCTCTTAACCTCCTTGTCTCTAGAGTTGTTAAACCACATTCTGTCAGGCGTTCTTCATAACTAAGGTCTCTCAGTTCTGGAATAATTTTAGTTGCCCTCCTCTGTATGCGTTCAAGTGTATCTATATCCTTCTTACGATATGGTCTCCACGCTTGTATACAGTATTCTAAATGAGGTATAACTATTGCTTTATACAGAGGTATAGTTAGCTTTTTATCATTGTAACGTATGTTTCTCCTAATCAACCCAAGAATTTGATTATCCTTTGAAGTTGCAATACCACACTGCTCTGAAACTTTCATATCAGCACTTGTTGTAACTCCTATGTCCTTTTCTTTTACAGTAGTACCCAAAACGGTATCTCCTATTTTATAGTTTACATCCAAGTTCTCATGTCTTGTATGTAGGCATTTACATTTCCCAAAATTGAACAACATTTGCCATTTCTCAGACCATTTCACTAATCTATCTAGATCGTTTTGTAAATGTTGTTTATCACCATCAGTGTTAACCTTTCTAAACATCTGCAAATTTGAGTACGTTATTTATTATATTGTCGTCCAAGTCATTTATATATATTAAGAATAATAAAGGTCCTAATACTGATCCTTGAGGTACCCACTCAAAACTGATTTCAGTTTGAAACTTCTCCATCTACTACAACACGCTGTCTTCTGTCAGTCAACCATTGTACTTTCCAGTCAATTAAGCCATCCCCGATACCATGGGCTTTTAATTTAAGTAGTAATCTTTGATGTGGCACTTTGTCAAAACCTTTCTGAAAATATAAGTAGATAATATGTACTGTCGATCCACTTAGTGATTTCTTCCAAAAAAACATAACATATTTTTTAAGCATGATCTAACTTTTAGGAATCCATGTTGAGATTAATTTAATAATTTACCCTTAACAAGGAAGTCCACCATATGGTATTTAATTAACCTTTCTAATAATTTACAAATCACTGACGTTAAACTCACTGGTCTGTAATTCTCGGACTTATTTCTCGAACCCTTTTTAAATAATGGTATGATGTTTGCTTCTTTCCATTCGTAAAGGCATACGACACTCTTCCGAGAGAAATGGGATTGGCAAAGTTGATGGGGATTGGTGTTCCATGGGCGGATGTGACGAAGTTCGAAGAAACATATGAATAGACAAAACATAGAGTGTGCAGACGAGGAATATCGAAGGAATTCAGAGTGGACGTCGACCTGAGACAGTGAGTGCAATAAATCCACTGTTGTTAATGGCAGTAGTGAAAGTTATCAGCAGGAAAGCGAGTACGAGAGACATTCTCCACAAGATGACCTGGCGGTAGTAGGGACAGCTAAGGCAGACTTTCAAGACAGGTTGGTAGAGTGGAAGGAAATCTTTGGCAGACATGGATTGGGAGTAAGTCTGGAGACGATGGAAGTGCTTTGAGTCGGGCAGTAGAAATAAAATGTAGATATCAGACTGGAAGGGACGAAACTGAACCAAGGAAAATACAGGATGTAGCGAATGCGTAGAGGAAAGTGGAAGGGGTGATGGGAGATATACTTAATATCTCGGACACTAAAAAGAAAGGTGATTAGCCCATGTGTAACACCAACCTACCTATACGGCCCAACGACCATGGCGATGACGGAAGGTTTGCGAGAATAACTGGGATAGATGATTTGCGGGAGTGAAAAATAATAAATAGAATGGAGGAGCTGAGAGAGAGAGAGAGAGAGAGAGAGAGTCTCATATGGAATCTGGTGAGGAGCCTGCTGCTGTGGGCTGGACACTTGGAAAGAATGGCAGGGAAACGGTTGACGAAGACAGCGGATGCGCGTAGAGTGGAAATTAGAAGGAGAATAGGAAGACCGAGACTGAGATAGGAGGACTGTGTGAAGAAAGACTTGCCGGGAGTGGAGTCGAGAACGAGAGCGATGGATAGGGGGAGTGGAGAAGTTTATTGGAGACGGCAGTGAAACGGGATTAGTGACGAAGAAGAAGGGGAAACAAAAATCTCGGTGCCAGCCTCACACCGGACTACAGTGATAAAGAGGAGAGCAATAACAACTGTTCAAGTACATAGCTACATCGTCTTATTATCTGGAGCACATAACTATATCGTGTTATTATCAGTACATCGGCTCCCTAGCCTTCTAATACCAATGCACAACTACAACGGCTTCTAGCAGGCGAACACGACAGCGTGAATGAATAACAACATATGCTTTAAAGGTTACCTACGCAATTAGTACAACTTGTCTAGAAGACAAAAGCTATGCTATTTATCACATGCACGACAGGACATTAACTCTTTCTATCCCAACTACGACTTTTTGTGTAGTTATAGCGTAGGCGCGTAGGCTTATCGCATTATCTCATATTCCTACGACGCCACAAAATGTGTGTATGTGTGCTGGCCCAGGACACTTCCCGTTCTTATACGCTGTTTTGTTTTAATCTTCAACGGTGATTTCGAGCGTAGTAAATTAGTAAGTAAAGTTATGATTTTCGTTGTTATTATAAAATGGCTAACGCCATTCACGCCGTGCGCGATGACAACGATGTTGATGCATTCTCAGATGATTTAGATGTTATATTAAAATAGTAATCAAGCGGTTTTTGAACCAATCAATCGGCACAATTTCATGCCAACTGGATTAAAATTTGGTTAGTAGAGGACTCCGGACCGACTGTGATTTTGAGGGTTTCCAACGGAGGATGGGTTTTCAACAATTTCGCACATATAGACGATATCGAATGTGGATGGCGATCCAAGAATAACTGTTTTTAAGTTGGTTTTGTTACCTGAAAAATAAATAAACATTATACATATATTGTGCTTGTATGGTCGCTAATAGACACTAATAGTATAACAAGCATTCAAGTTGAAAAATGCAATCAGTTTAGCTGTCGTTCTTTCAAAACTTTTTTAACAAACCCCAGTCACCAGAGTGCACTTGTTCTATCTTGTCCGCAGCAATTTTTAGTGGTAAATTTATGCTAATGCTGTCCCGCCACAACAATGGCCAATATTACCCTTATGAAATGATATCATAGTATACCAATGAAATGCCACGATATAACTTGATATCTTAAAAGAGGTAAACTATGGTGTACCATGTTGTGACATGGTATACCATGCTAAACCATGGTACACAGCGGTGCTTTGAAACAGGTAAACCATGGTAAAACACCTTGGTAAATCGTTGTGTTTTGGTAAACGCATAGTGTATAACGGTAAACCATGGTAAGCCATATGTTACCATGCGTTACCACAAACAATATATGGGAAAACATTGCATACCGTATATATATATATATATATATATATATATATATATATATATATATATATATATATATATATATATATATATATATATATATTGGCACTAAATATATATATATATATATATATATATATATATATATATATATATATATATATATATATATATATTACTTGTCTGTGTATATTGTATTTGTTCCGTAGCTCTGTTCAGAAATTGGAGCGCGTTGTCTGTGTTTAATGTTTCGTAACACACATATCCAATTACAGGATATATATATATATATATATATATATATATATATATATATATATATATATATATATATATATATATATATATATATATATATATATATATATATATAAATGGGGTTTCATAGTCGACACATACCATGTTTTTACAACGGATGCATCACTTCTAAATCACTTCAACGTAAACTCTCGCCCGTTCGCCTGAGCTAAATCACGTATGCGTAGGGACATTGTTCTCTTTCAACGCAATACAGTCTCGCCCTTGAAAACTAAACGTATAAAAGTCGTTTGTATATTTACGTAGAAACGAATAACCAAGTACAACATTTAATAACATTTTCATTCGAAGCAAAAAAAGTGGACAAGGAAACAAATTGACTTATCGAGAATCTAAATTTGTTCACCTCTGGGGTAAAATGCCCTCATCTAATAAAGGCAATGTCACATTGTAAGATCACACAACGTGGTTGCATTCAAAAGAAGTTAATGGAATATCCCTCTCCCAAGCCTTGGTGCACATTACAATAGCCGCATAGTTTCTGTTGTTTTGGATGGTGCTTTTCTCGCCGGTCGCCGGACTGAATTGTACGTTTTGGCATGCTGCCTTGTTTTCGTTTCAACCACAGCCCGTCCACTATTTGATGCAGGTTGTCTGATTAGCGGCACGTATACATCATGTAAGACCGAAGTATGATCTATGGTGCAACAGTTGGTTCGAGATCCGGGTTGACAGTTATTTTGAGAGCCACTGCTATTGGTTTGTTGATCATAATCTGACCCAAATAAACGGTCGGCCAGGATATATAATTCACTAGTCAGACTACAAGTGTGTACTTATCAAAGTATAGCCCCAGGGAGACTATGATACGGGTTCGTGTAAACACATTTCAATAACCAAGTGGTTGCAGGCCTAACACTATTACATATTTTATTGAGGAAACATGTTATGCACTACCGCATTGCAATCAGCAACTAGCATATTATGTCTACGTTTGTGTCTGAAATTGTGTAAAAATAAGAAATGTGTTGTTGTTAATATTATTATTATGTTTATGAGTAGGGTGGTGAAATTCCAACAACGCACAGATTTAGCATAAATCCAATAATATAGCAGACCAATATTCCATAATGCACAAAAATGTTGCACTTTGTGGCTTTTTTCAGCCCCTCGATTTTTTAAGACTTGTTGGCAAGTCACATCTGGCAAGCCAAGTCAAGTCTGAAGTTATTGACCTGCAAGTCAAGTGAAATCGTAAATGAATAACCTCCAAGTCAATTCTCGAGTAATCTCTCAGAATTCCAATCGCCATAACTGTTCTATCTTGTCCTCAGCAATTTTTAGTGGTAGATTTAGGCCAATGCTGTCCCGCCACAACAATGACCAATGTTATCCTTATGAAATTATATCATAGTATACCAATGAAACGTCACGGTATAACATTATATCTTAAAAGAGGTAAACCATTGTGTAACATGTTGTGACATGGTATGCCATAGTAAACCATAGTACACCGTGATATTTTGAAACAGGGAAAACATGGTGTACCACGGTAAACCATGGTAAGCCATATGTTACTATACGTTACCATACACAATATTTGACAAAACATGACATGCCATATATATATATATATATATATATGTATATATATATATATATATATATATATATATATATATATATATATATATATATATATATATATATATATATATATATATATATATATATATATATATATATATATTTATATATATATATATATATATATATATATATATATATAAACATACGTATATATATATATATATATATATATATATATATATATATATATATATGTTCACATATAATTGATATTTTTGGTGTATATTATATTGGCTCCGTAGCTATGTTCAGAGATTGTAGCTTGTTGTCTGTGCATGTTTAGTGTAGGACCTCTTTCCTTAACCGAGCTTACAGAGAGTGTCGCCTTGTTTGTTTATATGTATATACTTGAACTATATATATATATATATATATATATATATATATATATATATATATATATATATTAGGTTTCATAATCGATACATACCATAAAACTATGCGTATGGGTAAGGTCATTTTTGTCTTTCAACAACGATATACATTTTCAATGCAGTCTCGTCGTGAAAACTAAACATATAAAAGGCATGTGTATGTTTACACATAAATGAATAACCAAGTACATCATTTAACAAGATTGCCATCAAAAGCAAAACAGTAGATAAGGAAACCACTGACTTATTGAGAATCCACATTATTTTCACTTATGTGGGGTGACAGCGAATTGTTAAGTTTTACCTGGGCAGGCAGATATATTATGACCACGGGCAGAAAATAGTCGGAATGCCTTCATCTAGTAAAGCGATACAGTCATGGTAAGTGCAAACATGGCAATGTCAGCTCCAGGCAATTTCAGATTGTAAGATCACACATCGTGGTTGCATTAAAAAAGTGAATTAAATATCAAGTTTCCTTCCCACATGATCGCACGCAGCAATACAACAGTCATGTTGGTGTCTTGCAGCAATATACGTATCCACAGTTGCACCGTTGGTCATTAAATATGTACCCGTTCTTGCGGACATGACTAGTGCAGTAATTCCCAGTCACACCAAACTTTCGTCTTGTCATAGTATGAACTACCACCGCAGGACTACGACGTGGAGTTATTCATGCGCATAGTGCGATAGTTACGGTCTGTAAGTGACATTCTAGGGCAAATCGATGCTACACGAAAGTCGGATTTTAATTTGGTAAAATATGTCGACTAATATATTATACAGTTGATCTTAAACTTATCACATTTCAATTTCTGAATGTAGATAGTTAAGACAAATAATTAATTAAATATAGTCCGCTAATTGTTTAGATAATTACCAGTCGATGCAATAGTAATTACCAGATTGCATAAACGCCTCGACATATAACCATAACCACATCGTTTACTTTGCATTAAATCAGGAGCACATGACTTATCTCCGCTAACCAGCAGGAGTATATGGATATTTTCGCTTACTAACAGGCGTACATGATTATCGCCGCTTACTAGCAGGAGTAAATGACTATCTCCGTTTACTAGCAGGAGTACATGACTATCTCCGCTTACTAGCAGGTGTACATGACTATCTCCGCTTACTAACAGGAGTAGAAGACAACCTTAGCTTATTAGCAGGAGTAGAAGACAACCTCAGCTTATTAGCAGGAGTAGAAGACAACCTCAGCATATTAGCAGGAGTAGAAGACAACCTCAGCTTACTAACAGGAGTAGAAGACAACCTCAGCTTATTAGCAGGAGTAGAAGACAACCTCGGCTTATCAGCAGGAGTAGAAGACAACCTTGACTTTCTACCAGGAGTAAATAACACCCTTGAAGTATTTCCAGGAGTAAACCATTACTTCGGCTCAATATATTACTAGCAGAAGTACATAGCAACCCAATTTTACAAAGACTTGGTCGCTGAGGGTGAAACCCATAAACAGACGACTGCTTCCATGTTGTCCATCTTCGCACACCACCAGCGTTACATATTTGAAATTACCCACACACACAACTCTAAGTGATATAAAACTCAATCATCACAATGACATTGGACAACATGACTTTTCAAGAAAACCGATTTCCATATATAAAGTATTGTGTTTACCTACCTTTCTCTGACCACGGAAGTCACCTACGGCGCTAGTACCACGTTACCAAACCTGACACACACCACTAACACCAAGGGTGGGGAGTTAGCGAATGGATTATTTTAAACTGCATTGCAAACTTAATGTAAATATTGGTTACGATTATGTGAACAGATATGTGCAAGCACAATTTCATCAGTATGGTTAAGTAGTATATTTACTATTTGTTGTCCTGTCTCTGTGGCTCGGAGGAATATTTGGAATCGCCGTTTTCATTTTGCCCATGTGTGTGCCGAGTTACACGTTGTCACTTCCAAAGTCTCCGGCGGTTTCACAAAAGCTGCCGCCATTTTGTCGTATGTACTTAGCAGGCACTGCTAATATCGATTTCGGGTCTTCGCAGCTTCGCTTCGTTTTTTACGGCATTTTCACATTTTCTGTGGCACTATATACTAGGCTGGCACTGCTAGTAGTGTTTCTGATTCTTGATATGATACCAGTAGTGACACCATGGTTTGAGTACGACAAACGAAGCTTTCGGCAAGCATGTGATAAAAACCGCGTATTTACCTCACATCATCATTGCCCCAAACCAGCCTCCTCGCCTGCGCATGTCGTCTTCAAGCAGTGTACACATAGCAGGGAACCAGCTATTATTCGTACTGATATTCAGGTAAAGTAAATTCTACCTGAATAGTATATCAGTCGACATCTAAGTAGCGTCGAGTTTCCCAAGAGTGTCAGTTACAGAACGTGACTATCTTACGATATGCATGCTTCACTGAACTTCCAACCCCGCGGTGATTGTTGATATTGTGGCAAGTTGAACGTTTGACGTCTTTGTGCAACGCTAGTTCACGAATATCGCCACAAGCTATAACACGACACTGACATCTATACCTTACAAAATAAATTACTTCCACGTATAACACATATACACTAATTAGTTAACCTACCTTTCGTCGGCCGAGAACGAATATGTAACCTATGCCGATAGTATCATGTGTCTCGAAGACAACAACTGATATCTTTATTAAAGAGTATCATATCCACGACAGTATATTAACATCAGGGGTTGGGAAGGTAGGATTTGGATTATTTGAAACTGAATTACAGACGTAATGTAATTACGGAATATGAGTAAGTTAGAAAATGTGTGCAATTTCTTTTCATTTCGTATAAATCCTCTTCCAACGACTGTGCATTTACTAGGTATTTCATCATTTCGTAATAATCATAATTCCCTTGAAAATAAACTTGGCATGACCCTACTCGACTCTTCATGATGTTCTACGTCTTCGAACAATGTTCTCATAATTGTCGTTAGGGGGACGTGCTCGGCTCAAGCGTTGCAGGTCAATGTGAAATCAGGCGTGACCTTACAATCTCGCGTAGCTACCTTCAACCTTGACCGTCCTCGACATATTGCGCTGCATAGGTTACCCCATTAGTTCAGGCAGATTGCATTAACACATATACAGTGCATGACGGAAATAGGATACATGATGCAGTAGTTTGTTTTACTTGGGACATAATACCGCCATTCAACTGGTCGGTTGAACAGTTCTAGTGAAAGTCAATGCTAGTGGTTGTTCGGACAGAATCCGACCAGCTGCAATAACCTGTGTACTTGTCAAAGTTTAGCCCCTGTTAGGCTATCAAATAGCGTCACCGACACAGCGTCACATAGAAGCATATACTGTCTAATACAGAATGGTTTATGCTAAAGGTCACACATTTCACTGCGGGGCTACGAAGTGCAGTGAAGCATGCACAACATATGATAGTCACTGTCTGTAACTGGCGCTCTTGGCTAACTCGACGCTACAAAAAAGCCGGATATTTACTTGGAAATAGACGACGAATGACATACTATTCAGGTAGAATTTACTTGACCTTAAAATTAGCTTAATTATATAGTTAAGATAATCTACAATATAAATAAACGTATATTTGTGTAGCGAATTACCAGTCAAGCGGCTTACCAGTTTGGTTCAACATTATCTCGCCAGGAGTGCAAGATTACTTCGGCTTATTAGCAGGAGTACATACTACATTGGCTTACTAGCAGGAGTACATATTAGATTGGCTTACTAGCAGGAGTACATACTACATTGGCTTACTAGCAGGAGTACATACTACATTGGCTTACTAGCAGGAGTACATACTACATTGGCTTACTAGCAGGAGTACATACTACATTGGCTTACTAGCAGGAGTACATACTACATTGGCTTACTAGCAGGAGTACATACTACATTGGCTTACTAGCAGGAGTACATACTACATTGGCTTACTAGCAGGAGTACATACTACATTGGCTTACTAGCAGGAGTACATACTACATTGGCTTACAAGCAGGAGTACATACTACATTGGCTTACTAGCAGGAGTAAATAACGCCCTTGGAGTATTTCCAGGAGTAAACCATTGCTTCGGCTCAATATATTACTAGCAGAAGTACATAGCAACCCGATTTATTACAAAGACTTGGTCGCTGAGGGTGCAACCCCTAAACAGACGACTGCTTTCATTTTGTCCGTCTTCGCACACCACCAGCGTTACATATTTATCGCGAAATTACCCACACACAACTATAATTGATATGAAACCCAATCAACACAATGACATTGAACAATATAACTTTACAAGATAATCTGTTTCCACATATAAAGTATTGTGTTAAACCTACCTTTCTCTCACCACGGAAGTCACCTACGCCGCTAGTACTCCGTGTCTAGAATAGGAAGGCCGAGTTGTTGAGTCCACGTTACCAGACCTGACACACACCACTAACACCAAGGGTGGGGAGTCAGCGTATGGGTTATTTTAAACTGCATTGCAAACTTAATGTCAATATTGGTTACGATTATGTGAACAGATATGTGCAAGCACGTTTTTAAATATACGAAATAATAATGTATTTACTCATATCACTAGACATTTCGTTATTTCATAATCACCCGACTTCCCTTTAAAATGTAGTACGACCCAACGTAACTATTTGTGGTTTTCTAGGTCATCAGATAATGTCGACATACCGTTTGGGATACATGCTTGGGTCAAGCATGACGGCAATGTGCACTCAGGCGTGACCTCACGAACGGCGTTCGTTGACTATTTTATACAGGTTGTGTGACCTTTCGGGACATGATACCACAGTTCAACTGGTATAGTGAACATTTAGGTTTGTCGACCCGATTGCAACCAACATCGATGTAACCTAGTAGTCAGTTAACACAAGTAGCTGATGCACTTGTCAAAGTTTAGCCGCCGGGGAAACAACCCCAGATCGTCACCGACACACATGTCAACAGCCAAATAGTTGTACATTATGTACATTTGGCATAGGTAGATTTCAGCCAGATTAGTCAGAATTGACAAATAACATTGCATCACAAAAACGGGTAGATCTACCACTTCTCGTGATGTGAGAGCCGATGTGAAGATCTGGCGCCGCTGGAGGTGGGGGTGTGTGGAAAGGGGTTCCCTCGTACCGGAATAATGTTTCAATGTTGTATTATATTTTCTAAATTCTAGTGCATTTACCTTCGGAAATGGTGGATTCGTTTAGATTCGAAATGAATAAAACAAAAATAACATAACAGGTGCGGCTTAGCAGTAGTTTTGGGCTCGAAGGGGCGGAAAGGCAAATTGTTAAAAACATTGAAGAAAAAGCGGTCGTTCTTCCGCCAAAACGGTAGACTTGGCACCTCTGTCTAGCGTCATGCGGCTTTCATGTTTAACAAGATTTGCCATCCAAGCCAAAGGCCCAGATGGCAAGTGGACAAGGAAGCCATTGGATTATCGAGAGTCCAACACTGTTCATCTACTTATAACCCGCCCTCCTGAGATATATGCAACCTTGTTTTTAAACCTATTCACGCTGCTAGCAGTTACATAATCTGTAGACAATTTGTTCCATTCATTTATTGTCCTCTGTGAGAATGAGTGCTTCCTGATGTCCAATCTACATTGATCCTTTACTAATTTTACCTCATATCCTCTAGTTCTGCTATCCTTCTTGAGTGAGAAAAACATATTTCTATCAATATTTTCATACCCATTCAATATCTTAAAAACTTCAATCTGATCTCCTCTTAACCTCCTTGTCTCTAGAGTTGTTAAATCACATTCTTTCAGGCGTTCTTCATAACTAAGGTCTCTCAGTTCTGGAATCATTTTAGTTGCTCTCCTTTGTGTTCAAGAGTATCTTTATCCTTCTTACGATATGGTCTCCATGCTTGTGTACAGTATTCTAAATGTTATTCAAGTACACTGATTACCTTGGTAGATGGCAACGCTATATCTCCATGGAGAGTAAGAATATAGCTTAGGCAGTTGTCTGACGAAACCTGGGAATTTCGTGTGATGTACGTCAATTCGTAGTTTGATAGATGGCTACCGCTATCGGAATATGAATGCTATAGGTCGCTTAACACATGGTATATTATGAAGCGTTCTAGAAATGCGCTGCATCTCTGCTCTATTTCTACGTCAGTTGCAATAGCTGATGTTGCAGCCGCTTTACATTTGTCATTGTTGACACACACACACACACACACACACACACACACACACACACACACACACACACACACACACACACACACACACACACACACACACACACACAACACACACACACACACACACACACACACACACACACACACACACACACACACACACACACACACACACACACACACACACACACACACACACACACACACACACACACACACACATGGATGAATATGGACGAGGATGGATGAATATCGTCTACCGCCTCCGCCGGTGTTCCTAGCAACACCGGGCGATCCACCGGTGCCGTGGACTTGGTGTTTGTCAAATTTCGAAACTTAACTAATGGCAAGCTGCCTCGACGGGCCAACTTCACGGCAGCACGGCGCCGAGCTATCCTGGTACACTGCCTGTGGATAGAAGGCCAGAGAATATTCGCGTCCCTGTCGGAGACGGACACATATGCGACCGCGATAACTGCAATACTGAATCATTTCGGCCCAGAAATGATGATGGAACGGTATACGTTTCGACAACGGACGCAACGTAGTACATTACTGCATTGCACGAACAAGTAGCTAACTGCAACTTCGGTCAGCTGTCGGGTGAACTGATCCGCGACCAGCTGATCGAGAAAACGAATAACCCCAGAGTTAGGGAGCGACTGCTAATGGAGCCTGATACGCTCACTTTAGAGAAAGCTATCACACTGACGTCCCGTATTGAGGTACACTGACGTCCCGTATTGAGGTACACTGACGTCCCGTATTGAGGTACACTGACTTCCCGTATTAAGGTTGCCATAAACGAGAGTTTGAGCATTACAAAAATCAGAGGCTCGGGCCACAGCCTACGGTTCAAGCGGTCCGGGCGAAGTCTCAATACTCTGCGGCAAAGCTGAACAGGAGTACGCAAACAGCCACCAACACTCGGGTACAAGTGCTGTGTGGCAACTGTGGTTACAGTTCACACGCCACAGGCAGCGCGAAATGTCCTGCCAGGGCGTAAACTTGCCGACTGTGCTCAAAAATGAATCACTTTGTGACGTGTTGCAGATCTTCCAGAAAGGGGAGTGCCGTCGGTCAAATACAACAGCCAAATTAATTTGCACCGTTTGAACTCTCGGTAAATTCAGTAACCGTTCAAAGCATGCAGTCTGCATGCAACTGGCTGACACAATGGTGACACTTATTATTGATATTAGAGCGAAAGTTTCGATATTGAACGACTCTCTTTATCGGAAACACTTCTCCGCGTACCCCTTGCATCCGCCTGAGGGAACTTTGTCAACATATGACAGTAGTGAAATCCCACTGGAGGGAATGGTATATCTACCAGTCACGTACCAGTCAGAAAACAACCAAAACTTTCCGTTCAATGTCACCCAAAGTGGTTCGAATCTGATGGGAAAGGATTTGTTCGATAAACTTGGATTTCAAGTTTCGAAGAATGGCGTCATCATTCAATGTGTTGACATTGTTTCAGGATTACCCTCAGTGTTCACAAGTTTTGGGAAAATTGTTTATTCACCGTCCCCCAGTTAATCGGGTAGTTACACCAGTGTCACAAGGTTTGCGTCGCCTTCCATTCTCTGTACGTGAGGAAGTGTCACGTGAGAACGATGAACCTTTTAAATCGATGACAGATGACTGTGTAATGGAAGTAAAGTTGGACAACTTCGTCACACGTTGAAGGCGGCTTCTTCCACTGATGTCACATTGACGCAAGTCCGTCACGTCATCCAGAATGGTTGGCCCCGGCACCCACCTGCTGGATTGGAAACTTACTTCCGGCTGAGAGACGAACTTTCTGTGTTCGATGACGCCTGTGTGTCGCGTGGCATTCGTGTTGTCATCCATACGTCACTCCAACAGCAGGTACTGCACATGGCCCACGAGCTCATCCAGGGATCGCACGAACTAAGCAGCGATGTGGCAGTACCGTATGGTGGCCTGCAATTAATAGCCACATCGAAACTTTCCTCCTCAGAGACTTCAACCCATACCTTGGCCTGAGAAACCATGGCAACACATTCAAATCGAAATTTTCTGTGAGGTACATGCTGCATCACACAGTCAAAGATTTCTCGTTGTGGCACACGATGTCCACTCGATATGGCCAGAAATAGCTACAACCAACACGGTGACGTCTTCCGCCATCATTCAGATCCTGAAAGAACAGTTTTCTCGATGGGGAATACCCGACGTTCTGCAAAGCGACAACGGACCGCAGTTCGTGTCATACGAATTTGAAATGTTCCTGCAGAAACTCGGCATCGAACACCGGCGCAGCGCATTGTATAACCCTCAGTGCAACGGAGGTATGGAGAGGCTGAATCGTGTCATCAAAGAGAGTCTTGGTGCGCAACTCAAGGAGGAGGAAACGTTCACGGACGCAGTACGAACGATACTGCAAACGTACCGATCGACACCACACACGCTGACACAGCGTACCCCAGCAGAGTTGATGATTGGTCGAAAGCTACGGTTCACGTTGGAATGTATGAAACCGCCTCAGACACAAACACCGATCATTACAGTGCTAGCTGAATCGATCAGACGTAAACAGGAACGAACCAAAGCTTACACCGACAAACGACGTCACTCACAAGACACGTCGATGAAACGTGGAGACAGGGTGCGGACGAAACGACCTATCCGAAAGCATAAACTGGGTTCGTCGTTGTCGTATTCTAAGAGGTTCGCCAAGAAAATTGGGCCAAACACCTTCGTGCTTGAAGATGGTTCACGTTGGAACTCGCGGCGATGTGTCCGGTCGCGCCAAGTGGGTCCTCCACATATGCTAGCGGAAGAAACCTTACATGATGACGACGTTGAAGGTCTACCTGCTCCACAACTTGGTGACCCGCATTACCTGCGTCAACGACCCAGACGAAACAGGCGCC
Source organism: Lamellibrachia columna (assembly GCA_963662155.1). Lineage (NCBI taxonomy): Eukaryota > Metazoa > Annelida > Polychaeta > Sabellida > Siboglinidae > Lamellibrachia > Lamellibrachia columna. The sequence continues at coordinate 2,673,576 of OY759274.1, read as the reverse complement.
CACTTAGATATATCGAAGACTATCAGACGTATCAAATGATCATGAGTTGACACTTCAAATACCAATGACTTTAAAGGTAATCTTTAGTTGATACTTTAAGCGCAATATTAAAAGAACGCATTCGTAGACATTAATTCGCTGTTGAACTGGAAATGACACTGGTTAGATAACTTGTAATTATGTGCTGCTTACGCGAAACCCCATAACTGGAAGGATAATCCCTTAGGAAGGAGGGGGAAATATGTTGTGTTTGCTATGACCCTTTAATTGACAAGCAACGCCACGAACCTCCGCCAGTAGACGATTATGATTTACGTCTATGGCTGTTTATTGGTGACCCCGGCTCCCAGGGTCAAGGACGCTCTCGCTCTCCGGGTTTGATTGCGGTTGGTTGTGTTTTCTTTTTGTTCTGCATTAAATGTTCATGTTACATCGTACTAGTGTCTGCTTGTAAGATTATATATGCTTTCCTTATCACCCTAATGGCGTGGTGGCAGTGTTCATAACGAACTCACACACCGAACTGTGTACAATAGCAAATTGAATCGCATTGACTTTCTAGCCTACTAATCGGCGCAAGCAGTTAGCCTTGAACGACGGCTTTGACTTTGTCGCACTAGTAAAATCGTAGTAGCCTAAAGTTAACATGGCCAACACGCAACGTGCACCGAAACAATGGTGTCTCACGAAAACCGAACCGTAAACTCGTTTGAGAACTGGCGTCAAAACCTTATTTATACTTTATCGCTCGACACCAACTTCACGCAATTTATTACCAACAGAGGTTTCACTTACGATGACGTCATTGCGTCAGGCGGTCGTACGGCTCTCCAGCAAGTGTACATGCTAGAGCTGATGCTAGGCCAGATAGCCAATTACTGCCCAGTTATATCGCGCAACACGATCTTCAAGAATTCAACTAGTTTATCTTGCATCTGGCAAACTATTCGTCTACACTACGGATTTCAGTCTACGGGCGCCCATTTTCTTGACTTTGCCGACATTCAGCTCCTGGCTGATGAACGTCCTGAAGATCTGTATCAGCGCTTAGTGGCCTTCGTTGAAGACAACATGCTCCAGCGAGGGAGTGTTATTCTTCACCATGGTGACGCCATAAATGTCGACGAAGAAATGACACCTTCGCTCGAAAACATGGTTGTACTCACATGGTTGAGATTAATTAACGTGGCACTCCCAAAGCTCGTCAAGCTACGATACGGCACTGAACTGAGAGCTAGAACACTGGCGTCGATTAAGCCTGAAATTTCCCAGGCCCTAGACTCACTACTTGATGAAATCACTTCCGCCGATGATGCAAAGATCATGCGTACAGCTACGGCTCACTATCAACAGAACAAATTTGGGCAGAGACAGTCTTTCTCAAGGCGTCAACCATCTCCATTTTCTTCTCCAAGGCGGTCTACCAGTACAAAGGCATGTCCACTCTGCAAACAAGCTGGCCGCAGCAACGTGCAGCATTTCTTGAGCGAATGCCCATATCTTCCCGAACAAGATCGTCGCTACATGGCTAAGTTCCGTCAAGTCACTGACGTACACGAAGAGGACGACGAGTATGAGTACAGCCATGAGCTCCATCAACCCGAAATCGTTCACCAGCCTACGTTAGGCTTCGCGACGGCACAACGCATCGACATACGTCAGTCGCCTTATCTGGACACGTTTTGTGGCCATCACACGGTCCGAGTCACCATTGTCAGCGGGTGCAACAGGCAACATGATCCGACATTCCACTGCTCTGAGACTCGGTTGTGATTTCAAGACCTCTTCTCAATCGGCTCATCAAGCTGATGGGACATCGCCCCTGGCCATAATTGGCGAGACTACAGTGCGTCTAACGCGCAAAAACCACACCTTCTCGTTTTGTGGGTTAGTTGTGAAGAACTTGGATGTCGAAGTTCTAGCTGGCACTCCATTTATGGAAGTCAACGATGTGACCATACGTCCAGCTAAGAGAATCATCACGCTGTCTGATGGCACGACTAACACGTATGGTACAACCGATGAATCTCTCAACCGACATGCAGTCCGACGCACCCACGTGTTGCGAGCGCCCCCCACCAATACCACGGTTTGGCCTGGCGAGTTCGTGGAAGTAAACCTCCCCACTGACTTGTTTACTACGGACTCCACATTCGCTTTGGAGCCACGCCTTGACACTACAGGCAACAAGTTCACACGAGACAGTGACCTGTGGCCACAACCGTCGCTCGTTACCAGCGTAGATGGCGTGGTACGTATACCCAACCTGACAAACACCACTCGCTTGCTGAAACGAAACGAACACTTTTGCCAAATTCGAGACGTGTTTGTACCGGACGTTCCAACAAACACTCCCTTACGTTCTGACGTTATCAGTAAGGCCATAGACCTACAACCTCGCAGATCTACACCTAGCAAGCACTCTGCCTCTGTCCAAATCGATCCGGCCATGAAACTATCATCCGATGAACGTGCATCATTCCGCGCCATCATTGAAGAATACGACGATGTATTTGACCCTAACTACACTGGCTATAACGGCCATGTTGGACCTTTCGAAGAAGAAGGCAATGTCGCTAAACTTGCAGACGACATCTACTGCGGCGGCAACACCATTGTTGAACTTCAACAAAGCGTCAAAAGTGGTTTGCGACTATCAGCCACCAAGACAACGATTTTTCCGACGTCAACTACCATTCTCGGTTGGATATGGAATATGGGTACCATTCGGGCGAGTCCTCACCGTATTGCTACCCTAGCCAGCTGTGAAGCTCCCACGACTGTGAATGCCATGCGCGCATTCGTTGGAGCTTACAAAATGCTAGCGCGTGTAATACCCGGTTGCTCTGCCTTACTCGCACCTTTCGATAACGCAACTGGCGGACGCCAGTCTTCTGAACACATCATTTGGACAGACTCGTTACGGAAGGCTTTCAAGCATGCACAGGACAGTCTACATACGAACAAGGCTATCACGTTGCCTCGACCCTCCGACAAGCTATGGCTTGTGACCGATGGCTCCACCAAACAGTACGGATTAGGGGCTACCTTGTACGTTATGCGTGCTGGCAAATTGAAGCTGGCCGGATTCTTCAGTGCGAAATTACGCGGGCGACAAACTACGTGGCTGCCTTGCGAGATAGAGGCGTTGTCCATTGCAGCCGCAGTGAAGCATTTCAGCCCGTACATCATACAGTCGAGTCACACTGCGTCTATCCTCACTGACAGCAAGCCTTGCGCACAAGCTCATGAAAAACTGTGTCGCGGCGAGTTCTCTGTGAGTCCGCGAGTCTCTACATTCTTGTCGGTAGTCAGCCGCTATCAGGCAACTGTCCAACACCTCGCCGGCTCAGCAAATGTCCCATCAGACTTTGCTAGTCGCAACGCACCGACATGTCTCGAACAACAGTGTCAAGTATGCACCTTCGTCAGGCAAATGGAGGAGTCGGTTGTCCTGCAATGCGTCACTACCAACGATGTGACATCTGGGAGGGCTCGACTTCCGTTCACCAGCAGATCAACGTGGCTAGCTATCCAAGCCGAATGCCCTGATTTGCGACGCACACTTTCACACCTCATACAAGGGACGCGACCATCCAAGAAAATAACGAATGCCAAAGACGTCAAGCGATATCTAAACGTCGCATCCATCGTCCGTGATGGTCTGCTAGTCGTACGTCGTAACGATCCACTCAGCCCAGCACGAGATTGCATCATCGTTCCCCGCATGGTCATTGACGGGCTAGTGACAGCACTATACATTCAACTGGACCATCCCTCATGTTACCAGTTGAAACAGGTCATGCATCGCTATCTGTACGCGTTGGACCTGGGCAAAGCAATCGACACAGCGTCGCGTAGCTGTCACCAATGTGCCTCACTACGCGATACTCCACACACGACTATCCCACAGTCTACAGGCAATCCTCCAGAGGTGGTAGGAATTTCCTATGCTGCAGACGTCATCAAACGTGAGAAACAACTCATCTTGGTCCTACGCGAGTGCGTAACGTCATACACTGCTTCGTGTTTAATCGATGACGAACGCCGCGACACACTACGAGACTCTCTGGTCAAGCTGTGCATTGGCTTACGACCGCTAGATGGGCCTCCTGCTGTCATACGCACTGACCCCGCCCCAGGGTTCGCTGCTCTCGTCAAGGACGCCCTGCTGTCCACGTATCGACTCACGATTGAACTTGGACGCGTCAAGAACGTCAATAAAAATCCGGTTGCAGAAAAGGCTGTATGCGAGCTCGAGCATGAACTGTTACACCAACAACCCACAGGCGGGGCTGTCACGCAGCTTGTTCTATATATTGCCACCGCAAACCTCAACACTCGTATACGAAACAGGGGGTTTTCCGCCAGAGAGTTGTGGACCCAGCGAGACCAGTTCACAAACGAACAACTGCCGTTAACCGATTACGACCTCATTCGCCAGCAGCATTCTTTGCGAAATGCCAACCACGCTCCAAGTCAACTATCGAAGTCACCCAGTCATACCGTATCCAAAGCACTAAATATTGATGTTGGTGACATTGTGTATCTGTACTGTGACCGAAACAAGTCACGTTCTCGGTGTCGGTACCTAGTAGTGAGTGTAGATGGGGTCTGGCTCAATGTCAGCAAATTCATCGGCAATCAATTGCGAGCCACCTCCTATCGAGTGAAACGGACGGAGTGCTACAAGGTTGCTGCCCATACACTTGATCCGCCAACGGCGTACCAATACGATGACTCGACGAATACGCCGACATATTACCCCACTCCAGAACCTCGATCGAGCATACCAACACAGCTACTGTACCCTGCCACACCTGACGACGCTCAGTCGGTACATCCGATTCCGGATGCGCAGACTCCGGTCGTTCCGGACGAGGAGAGGCAAGAGTCCGAAGATGAAGAGAACTTCCCCGCCGAGGAGCTTCCCCTTCGATCAACCAGAAGACGCAGACCTCCCGAGTATCTAAGCGACTTTGTCACTTAGACTATAATTGCAATAATATTATTGTATAGTTGTTTTCTCTATAATTAGTCATATATAGTATAAGGAGAAGAAAGAAGTCACGCCAATAGACGATCAATTATGATTTACGTCTATGACTGTTTATTGGTGACCCCGGCTCCCCGGGTCAAGGACGCTCTCGCTCTCCGGGTTTGATTGCGGTTGGTTGTGTTTTCTTTTTGTTCTGCATTAAATGTTCATGTTAAATCGTATTAGAGTCTGCTTGTAAGATTATATATGCGTTCCTTATCACCCTAATGGCGCTCGGTTTGAGAGCTTGACGGGGCTCCGCCATGTCTGAGATTAAACAAGAGTGTGTGTTGTTTACCAACGAGTTATGTTAAGTTTTATATAGGTCCTGACATAACAGTAGCCTTCCGGTCGACGAGTCACGATTGGGCGATTGAGCGTGTGTCTTCCTCCTGCTTACGGGTATCCTCAACGCTCATCTTGGCTTACGTTTACGGTCACTTCTGCTTACACACTGGCACTGGCTACTGCCTAGTCGTAGGAGAGTGTAGACACTTTCTATCTTCCTACCTAAAGTTACGCTTTCCACGTGATTCTTACAGTTGTCGTTCAACTGACATATCGGTGCCCACGCTGGGTATTCAGTCACACTTGAAATGTATAACGCATAAATAAAGCATTTGGAAATAGAGTTATAATAAAAAAATACGCATAAATTCTACATTACCCCCGCGAATAATCTGTTTCCTGGGTTTCGTAGCAAAAGTGTTTCACACTCCTAACATTATAGCTCTTTGATGCACTAATCACACAGTGACACTCTTTATACAATACGGCGTTCAACAACTCAACTTAGTTAGTAATTTTCGGTACATTTTAAACCCCAAAACTAATTTGACAACACCTGCATCCATTCCATGCAGCTCAAGTAGTCGGCTCCTACGTTATCAGTCCCAGAGGTGGATCCTAACCGAAACTAATATGGTTGTTGTCAATTTCGGTGTGTTCATAAATTTGAGGGATAGTTGGTCACACTGTACAACAGAACTTTGGCCATGCAAGTACAAGTTAAATTACTAGAGTCCCCACACAATTCCCAAACATTCTCTCTCTACTACGGAATATCGCCTATGCATGGGGAGAGCTTCTTGACTACAACAACTATTGAAAACAACGTTCCATTCCCTTCCTGAAGCAACACTACACACAGTCCTGTATCAGATGCATCTGAGCGTGAGATTAAAGGCCTGTTCAGTCAAATTTACTTAACTGCGTATTATCTTGACTCCAATTTTACGTAGAGATCCAGTTATTCACAGTCAAATCAGTTTTCAAAATGTGGGCGATGAATGGCTCATAAATAATGGCTTTTGTTTAAAGCGTCTATTTTACAGCACTGGCACTGCCACTGGCGTTGACAAGTCGTTGTGTGAGCTGTTTTTCTTCGTCACGAAGGTCAAGGTTGTTCGCGAAACGTTTTGCTGCTAAATTATGAGCAACGTTTAAGCTATCTAACTAAAATATACACCCTTAACCTTCGTATTGCTATACTCGGTGACACAACTTCGGTTGATGTTGTTAGCGCTCTCAGTGAGCTTTGTTTTTTTTAACTGTCAAAACTTATCAAAACGTCGCCTGTGTGTCCCAGAAATAGTGTCCTCTGTGACAGGGCGTCTTCTTTTATAAAATTATGTTTTTTTTCTTCTTCACCAAGTGAACAAATAAGTCAAATGTGGTTTTAAAATGTTCGATGGAACGTATTACCAGCCACGTTTGGACAACTTTTCTATTTATTTTGCCCAATTGTGCACACTGTGGAACATATGATGGAAATTTCAATCAGTTTAGTTTATGATGGATTTTATGAGCATCTCGGTGAAACGCATTTTTAAAACGATCTTCAAAATATATGATGGATTCTGCTTTATGGTGGATTTTCCTGATGAGCTGTTTATCTTAGTGAAAAGGTCTACTGGCACGAGGGGGTATCGAGGCTCGTGACAATATGACTCAATGGGACGTGTCAACGAACGCGAGTTACTAAAACGTATCTACTTCGATCCGAAACCGGTCAGGAGTTACAGCGGAGTCGGTGCGACGCGACGCGACAACACGTTGACGCACTACGCCACGGCGTTGCCGCGACGCATCTGTATGTCTGGTCAGTGGGAGTGCGGATTGGTGGAGATGCAATACCCGCACCGTTGGTACAACGTCAGAGACCAGGATGCCTGGTTCGGCATCGCGAAACCGACGCTCACGGCATATCTGCAAAAGCTTGAATCGAAGCCGGTTATCACGTCGCACCCTCTAGAGGTTCAAAAGTATTACATTAATAAAAATGTAATACATACTAAAATTAACTTAAAATAACTAACTAAAATTGTATCATAACTAAACAAAAATTGTATCAAAAATTAAAACACTACAAACTTCCCGTCTACCTTCAAAACTTACCGCTTGATCAGAACAATAGTATTCACAATGTTAACACACGTTGACAATACAACATACACACTACCAGGGTACAACACGAATTTGCAATAAAAGTATCATATACACTTTGCCACATACGACCAATAAAGCATCTGAATTAGTAAACAAAATATACACTCAGAGCATACACGGTTTTGCAACTTACGTTAAATATCATTGTTTGCATACATATATAGCTTTGTGTACACTCCGAAATTGTTATATTTGTCAACATGAATGAATAGCCAGTTTGTCTTGCACCTCATTGGACGAATATCCATTCAACTCACTTATAAGGACATGGTGTATAGCTTTATGTCAGTCTGTCTACCGATATGTCAGTCTGTCTACCGATATGTCAGTCTGTCTACCGATATGCTACTATTTGCATACGCCAGGATTACAACTTTTATTATACTTGGATGGTTCATGTGAGAGCGGCTATATTTTAGCCTTAATGGGAGTCTCCTGGACCCTTATTTGATAGTTATATAATACTTGCAGATTTTTTTTATGTCTATGCTTTTATTTACTCAACTGTTGAGAGATATGTATGTATATGGATCAAATAAAGTACATATGTCTGTCTGTCTGTACTCACCGTGGAATTAGAGAGGCCCACGGGTCCATATTAAGGTTTCGTGTGAAGAAAACCACTCTCCTTCAGATGACAGTTGTCTTTAATCAGGAAATGATCAACTGTTGCACTCTGAAAGGAGTAACAAAATAACATGAATACTAAATACTAGCTAACTAAGCTAAACAGCATTGACAGTGAAATGTGCGTATAGTAATGTATCTTGTACCTCAATGTAATGTCATCAGCACACAGTGTTCACTGTCGACCCATTCGTGTGGCAGGCTACGGGTATAATGTACTTGTGCAATTGACTGCAGTGGGCACTTGATGTCCAACCATGCATAACGATACGCATCACTGACCAGTGACTACCACAGGTCTATAGGCCATATACTTGTAGGTTACTTGCTACATCTCATCATCCCCCCCACGTTCATGAACTATGAATGTAAAGACTTACACCCACGTCCCTGACACTGGCTCATAACGACGAGGCGGTCGACGCAATCGTGGTGCGCGCAGGACTCGAGGCGATGACTGTTCCGGAGGCCGTGCAGAGGGAGTACAAGGTAGCGATGAAGGTGGCCCGTCGAAGGTTGCTGGAGGTGCATCTACGTCAGGAGTTGCGGTAGCTGGATGAATCTCTGGCGCAGCGGCTGCTGGAGAAGATGGCGTTGTTGCTGCCTGGGGTTTTGATACAGTAGGAGACGCTGGCGTAGCTGGTGGATGGAGCTCTGGCGCAGTGGCTGCATGATACTGATCCGGCGTGGTTGCTGTCATCGTGTATGGGCGTGGTTGGAGAGCAAGGTCGTTTGACGCGGGACACCGAGATGACAGTGGCTCGCCGATAGATGTAGAGGGCTGGACAAATTGCCTTAAGAACCGTCTGTTGCGGAGGGTGAGTCGGCCCGAGCCGTCAATCTTGACCAGGTACTGTTCATTGTCTCCTACGTCCACGACGACGCCTGATCTGTCCCATTTGTTCGGATGGGGCCCACGCTGGTTTTGGACATATACTCTCGCGCCGATCACCAGGGGCGGTAGGGCCCGCGAGTGGGCATTTAGGGCCTCAGAGGTGCGCGCGAATCGAGCGCGCATAGCATTCTCCTTTGCCGACCAAGCCTCCCGCCACATCGGGCGGATGGGTGGATTCTCAAACTTAGTACACCTGTTGACAAATGAGAACGCGTCTCTGATGGGTCTGCCAAATATCACTTCCGCAGGGGATACGTTACAATCGGGGTCGGGTGTGTTCCTGAGTTGCAGCATGGCTCGTAACAGCCCATCATTATCTAGCGAGCCGGTCGGGCCTATGTTATCCATAAGAGTGCGCTTAGCCTTCTTGACCGTTACTTCAGCCCGGCCGTTAGACTGCGGAAAGGCGACCGAAGATATCCGATGGTGGACCCCCCATCGCGACAGGAAGTTGGAGGTTTCGGAAGCTGTGAATTCAGGGCCCCCATCACTTGACAGGATTTCAGGGACGCCAAAAGTGGCGAACATCTGGCGAAGACAGGCAATGAGGCCAGTAGCTCCGGAGTAGGGTGTACCCGGGGGCGTTTTGTAGATGTCCACCCAACCCGACAGACGGTCACCAACGACGAGATAATGGCATCCGCCGTAATCGCAGAAGTCCGCGAAAACTGACTCAAACGGAGTCGACGGCGTGTCAAGCGCCGCTGGGGGAGTCGCAGCTTGTGACGGTGCTGTTTTGTTGCATGAGCGACATCTATCTCGGGTCTCCTGAATGGCGGTGGATATGCCCGGCCAGAATACGATCGAACGGGAACGGGATTCCATCGATGACACTCCCTGGTGGGCAGAATGGAGAGTGCGAAGTACCTCGTTGCGAAGGGAGGGAGGAATTACCACCCGATCCTGGTATAGGACGGCCCCGTCTGAGACACAAAGGCTCTCGCGGTATATCCAGAATGCCGCAACGGTGTCGTCCGTTTCGCGACGTGTGTCTGGGAAGCCTTCTTCAATGGCCACCATGAGCAGGCGCATGCCAGGATCTGATGACGATGCGCTCCCAGGATAGCGCGGTGAATGATGAAGCATCGCGACGAATGGCTGCGATAATTGCGCACTCCGCAGAATCCATTCCGGAGCATAGGGTGAGACTTGTGAGCTCTGCATACTCACTTTGTGATGGATGGCGAGATGTTGCATCAGCAGCGGTGTTTGTCTTCCCGGGGAGATGCGTCACTTCGAAATGCCAAGGCAGTGTCCGTTGTTTGAGGCGAAATATCCGAGAATTGTTAATTTCGTCGAGTGTTCGGTCGCCAAGGATCTTGACCAGTGGCTTGTGATCAGTGACGACGACAAGGTCATCGCAGCCCTGTGTGAAGTAGCGTGACTGTTCTAGGCCCCATGCAACAGCCAAGGCCTCGCCCTCTATTGGCGCGTAGCGTTGCTCGGTAGGGGTAAGGAAACGGGAGCCCGCCAAGGTTATCTTCCATCCATCGTCGCAACACCCCGGCAAGGTCGTTGCACAATCACAATGTTTTTGACTAAGGAAATAACCGATCCCGAGCTTCGACCAATCGGGTCGAAGGCACGTCCGTCTTCGTAGGTCGAAGATCTCGACACCATATCTGATTGCCTTGATAATGCTCCACTTTGAGGCTTGGAATGCGCTCTCCAGGTCTACTGACCAACGGAAGGGTGTCTTTGGGCTCAAGAATGGCTTGAATGGTCTCATGATATCCCGGAGTTGAGCATAGTTCGTCACTTGGTTAACCAAACCGAACCAGGACCGGACGTCGGTCGTGGATGTTGGTGTCGGGAAATCCCGGATAGCGTCCAGATATTTCGGGAGTGGCTCAATCGTAGCGTTGGAGATGCGGAATCCGGCGAAGTCTACGGTACGTTGTGCGAACTGGAATTTGTCCGGGTTGAGGACTACCCCTGCTCTGCCGACGAGGATGAGGTAATCTATGGTCCTCCACCAATGATTCTGCAGCTCAACATCCCAGTGAACGGTGTCATTGATGCATCGCTCCTTGCGCTGGAAGTTGGCAATGATCTCATCAAAACGGCGGTTGTACCCGTCCCCAGATGATAGGAAGCCTTGTGGTGCACGAGTGTATCGCCATCTGCCGAAAGGGGTGACGAACGTCGTCAGGTGCCTGTCCGAATCTCGGAGGGGGACAGAATGATAGCCGTTCCAAGCATCCGTTACGGTTTTCCAGGATTCGCCGGGCACGCGTCTCGCCAGATAGAATGGAGATTCACTGGAGAATGTTTCGCGTGCACAATGCTTGTTCAGTGGGGAAAGGTCGACAGTCCTTCGTGGGGAGCCGTTCTGTTTCCGGGTGACCACCATTCGGTGACACCATGTCACAGCTTCACCATGTGGCACACGTTCGATGACGCCAAGGGCCTCGTCACGCAGGAGATCCTGGTGTACGCGCTCCTGCCAATGCACAGGGATCAAGGCCGGGGTGTGCACCGCCTTAGGAGTTGCACCTTCCTTGAGATGGATCTCCACTGGGGGCCCTGCCATGCAGGGCAGGGGGCGGTGAGGGCATGTGTTGAATGTTGACGATGCAAATTCCTGGAGTAGCCATGCCTTCATCTTTGCGTTATTTCCTCCGTGCAATCGAAGGGAAGCACGGTTGGACGATTGGGGACTATAGTGCGTGGAGGGCATGAGCAGGGTCCGTCGCTCTCAGCAAGGGCCGATACGCACCCAGCGTTACTGGCACGGAGTCCACAGTCCTGTTGATTGCGGGGGCCAGGAGGTCCGTCGATGGAGGGTGCAGAAGCTGGAATGCGCGGTAACGGGCCGATCGAGGGGAAGTCGACAGGAACGATACCAAGGTCCACCATGGCCTCGCAGCTGAGGTAGAACCCGTGCGCGGCTGGGCTCACATACACCATTGTCGCGCAGGACTGTCGATCATTAGCAGAAGAGAATGCGCTGAGGCGGAGAACCACGGCCCCAGTGATTTCAATACGCGTCTTGTTGGCCGCGGTCAAGTCAACAGACACAGGCAAGAGGTCTACTGCAGAGAATCCAGCAGCCAGGAACCCTGACATCGACCATAGGCATGATTGCGCGCCGGTATCGGCTATGGCCGTGATGATTGACGGGTTGGTTGTGGGGCATGGGCGTCCGAAGGCGAGGTAGTCTGATGGTGTCACGGAGACCTGCACCTGGAGTGTCGGGTGGTCGAGGAACCGTGTCTTTCGCCACTCGCCTTTAGACCAGATGTGGTGCGACAATTTCACAGATGATTGCGCGGGTGGCTCGTTGGCGGGTCGCCGACGTCGACGACGGCGACGACGGCGATGCTGGCATGGAGCACTAGTAAAGGCCGACACTTGGGTGAGCGTGGTAGCAACTTCCGGCTGTGGCGGCTGCATGCTGCGGTTGCGTGGTCGCTCGCTCGGGCGCCTTCCGCGGCGTGCTCGGTAGCAGGCGAGACAGACGCGGTGTGGTTTGGTGTTCCATCCTCTTGCGCCCTCAGAGAACAGAGCGAATACCGTCTTGCAATCGGGGCAGATCGCGGTCTGACCACGTCCCGGCTGGGAAGATACGGGCGCGGGTACCGAGGTCGTTGTGATTCTTTTGAAAGACGAGATGCCAGCAGCCGATGAAGGAAGGGCGTTTCGCGCCATCTCTTTTCCCTCAACTAGGGTAATGACATCGTTCACGGTGCGCTCGAGTATTTTGTCTGCCCCGAGGATTTCACGGCGAATATCCATGTCGGCGATCCCGGCGATGAGGACGTCCCTGACGATTATTTCTGTGAAGTCGACAGCGGTTGGAACCGGGCAGGCACATTGGACGGAGTAGGCGCAAGTTTCGGCCTTACCGCGTACACGGGCTGCAAACGACCGGAAAGATTCTTCGCGCTCTTGGCGGAGGAGAACAAGCTCAGCCCGGTTGACGCCGGTGGCGACAGCTATCACCGCCATGGCTTTCATTGCAGCCATCAGCTCATCTGTGGGCTTCACGATAATGCCAGGGTCCGATTTTAGTAGTCCATTCCCGAGTTCATCGGCCGCACACTGGAATAGCTGGGAGGAGGAGTTGTGGGGATCGATGCCCGATCCCAGGGCAAACGCGACCCATCGGCGTGAAAAAACATTCCATTGTTCCTCTGAGACTCCCACATCGACCCGGGGCCGGTCCAATTTCGGCCCTCGGCATGCAGCAGCTGGTCCAGTGTAGGCCTGCTGGACGAGATGGACAGAGTTGTGGTTGCCCAAGAGCGCGATCGCTACTTCTTGGGGTTTCTGTCCAGTCGAGAAGCCACAGCCCGGCACGACACACTGTATGTCTATGGTCGCCATGCTCAGCTCAAGGGATGACGCGGGTTGCACTCGTTGCCGCAAATGAAAACCACTCTCCTTAAGATGACAGTTGTCTTTAATCAGGAAATTATCAACTGTTGCACTCTGAAAGGAGTAACAAAATAACATGAATACTAAATACTAGCTAACTAAGCTAAACAGCATTGACAGTGAAATGTGCGTATAGTAATGTATCTTGTACCTCAATGTAATGTCATCAGCACACAGTGTTCACTGTCGACCCATTCGTGTGGCAGGCTACGGGTATAATGTACTAGTGCAATTGACTGCAGTGGGCACTTGATGTCCAACCATGCATAACGATACGCATCACTGACCAGTGACTACCACAGGTCTATAGGCCATATACTTGTAGGCTACTTGCTACATCTCATCATCGTGATGCCGAGTGGTACGTAATTAGCCCGAGCCCGAGAACCGAGAGAGAAACCGTCGTTCAAGAAGTGAGTTTCTTCGCTCGGGAAGTGACTTGAGCGTCATGGAACCGCGGACCGGGCAAGGGTATGTTTGGTGTAAAAACCCCGCTCTCAACATTCGGGACTGTGTATCTCTCCTGACTCGGATGATCACGTCAATGTCGGTCCCGATTGATTTAATTGGGGACGTAAGAACCACTGAGGACATCATGTACCCTGGCAGCGACCAACCTCATTGTCAAATCAATTTTATTACAGTTAATGATTATTAGGCGGCGCATTTTAATACAGCGCAAATAGGGAATGATTCCGTCCCATCCAATATATATGATTCCACTTAACAGCGAATTATGTAATCCGCGATTAAGTTAAGCGGAATCCACTTTTATGCCTTTCTATTGTATCCGTGGAAAAGCACCTTCAGCTCATATTGTCGATAGGGCCCTGGCCTGTGTTTCACGAAGCATTCGTACGTATGAACCTTCCTGCCAAGTAGGTTTTCATACGTAAATCGTAATTTGCAGTTACGTACACTTGTTCGCAATGCTCTTCGTGATTTCTACGATTGTGACGAGTTACGTTATCTTTGTCAAAAGTCCGTATTAATTCCTTCGTACTGTACGAACGCTACTTGAAATCGGCCCCTAGAAGGCGCGTCCGTTGTGTTTGACCATGGCACGAAATACCGCGTGCTAAGACCTTGTGAAACGTCATAATGGTACCGTTCGAATCCAGAACGTTAACCTTCGTAAGCAGAGCGCCTTCACCCACAGAGCACCAATGGAAGCAGCGTCGAAATATTGCCAAATATCTCTTTATGTGGTTTGCTTTGTCCTTGTTGTGTACAATGGTCAGAATGGTAAGTATGTCAACGCATACGAGATTGTATTCATATTTGCTAACGTCGCTTTACACGACAATTATTGAATTGATTTGCCAGTCACGCCAAAACATCCCTCGTCTTCGTCAATCCCCGTTGCTTGATTCAGGTGCTACCTTTCCTCGTGATTTTGGCTAGATATATCCCCTTTAAACACTGCTGAAATAATTTATGCGCGATTTGTTGCTACGTTTTAACATTGAAACATACTTCGAAATTTCACACCGGATGCAGGTCAGGAACGCATGCGCACTGGCTTCCTTCACGTCACCGCGAATAACGCACAACGATAGTAATAAATGCATATAGTAGAACGTTGTCGTAACTGCATCATGAAACAACACGGCGAATAATTAGTAGCGGTGAAAACGTATCAAGGCATTCAGTAATTTGACACCTTTGATTATTTATCAAACGTGAAAAGGGTTAAGGAAGATAGAGGGGCATTCCTTATCAAATCAATCAAGAATTTTCATGACCGTCTTCTATTTTGATGAAACTTGGTTTATATTCATGAGTCCATGTTACCAACCAAACTTAAGTTCAATCTGACCTTCCTTTACAGAGATAGAGGTCATCAAAGTTTTACCCTAGCTTGACTACCTCACAACTTTCTAGGTGTTATAGCTCCTCTCCTAGGTAACCTACAGATGTCATTTTGTGCAGATAATTAAACACAAACTAAAATTTGAAAAACATGTTTTTTTAATCTTTGACTTTTGACCTGACCTAACAAAAATCATGTTACCTCAGAATTAGTCTAATTTTGCTTATGCTGAAGCATACCTATATGGCAATGATCACTGAAAGTATGGTCATGCGCATTTCAATACTTTAGGAGTTATAACATTTTAAATGCACCATCGTGTTTTACAATGTACACAGATTGACACTTGTGTCTATCTCTGTACGCTATAAAACACTAAATAATGTAGCTTTTGTTTTTACCTTTGACTTGACCTTGCAAAATCGATTTTCGTTAAATTTGTGTATATTGTAGCACACATACCTGGCAATAATTGTTGACAATTTGAACATGCGCATTCCAATACTTCGACAGCAATTCCCTTTTCAGTGACAGTGTTCAAGACCACAAATATATATTTTTTCTGGATTATTAACAATTTATTATCTCACCTTTTTCACACACACATAAAGCTATTCCTCCGATGCATTAGACACTTGTGCCATATGCTCTTTCTTCAAGGTATATGTTCTTCCAGTTGTTGTGGTAGAGTCAGCAGTGGTTAGGATGTCCCCCATGTCTACCACCAGGTTATCAGTTCGAAGTATTCAACATTTAAGGAGGGAACATTTTGCTTTGCAAACTCGTACAGCTGGTGAGGTGTCTGGATCTGGTATTGATAAGGCCTCTGTGGCTACCCTCTTCGGTCCCCAACACCATCGCACGGCCCCTTGCTGTGTGAAGTGGCGAAACAATGCCATTCAGCTTCAACTCCAAAGTCCACAGAATGGTGGCACAAGTTCATGAAGTTCTTATAGTTCCTGTATTGACCTGCACAACCATCTGAGAAATATAACACTTTATTTGGCTTCTCTCTGAACATCTCCTCGAAGAACTTCAGAAGATGTTGTTGAAAAAGATGAACTGTAATGGTGTCATATGTCATGCACTCAGAGACAGCAACATATGACACATGCTTTGACACTCCGTTTTCCAACCAGTTGCAAACAATTGGATGGATGGTAGCTTGAGCATTGTTCCAGTGATATGACTGGATGTCATCTTGCATTATAAAAGTGAAGTTCTCGGCAAAATCATCCACAACAATACCTCATTTTCACCCATCATGTTGTCTCGCAGGTCTTGATAGTATGATGTTTGTAATTTTGCAATGAAGTCACGAAGGATGAAATGTTCAGTGAAACTTTGAATGAATTCATCAACTGACTGGTGGATGGTTTCTAACGTTGATCTGTCTGTTGTGGTCCACTTTCGGTATTCAATTTCGTCAACAAAGCTAACAAAGTTCTTGAAAGATCTCAACACATGGACACTGATTGCACTTCTGGAGGAGGCAGTCCAATGAGGGTGGGTTGCATTGAAACTTTGCTACACACTGCCTTTAGTGTTGCAGGGGAACTTCTTCATAATCAGTCAGATGATGAATCTTCGCTCCAACATCATCAGTTTCACATGTTGGTGTAATGTAAAACATACACTGAAAACGCATTTTTTAGACGAAGTTCTACAAACTTTGAAAACCCAACTATTGTTTGAGGATTCTCACACCGGAACATTTCAAATGCTTCCCTCAGATTACACAGAACCAGGTGTTTTTACCTATGTTCCCGTCTCCCTTCCTCTTTGTGTGTCATCAGCATACAGGTGACTTGGCTGAGAGACGTAGTATAGAAGCTAAACAGAACATGGCCAAGGAAGATTCCTTGCGGCACTCCGAATATACGGTGTTGTGGGCAAGATAGTGTGCCATATATGTTAATGTTTTGGCATCTGTCCAAAAAAATGTGATTTGAACCACCGACGAACTGTGCCAGAAATAGCAAAATATCTAATAAGGCTTTGTAAAAGGATTGAACCATCAATCGTATCGAAAGCAGCTGAGATATCTAGTGTTGTGACTTTGCTATTGTTCATGTTGTCAACTATAATATCATTGTGTATCTTGAGAAGAACCGTGTCGGTAGAGTGAAATAATTTACATGCAGACTGTATAATATTTGAAGAGTGATATTTATAAATTATGTTCATGAAGGCGATTAGCAACTACTTAAATGTTAGCAGAGTGAATAAAAAAACTCCATAACAAATCTCAAAAGGGCGGGTTGGTTAAACATTTTTGGACTCTTCTTAGGTCGCTTTTCATTAGCTTTTCATCTGGGCGTGTTGTCTTCAATGGCAATCATCCCAACAGAAGTTTGTCAACAGTCAATAAGGTGTCTTGCGAGTGTCTTAATTGTTTACGATTGGTTGCAGTATTGTCTTTCTTTCGTCTTGCCTATTATATGCATTACGCATGTTACCATTTCGATTCGACTTCTTATCCACATTTATATTTACTATTTTGTTTATGCTTAATAGTAAGAATGATTTTTTTGAACGAAGGTATACGCTTAATTATCAGGTCAAAATACAACCAAATACCTTACGTTTACCGCATAGTCATGCAATATTAACGTGTACAACTTCTATTTTTTACTCATTGACGTCGGATACCTTCATAAATACTCTTATATAACAGTACACTATATATGCTCAATAATAAAACGCAAACTGCCATGATATCACTATTGTAGTAACCACCCGCGTTGTTGAGAAATAATGTACTTGTATGCGCTGCTTAAAACATACATTTTTACTCTCATCTTGTGGCATCCAAGGAGACTTGTATGCCAAAAAAGAGAGCAAAGCGTCTCTATATCCTGGGCCGTTCTAGAAACCTCCTTCCTCACCAAGCTCGTATCACCATCTACAAGGCTTACATCCGACCTCTTATGGAATATGCTTCCCCAATCTGGAATGGAGCAGGAACTACGTCTTGTTGCTAGATAGGCTGCAGAAGAAAGCTCTTCGCCTGCTTAAGATCGGTGAACCTCTCAAGTTTGGCATATTTCCACTGAATCACAGGAGAAACATTGCATCAATTTGCGTCTTCTACCGTCATATCTTCCTCCAGCCATCCATACAGCAATGAGTGGACATCAATATTGTGAACGTATTCCTAGGTCACAAACATAGCTATATCTCAACTCATGTATACCTAAGACGACTTGACTGTGAATCTCCCAGCATCCGGTGTCCCTGCCTCTCCAAACATGACTGCATTCAAGACAGGTGTGAATGCTTTTCTTACGCATCAGATGTTTGAAATCATATCGGTCTTAATCGGATCAAATGTGACTGTTTTCATCTTCTGATGGTCATGGTGTTGAGTGTAGGCTAATACCTGGCTGGGAGATGGTGACCTGCGAATTAACAGCTAACGGGGCCCGAGCCCATAAAGTGTGGGTGAACGGCATGCCTAGTCAGGTGATGTATCTGGTAGGACCTAGCTTACTTCCTGGTTACCATGACCACCAGTTTTTCTGTTTTGTTTTTCTTTGTTTTGTTGTATATATTTTATTGATCCATCCTTGTTTTTATCTCACTTTTAGTGCGATGTTGCTAAGCTTATGCTTTGGACCACTTTTCATCTTTTGACCAGGCCACCGAATTTCAGTATAAAAAGAAAATCGATCTCTCCACCCATTGATGTTCTAGTTCGTTGTTTCATCAAATTGTCCCGTTCATTTCCTCGATGTTCAGTTGCAGGCCAGGCGACAACACCCCGGGTCACGCCAGTTATACTAACACAAATAACAACATCTACAACGCCCAGACCTTTCGTGTGCAACATGATATTGATTACTAGCCGGTGCACACGCACCATAGTGAAGCCGGCGTGCAATACTGTCGTGCCGATGATAGCCAGCTGCGGAGTGACCATAACGACGCCTGGGTGTACGGGCAACCACGTACCACAGGGCACCGATGTCGTAGTCTTTCTTGATCGTTGCAACCGCACGATCCCAGCGCCCGTTTGTAACGGGACCATGACCGTGACTCCATGTCCCCCTCCGGTTATATGCAACATGATGCTGTCAGCGTCCCAGTGTCGTTTCATTATTCCAAACCCCGGATGCAGCGCCGTCAGACGGGTCCAGAACTGTGGATTTACCATAGTCACGCCGGCGTGCACTGGCCAATTCGTCCCAGCCCGTACCAACATTATATTGGTACTCACTAGGTGCAACATGACGTTACCGGCACCCGCTTGCAACGGGACCCTGACCGTGACGGAATGCCCGCCGCCCTACGCGTGCAACTGGCATCTGCAAACTAAGTTATGCACAAAGACTATCGTGGCGCCCCGCTGCGCTACCACTGTTTCGATGGTCAACGATTGCGGATTTACTATGATCACACCTGCATGTGCTGTGACTGAGTATTACGTGCCAGACGGTGTGCTTCTCTCGGCAAGACTTGATAAGTGCAACGTAACACTAACGGCACCCTCTTGCAACAGAACACTCGCCATTAAGTGCTTCATATGCAACATGACACTGGTGACACCCAACTGTACGCTGAACATCGAGAATCCTGGTTGCAACAAAAAAATAGCCTTCGAGTGTGGCGTCACAGTAGAGACACCCCGGTGTTCCGGGAAGTACGTCACGCCCAATTACAACATCATCGTCGACCTCGGAATTTGCAACTACAGGTATGCCGCTTGATCGCAACAACTACACTGTTGCGATCATGTACTATACTTAACCGGACTCCTTCTTGTGTCGTAGATGAAACCCTGAACATTTGGCGTCCGAGAAGCAAACCGTCTAGAATGCACGCACTCACGCCGCCGCCGCCGCCGCCGCCGCCGCCGCCGCCGCCGCCGCCGCCGCCGCCGCCGTCATGTTGTCGTTAATTGTTCCGTGTCGGTTGCAGTGTTCCCGCGCCGCCGTGTAACGGCACAGCAATGTTAGCCCCGTGTCCGACGCCTCCGCCCCCCTTCATATGCAACCTGACCGTGTGGGCGCCGCAGCACAACTTCACGATTGTCATGCCGATGTGGGTA
>OY759274.1:2608325-2648325 GCA_963662155.1 Lamellibrachia columna | reverse complement strand
TCAGCACTTGCACTTAAATGTGTGTCAGCTATTGGAGTGTATTTGTTTGTTCCTGGTAGCGGCAAATTGTACTTCGAAAAGATGCCGGACAGGTCTTTACGCACCCAGCAGAACTGTGACCATCGTGCACCGCGGTCAGACTTGTCTTTCACTTTCACCCCAATCGTAGTCCACTGTGAGTACCATTGGGATGCGGTATCCCTGAACGTCGGACTTTCAGTAGGGTTCGATTCCTCTTGTAGTGTGTTTGAACGATTGAAATTAACGCGCAAGTTTTATAACACGAAGTGGAAATGCTCATTGATGGAAATTGGTGAATCTACCGAGTTCAGTCTTGCGTACGTTTACGTTCGTAAAAATACCGGTCACATTTATATAAATCTAGATTTATTCCATCTGGTTAGCTTTATTAATAATCAATAAGGACAACTAACTGTTCATAAATACATTTCATATACGCGTGCAGTAGTGAGGTGCGAAACTCCATAACATCTGGTGAACTTTGCATGCTAATGGCTGCCCTAAACCGCATGCAGACGGACCAACTTACCTCAAGTGGAGGCCGGTGAAACCGACATATGAAATAGGAGACACCATTATCCTTCTATCCAATTCGAAACCGCCTTCGAGATTCAAGGTCGGTGAGATGGATTCACAACATCCGCCATGATTGGTGCATTGATCATTATTACTTGTATGGTCGGCATATTTTTAAGCACAACATAAAAGTAGGCGCCACTGTGTTTTTTATCAGCCAGCTTGATCTTTACTTGTTTGAAATGCCATTGATAAAACAAACCGCATTATTATTGACACTAAGCAACAACCAAATAGGGTCATCAGCCATGTTCCATTTATACTGCTTGGCAGTGATACATCACCATCATATATCGTTCGTAATCTAAGTGTTGTCTTTGACAGTGACTTCGACTTTCGCCAGAATATTTCTCAAATGTGCAAATCCTGTTTCTACCATATAAGTGATATCCGTCGAATTCGGCGTCACGTATCTTTATCTACTGCTAAAACAATGTAAACAGCACTAAATTGACTGGCACGTGTGGTACTCAGGGTGCCTCTTTTTATTTGTTACCATCACTACCCCTACTTATACATTTATGCTGGCTTACTGTTACTTATATAATCAATTTCAAACTGTGCACTCTTACACGTCGTGCTCCAAATAAATAACAACAGTCCTACTTGGCTGGTCTCCTGCATCTTTCAAAATATCCCTCAGCTCAGATCATCCATTTCGCAGCAACGTATTGTTCCTAAGACTAAACTTAACTTGGGCAAACGGGTTTTTTCTGTCGCCGCGTGTAGGATCGGGAATGAACTCCCCATCAATTTGAAAACATCTCAGACTATAGCTACCTTCGGAAAACACTCTTGTCTTTCCAACACAAATCTTCTGTGGCCCTTAGTTCTGATAATGACTTTTGCGCGTCCCTGTTCACGATTATGCTTAATGACTCTGTTGTGTTCCGCCTCTGACCTCGGGTTCCTGAGGACGTAGGCTATTATTTATTATTCTTAAATCCGACCTTGTCAGAGATTGTGTAAGCAATACTATTATCACTATACTCAAGGATTTACTTAATAAACCCACCCCGATAACCACTAAATTTGTGTCACAAAAACCACCGGTTCCGTGGATGACTTCTAAAATTTTACAATCTAAATGGCGTCGTCATTATCTTGAACGAGTATGGCTCAAATCACTATCCCTGTATAGGTCACGTTATTCAAAACAGTGTCACTGCTGCAACACACAATTGGCTAAATCCAAACCGGATTATTATACAAATATGGTGTCAAATAATACCTTTATATTACTCGTTCACCAGTCATTTCAAGAACAAAAGCAGTCTGATCCGGTCTGCTTATAGAGATGATACTTTAAATCCTGTACAAGTTTAATCTCTGCAAGTAAATTCTCTACTTGCTTCTTTTACACTTGATGAAGTAAGGAACTAATCATGACCTCTCCAGATAAGTCCTGTGATCTCGACCCATTACCGACTACATTACTGAAAGCATATCTTGATACATTACTTTAAACAATAACAAATATTGTAGATGCATCACTGTGTTCTGGCTTATTTCCTGACGATTTCAAGCAAGCGCAAGTCAACCCACTTCTTAAGAAGTCAACTTTGCCTAAAAAACAGTTATATATTTATTTATAATCTAAGCTTTATTTCCAAGGAACTAGACAAAGTTACAGCAAACCGTATAAGGTCTCACATTGAGTCAAATAGTATGTTAATTGTATTACAATTAGCATACACACAATTTCATCCTATAGAGACTGCTCTGTTAAAGTACACAACAATGTTACTCTAAATATGGACAAAGGTAAAGTAACAGCGCTATACCTTGCTTGATCTATATGCTGCTGCTTTTGATTCTATTGACCATAACATAACCATAACACCTTTGCCAATGTCTTATGGCATAGCCCTGGGCTGGTTTTCATCATACTTAACTAATATATACCAAAGAGTGAATATAGCTAATTATTTTTAGAGGCACTACCCGCTTCATGTGATGTACCTCAGGTTTCCGTTCTTGGACCATTACTTTTGACTTTTAGAGTACTCCACTCAGCTCAGTTATTAAAACTCACAACTTGGACCACCACCTGTATGCAGATGATACATATATTTACTTTCCCTTGGCTGCCCCGGAGACACATTTCTCCTTAAGACAACTCAGGGATTGTTTGCAGGATATATTCCACCGGATGACTGACAGCAAATTAAAGTTAAATGCAAAGTTTCTTATCGTTGGTACACAAACGAGCGAGGTACACCTTTCCTGACATCTATTCTAAGACAGAATTTCACACCGGCCCTCTCAGTATGGCATTTAGAAATCACCTTTGATAATAATTTTAATTTTAGATAGCATATTCCACAAATTTGTCGCTGCTGGAGTTATCATATTTGTGACCTTCGTCTTATTCGCCGGTATATGTATTTTGCTGTCGGCAAAACTATTGCAACTGCTCTTGTTAGTAGCAGATTTGACTATTGAAATTCCCTATATTATAATATTGAAACTTCTATCTTGAAATGTCAACATGTGCAACATTTGTTGGCAAGGGTAGTCAGTCGATCTCCTCGTTTCTCTCACTAAGTACCACTTTTTAATTCATTGCATTGGCTCCCTCTCCGATATCGCATTATTTTTTAAGATCTGTATGATTACCTATCAAGCACGTTCACCCAAACAACCAGCATATTTACATGCACTGCTCACTTCTGCAAGACAGCCCAGACAGTTTCGAATATATAATTGTAATCAACTTTGTTTTCCCATTGTTAAGACAAATGTCGGAACTAGAGCTTTTTCAGATGCCTCACTGGCTCTGTGGAAATAACTCAAACTAATAAGTCTGTAGAAAATATAGCCACATTTCGCCGTAAGCTAAAAACCCACCTATTTAAACTTGCTTATGCTCCACAGCTCTACAGCGTATCAATGCAACTGTTTACAACTGGAACTGTTTATCGATTACAAACTGCTTAATCCCTATTTGTTTTTGTGCGCTAGGTCGCCAGAGGATTTTAGCGCAATATAAGTATTTTATGTATTATTATATGTTTATTATATGGGCATTATACACGAATCTTAACAGTTTAATTGTTTTTTTTAGTTTACGGCTCTTTATTCGTGATATGCCTAAGTGAAAATCAGTTTCCATCTTGTCTTTACCTTGTCAGAGAAAGAAGCTTACTTAACGTTTGATGTGTTGTGATCCCATGAAGTGGCTGAACAACAAGACGGGTGAGATCGTCTCCAACTCGAAGTCTCTGACGGTATCGAACGAGATGGTCGGAGAGAGTCACTACGATATCTTCGCTTACAACCGCGTCGGTCACAACAACGCTCTGAAGGAGCTAGTCCGCAATATCGTTGTGAAGGTCAAGCGTGCGTACGCTTTACTTCCGCTCCCTATAAATCACACGCCCCTACACTGGCGCCACTCACCAGGTTACCGTTAATTATAAATTTTTAAATGGACGGCTGGCGAAGTGATGTAAGCGATTGGTTGGCTAGGTAACGTCATTGTTGTTAGGTCATTGCAATTATGCATTTGAGTAATTTAACATAGTTTCAAGTTTCAAAAACAATACTATGCACTATTGTATGCAGATGAAATTGGGTATATCTTAACAAAAACGTCACTTGTACCAAGATCAATTTTCGCGCATGTGCGGATGTTTCTTATAGCTGCCACATTCGCCTGATTTATTGATTGGTATTTTTCATTTACTTTTAACCAAACATTGATGTGATACATTCACAGATTCACTGTCGAAATGTTCCGCAAACGGTCGATTACGTTATATCATTCAATACATGGCGACAATGCGTTAAGGGTAAATGTTGTGTACGCATTGAATGTGCGTTGTGCGTTTGGAACATCGCCCTACTTATACTTGAAATTACTAGTAGCAGCGTATAAAGAATTTATTTGTGGAAAACACGATGGTTGTCGACGCCAATATTCACTAGACCCGTCCGGCGTGAGCGAAGCGATGGTTGTTTGTCTCATGTCAATGGCGTTGATTCGTTGATATATTAAACAATGTGTTTTTGTTGCAGCCGTGTATAGAGGACCGAATAATCCTGAAATAGGTACGGAAGTCACGTGGGCGCTCTTTCTCTGACGAGCGTGTGTGTGTGTGTGTGTGTGTGTGTGTGTGTGTGTGTGTGTGTGTGTGTGTGTGTGTGTGTGTGTGTGTGTGTGTGTGTGTGTGTGTGTGTGTGTGTGTGTGTGTGTGTGTGTGTGGCGAGCGTGCGTGCGTGCGTGCGTGCGTGCGTGCGTGCGTGCGTGCGTGCGTGCGTGCGTGCGTGCGTGCGTGCGTGTGTGCATGCGTGCGTGAATTTGTCCAGTCGTCCTCTTTCAACCATTCTACTCATTTTCTATAATGAGTCAGTCCCTCCTGCCTCTACCCCTTGTTCCCTTTATTTACGATTGTCTGTCTGATTGTTTGTTTAACTGGTGATGACGACGACGACGATGATGATGTACATTTGAGCAGAACGTATGCTTCTGTATATCAGGCTCCAGTGGCTGTACACAATCACCGTTCGTTTATTGATAAAACGTAGCAGACCTTTGTTTTCCTTTTGTCTCAAACCCATGTGTTCGTATTTCACTGCGTCGAGCTTATCCTGAGATTCTCTGATAGAATATGATGATGATTGGTTAGAAGGTTCCTTGTGTGGAAAGTACACCGTTGATGTATTTGCTTCTTCAGGTAACTCGAAGGCGAAATTATATGCGGCTATTATTTCCGGCATAATGGTCATCATCCTGACGACGTGGGTCGTTGTTCTTCTCTTGATGTTCGACAAAGAGGCGGTTGCTCATCGTATAGGTAAGTATTTCGAGTCGGACAGTCACCCCGATGTACAGCATTTAAAACACGACCTCTTTCACGACACTACATTATTTGTTGAAACGTAAGTTCAGAGCTTTACACTATCCCAGTTCAAGCTGTGAAATATTGGTTATTTCGATTAAAAAATGTTTACTCCACAATAAAGTTCTCTATATCCGAATATTTCGGCCGTGACTCACTGTTTTCGTCAGCTAATTGGCTTCGCTACGGATGAATCACATGACCAGCGTCATGTGACACAAATTCTCTTCATTTTGTTTGTTTGTGTGTTTCTTCCTTGGCAGAGTAGCTGTCCCTCTCTATTCTGGGGTGCACCAAGGAAGACGTTCACTTCCTCGTTGCAAGTGTCTCTCTGTTTCATTACAACTATGTCCTCTAAGGCCAGCAATGTTTTAGAATTGCCATAGAATCATGATCTAACATTCTTACGTCTTTCATTGAACACTGATGGCCTGTGTTCTGTTGATGTTCACCAAAAGCTGATGGAAATGTTCTATCATTATAGTGCCTAGTTTTCTCGCTGTCTTCATGTTGTTATACTGTTCACATTCCAGGCATTGTGTGTAAGTGACTACTCTATGCTTTGCATCCTTTGCTGTCTTGTCTTTTGGGTGCACCATCAGTGATTTCAGTATGTTGACTGACTTGTGAATCACATACATCACGTAGGGCTTGAGCGTTATTGCTAATTGCTCTGATATTTTCCTATCTTAAGGCATCGTGCACCTTGATCCACTATTTAATTTTGTTTCCTTCTCTGATACAGAAAAGCTATATATATATATATATATATATATATATATATATATATATATATATATATATATATATATATATATATATATATATATATATATATATGTGTGTGTATATATATATATACATATATATATATAAGCTATATATATAGGCCTATATATATATATATATATATATATATATATATATATATATATATATATATATATATATATATATATATATATATATATATATATATATATTTAATATAAATGAAAAAAAATTATTCACTAATCGCTAAACCATTGTTTCTCATTATTAACCAATCCCTCAACATGCATGCCTGACATTGCAACCAACAATGTCAGTATCAGCTAGCTCCTCTCACTCCCTTCAATGTGGAAGGGGTGAGGGGTGAAAAGTTAATATTAGTAACCTGCTGATGTCCCGGGCTCACACAAGCCATCCCCACCTCCTATTGGTGCAGGCCGAGCAACTGTTTCCGTGAGGATTCTGGCTAACGGGGAGATGGCCGCCTGGAGAGGGAAGGGTCCGCCAGGTTTGAAATTGCCCTAGACACACCAAAATTATAATCAACAAATCAAGACCCCTACCGGATCAGTCACAGCCCGGGTTAACAATGACTGCTTCCTTCTCTACTCACCAGGGCGGACATTTTACTACTTGTAGAATCACAACTTCAAAGATACGTGGAAGAGAGACAACATTGCAATAGCATCATGGAACTTAAGGACGTTAAGACCAACAGGGAAGTTAAAAGAACTGACCCACGAGCTGGAAAGGTACAACTGGCACTTTCTTGGAATATGCGAACACAGATGGAAGAACTGCGGAGAAAAAGATACTGAAGAAGGACACACGCTGCACTTCAGTGGTGAAGAAAACTAACACGAATTTGGTGTCAGTTTTCTTGCACATAAGAACATTAAAGACGCTGTACTAGGATGCTACTCAGTTTCCAGCAGGCTCACCTCCATCCTCCTTAAAGTAACTCCACTTAACATTACCGTAGTACAGATCTATGCTCCAACGTCAGGCTATGACGATGAACATATCGAAGGCTTCTACATCCAGCTTTAGAGTATTATCGACAAAGTTCCCAAGAAAGATGCCAAAGTGGCTTGCCAAAGTGGGCACTGACGCAAAAGGAGATTGGCAAAATAATGATGGACCCATATGTAATGCTGTCTCCAATGAGAGAGGACTGAGACTCCTTGAATTTGCCAGTTACACCAATCTAGTATTAGCCAACAATTTGGCCCCACACAAAGCATCCAGAAGATGGACCTGGCATTCTCCTAATGGACAACACCATAACCAGATTAATTACATCATGGTCCAAAACAGATTCCGGTCAAGCATAAACAGGGCACAAACACGGAGCTTCCCTGGGGCAAATGTGGGAAGCGACCATGACATGATAATGATGATTTTTCGACTTCGGCTGAAGAAGATTAGAAGACTGAAGAACATAAAGTACAACTGAGCTGATCTTCAATGTTCGAATTTTCTGCGAAAAATGTCTACAACACCAACAAGACATCTATTATGCTTTCATTGATTTCAAGAAAGCTTTAATATAGTACGGCATTCAGCTCTCTGGGCAACTATGAAAAAGTACAACATCGGCCGTAGCCTTATTCATGTCATTGAACAACTGTATACAAAGGCCAGCAGTGCGGTTCTTCTCAACAATACCGTAGGGGAATGGTTCAACACCACAGTCCGAGTACGGCAAGTTGGCCTCATCTTCCTCGAACGCATTTGAAGGTCACATAGGCACAGTCAGCATTGGAGGAAGAACGATCACAAACCTGCGATTTGCTGATGACATCGACGCCATAGCAGGAGATGAACAAGAAAAAGCCAACATAGTGAAATGCCTGGACAAAACCTCTTCAGACTATGGGATGGAAATTAATACAGAGAAAACGAAGCTGATGACTAACAACTCAAATGGCATACAACTCGTCAACGGGAAAGAGCAAGAAACCGTCGCTAACTTCAAATATATCGGTGCACCGCTATCAGATGAAGGATAAAATAAAAAATATATTCAAGAATTGCTCAAACCTCCGCTGCAACGGCAAGACTAAAACCAATGTGAAAAAAAACATCACAATATTTAATAAAAAAAACTTGAACATTACGGAATAAATGGCACTCCGCTAATTTGGATAATTAATTACCTTACCGAAAGACGCCACTTTGTCCAATTCGATGATATAATGTCAGACACATTAACAGATGTCCCACAGGGGTCAATACAATTTCCCCTATTATTTACTCTCTACATAAATGATTTTCATCTTGCTACCAATAAATTCAAAGCGATACTATATGCTGATGATACCATTCTTCTCGGACCACTATGTTCTTCCTACTGGGACAAACATTAAATACTTCCTACCGGGACACATTAAAGACTGTGTATGAGTCTTTAGTCGTGCCACACTTCAACTATAACGTTGTATCGTGGTTTTACCAGACGAATACACTATCCAAACTACAAAAAAAGGGCAATCAGAATGATTTCCCTAGTAAATACCATCAATTCAAAGACGAAACCTATAATGAAATATCTCAACCTACTCAAAATTGAAGACATTTTCACACGTCAATGCTTGATTTTTTTTCATTAATATTGCATAAACGCGTTCCTATATTTCTTCAATCACTACTGCAAATTACTGCTTATAATGATATTCCCACAAGGCAATGTTATCAAATCGCTGTCCCATACAGTTATACTTCGAGAACCAGAAAAGGTATTAAATACCACTTACCAGCTTTACTTAGAAAAATTGTGGATACAATGTATACGCATAGTCTTCACGGCTTTTCTACATTCACCAAGCAATACTTACTAACATTTAAACATAATTCCTGCGCAACCGCTAACACTTAGGCTACAAATGATCACCATGTCCTGTCTTCCGACAACCTGTGAAAATAAACATTGACTATGATGTAAAGCTGTAGGCAATGTACGAACACGGACAACGACCATTGTAGGTGGCTCTCACACTAGTGGCATATTCTAAGCATTAGTGAGAGTTATTTATGTTCAAGAGAAAATTCGTATGTATTTATTTTTGTCGAATAAAGTAATTTCTTTATAATTCTATATACATGTATATATATATATATATATATATATATATATATATATATATATATATATATATATATATATATATATATATATATATATATATATATATATATATATATATATATATATAACGCACCCACTCACATATATATATATATATTATTTTGTCACTGTGGTCCTAAATGACAAAATAATTTATATATTTATATATCGCACCCACTCATATTATATATATATATATATATATACACATATGTATATGTATTGTGTTTTTAAATAAAACATTTTTGCATGCTGGATCAATTCTTACTCGGCAGAGCGATTGTACGACAGACACATGGAGACGCTATGGCAACAGGAGGAGAGGCGACGATTGCGCCTACGTGAACTAATGAGGAAAAATACTAAGAAGAAGGCTGCAGGCAAGATCGACCCTTACAGATTCTTTTTCGGTGGTGGTGAGGAAAGTGAAGAGGATACAAGAAGCAGAAGCAGCAGCAGTAGTAGCAGTCTTAGTAGCAGTAGCAGCAGCCACCGCGCCGGGAAGAGCGCCGCTGCGAAGAAGAAGAAGAAGCCGAAATCTCCAAAGAAAAAAGAGGGCGCCTTCTTTAACTTCTTCGACGATAATGCCACAAAAAAGAAGAACAAGTTGAAAAAGTAATCGTCATTTCGGACTTGTCATTGCGGACCTGTCATTGCGGACCTGTTCCGATGTTGTCAAAAGTGTTCTGAAATCCCGAAAGACATCTAAAGCATATTATTATTATTTTTATTAGATTAGTTGTTATACATGTTGTTGTAATTGTAATTGTTAAATAATTGCTGAATATCTTTGTGTATTTAACTGTTTCACTTTCAAACATGAGAGCAATTAAATTATTTCTAACAGTCTCCTTCTTGGTTCCGTAGCTCTTGTGTTGGTAGGCCATTTTTCAAGTTGAAGTAAAGCTGGGTAGTTCTGGTATATTGGCCGTGGTGGTCAGTACAAGTAAGCTGGGTATTTCTGGTATATTGGTCGTGTTGGTCAGTTCAAGTAAGCTAGGTATTGGGTATTTCTGATATATTATTCGTGGTTGTCAGTTCAAATAAGCTGGGTAGTTCTGGTATATTGGTCGTGGTGGTCAGTTCAAGTAAGCTGGGTATTGGGTATTTCTGATATATTATTCGTGGTTGTCAGTTCAAATAAGCTGGGTAGTTCTGGTATATTGGTCGTGGTGGTCAGTTCAAGTAAGCTGGGCAGTTCAGGTATATTGGTCGTGGTGGTCAGTTCAAGTAAGCTGAGTAGCTCTGGTATATTGGTCGTGGTGGTCAGTTCAAGAAAGCTGGGTAATTCTGGTATATTGGTCGTGGCGGTCAGTTCAAGTAAGCTGGGTAGTTCTAGTATATTGGTGGTGGTGGTCAGTTCAAGTAAGCTGGGTAGCTCTGGTATATTGGTCGAGGTGGTCAGTTCAAGTAAGCTAGGTAGCTCTGGTATATTGGTCGTGGTGGTCAGTTCAAGTAAGCTGAGTAGTTCTGGTATATTGGTCGTGGTGGTCAGTTCAAATAAGCTGCGTAGTTCTAGTATATTGGTCTTGGTGGTCAGATCATGGTCGTGGTGGCCAGTTCAAGTAAGCTGGGCAGTTCAGGTATATTGGTCGTGGTGGTCAGTTCAAGTAAGCTGAGTAGCTCTGGTATATTGGTCGTGGTGGTCAGTTCAAGTAATCTGGGTAGTTCTGGTATATTGGTCGTGGTGGTCAGTTCAAGTAAGCTGGGTAGTTTTGGTATATTATTCGTGGCGGTCAGTTCAAATAAACTGGGTAGTTCTGGTGTATTGGTCGTGGTGGTCAGTTCAAGTAAGCTAGGTAGCACTGGTATATTGGTCGTGGTGGTCAGTTCAAGTAAACTGGGTAGTTCTGGTATATTGATCGTGGTGGTCAGTTCAAGTAAGCTATGTAGCTCTGGTATATTGGTCGTGGTGGTCAGTTCAAGTAAGCTGGGTAATTCTGGTATATTGGTCGTGATTGTCAGTTCAAGTAAGCTGGGTAGTTCTGGTATATTGGTCGTGGTGGTCAGCAGTTCAAGTAAGCTGGGTAGTTCTGGTATATTGATCGTGGTGGTCAGTTCAATTAAGCTGGGTAGTTCTGGTATATTGGTCGTGGTGGTCAGTTCAAGTAAGCTGAGTAGTTCTGGTATATTGGTCTTGGTGGTCAGATCAAGTAAGCTGGGTAGCTCTAGTATGTTGGTCGTGGTGGTCAGTTCAAGTAAGCTAAGTAGCTCTGGTATATTGGTCGTGGTGGTCAGTTCAAGTAAGCTGGGTAGTTCTGGTATATTGGTCGTGGTGGTCAGTTCAAGTAAGCTAGGCAGCTCTGGTATATTCGTCGTGGTAGTCAGTCCAAGTAAGCTGGGTAGTTCTGGTATATTGGTCGTGGTGGTCAGTTCAAGTAAGCTGAGTAGTTCTGGTATATTGGTCGTGGTGGTCAGTTCAAATAAGCTGCGTAGTTCTAGTATATTGGTCTTGGTGGTCAGATCAAGTAAGCTGGGAAGCTCTGGTATGTTGGTCGTGGTGGTCAGTTCAAGTAAGCTAGGTAGCTCTGGTATATTGGTCGTGGTGGTCAGTTCAAGTAAGATGGGTAGTTCTGGTATATTGGTCGTGGTGGTCAGTTCAAGTAAGCTAGGCAGCTCTGGTATATTGGTCGTTGTGGTCAGTCCAAGTAAGCTGGGTAGTTCTGGTATATTGGTCGTGGTGGTCAGTTCAAGTAAGCTGTGTAGTTCTGGTATATGGTTCGTGGTGGTCAGTTCAAATAAGCTGGGTAGTTCTGGTATATTATTCGTGGTGGTCAATTCAAGTATGCTAGGTAGTTCTGGTATATTGGTCGTGGTGGTCAGTTCAAGTAAGCTGGGTAGTTCTGGTATATTGGTCGTGGTGGTCAGTTCAAGTAATCTGGGTAGTTCTGGTATATTGGCCGTGGTGGTCAGTACAAGTAAGCTGGGTATTTCTGGTATATTGGTCGTGTTGGTCAGTTCAAATAAGCTGGGTATTGGGTATTTCTGATATATTATTCGTGGTTGTCAGTTCAAATAAGCTGGGTAGTTCTGGTATATTGGTCGTGGTGGTGAGTTCAAGTAAGCTGGGCAGTTCAGGTATATTGGTCGTGGTGGTCAGTTCAAGTAAGCTGGGTAGCTCTGGTATATTGGTCGTGGTGGTCAGTTCAAGAAAGCTGGGTAATTCTGGTATATTGGTCGTGGCGGTCAGTTCAAGTAAGCTGGGTAGTTCTAGTATATTGGTTGTGGTGGTCAGTTCAAGTAAGTTGGGTAGCTCTGGTATATTGGTCGTGGTGGTCAGTTCAAGTAAGCTGGGTATTTCTGGTATATTGGTCGTGTTGGTCAGTTCAAGTAAGCTGGGTATTGGGTATTTCTAATATATTATTCGTGGTTGTCAGTTCAAATAAGCTAGGTAGTTCTGGTATATTGGTCGTGGTGGTCAGTTCAAGTAAGCTGGGCAGTTCAGGTATATTGTTCGTGGTGGTCAGTTCAAGTAAGCTGGGTAGCTCTGGTATATTGGTCGTGGTGGTCAGTTCAAGAAAGCTGGGTAATTCTGGTATATTGGTCGTGGCGGTCAGTTCAAGTAAGCTGGGTAGTTCTAGTATATTGGTGGTGGTGGTCAGTTCAAGTAAGCTGGGTAGCTCTGGTATATTGGTCGAGGTGGTCAGTTCAAGTAAGCTAGGTAGCTCTGGTATATTGGTCGTGGTGGTCAGTTCAAGTAAGCTGGGTAGTTCTGGTATATTGGTCGTGGTGGTCAGTTCAAGTAATCTGGGTAGTTCTGGTATATTGGTCGTGGTGGTCAGTCCAAGTAATCTGGGTAGTTCTGGTATATTGGTCGTGGTGGTCAGTTCAAGTAAGCTGGGTAGTTTTGATATATTATTCGTGGCGGTCAGTTCAAATAAGCTGGGTAGTTCTGGTGTATTGGTCGTGGTGGTCAGTTCAAGTAAGCTAGGTAGCTCTGGTATATTGGTCGAGGTGGTCAGTTCAAGTAAACTGGGTAGTTCTGGTATATTGATCGTGGTGGTCAGTTCAAGTAAGCTATGTAGCTCTGGTATATTGGTCGTGGTGGTCAGTTCAAGTAAGCTGGGTAATTCTGGTATATTGGTCGTGATTGTCAGTTCAAGTAAGCTGGGTAGTTCTGGTATATTGGTCGTGGTGGTCAGCAGTTCAAGTAAGCTGGGAAGATCTGGTATATTGATCGTGGTGGTCAGTTCAAGTAAGCTAGGTAGCTCTGGTATATTGGTCGTGGTGGATAGTTCAAGTAAGCTGGGTAATTATGGTATATTGGTCGTGGTGGTCAGTTCAAGTAAGCTGGGTAGCTCTGGTATATTGGTCGTGGTGGTCAGTTCAATTAAGGTGGGTAGTTCTGGTATATTGGTCGCGGTGGTCAGTTCAAGTAAGCTGAGTAGTTCTGGTATATTCGTCGTGGTGGTCAGTTCAAATAAGCCGCGTAGTTCTAGTATATTGGTCTTGGTGGTCAGATCAAGTAAACTGGGTAGCTCTAGTATGTTGGTCGTGGTGGTCAGTTCAAGTAAGCTAAGTAGCTCTGGTATATTGGTCGTGGTGGTCAGTTCAAATAAGCTGGGTAGTTCTGGTATATTATTCGTGGTGGTCAATTCAAGTATGCTAGGTAGTTCTGGTATATTGGTCGTGGTGGTCAGTTCAAGTAAGCTGGATAGTTCTGGTATATTGGTCGTGGTGGTCAGTTCAAGTAATCTGGGTAGTTCTGGTATATTGGCCGTGGTGGTCAGTACAAGTAAGCTGGGTATTTCTGGTATATTGGTCGTGTTGGTCAGTTCAAGTAAGCTGGGTATTGGGTATTTCTGATATATTATTCGTGGTTGTCAGTTCAAATAAGCTGGGTAGTTCTGGTATATTGGTCGTGGTGGTCAGTTCAAGTAAGCTGGGCAGTTCAGGTATATTGGTCGTGGTGGTCAGTTCAAGTAAGCTGGGTAGCTCTGGTATATTGGTCGAGGTGGTCAGTTCAAGTAAGCTAGGTAGCTCTGGTATATTGGTCGTGGTGGTCAGTTCAAGTAAGCTGGGTAGTTCTGGTATATTGGTCGCGGTGGTCAGTTCAAGTAATCTGGGTAGTTCTGGTATATTGGTCGTGGTTGTCAGTCCAAGTAATCTGGGTAGTTCTGGTATATTGGTCGTGGTGGTCAGTTCAAGTAAGCTGGGAAGTTTTGGTACATTATTCGTGGCGGTCAGTTCAAATAAGCTGGGTAGTTCTGGTGTATTGGTCGTGGTGGTCAGTTCAAGTAAGCTAGGTAGCTCTGGTATATTGGTCGTGGTGGTCAGTTCAAGTAAACTGGGTAGTTCTGGTATATTGATCGTGGTGGTCAGTTCAAGTAAGCTATGTAGCTCTGGTATATTGGTCGTGGTGGTCAGTTCAAGTAAGCTGGGTAATTC
The DNA here is from genome assembly GCA_963662155.1 of Lamellibrachia columna. Classification (NCBI taxonomy): domain Eukaryota; kingdom Metazoa; phylum Annelida; class Polychaeta; order Sabellida; family Siboglinidae; genus Lamellibrachia; species Lamellibrachia columna. Next base: position 2,633,598 of record OY759274.1, on the reverse strand, counting down.
TGGTATATTGGTCGTGATTGTCAGTTCAAGTAAGCTGGGTAGTTCTGGTATATTGGTCGTGATGGTCAGCAGTTCAAGTAAGCTGGGTAGATCTGGTATATTGATCGTGGTGGTCAGTTCAAGTAAGCTAGGTAGCTCTGGTATATTGGTCGTGGTGGATAGTTCAAGTAAGCTGGGTAATTATGGTATATTGGTCGAGGTGGTCAGTCCAAGTAAGCTGGGTAGCTCTGGTATATTGGTCGTGGTGGTCAGTTCAATTAAGGTGGGTAGTTCTGGTATATTGGTCGCGGTGGTCAGTTCAAGTAAGCTGAGTAGTTCTGGTATATTCGTCGTGGTGGTCAGTTCAAATAAGCTGCGTAGTTCTAGTATATTGGTCTTGGTGGTCAGATCAAGTAAACTGGGTAGCTCTAGTATGTTGGTCGTGGTGGTCAGTTCAAGTAAGCTAAGTAGCTCTGGTATATTGGTCGTGGTGGTCAGTTCAAGTAAGCTGGGTAGTTCTGGTATATTGGTCGTTGTGGTCAGTCCAAGTAAGCTGGGTAGTTCTGGTATATTGGTCGTGGTGGTCAGTTCAAGTAAGCTGTGTAGTTCTGGTATATGATTCGTGGTGGTCAGTTCAAATAAGCTGGGTAGTTCTGGTGTATTGGTCGTGGTGGTCAGTTCAAGTAAGCTAGGTAGCTCTGGTATATTGGTCGTGGTGGTCAGTTCAAGTAAACTGGGTAGTTCTGGTATATTGATCGTGGTGGTCAGTTCAAGTAAGCTATGTAGCTCTGGTATATTGGTCGTGGTGGTCAGTTCAAGTAAGCTGGGTAATTCTGGTATATTTGTCGTGATTGTCAGTTCAAGTAAGCTGGGTAGTTCTGGTATATTGGTCGTGGTGGTCAGCAGTTCAAGTAAGCTGGGTAGATCTGGTATATTGATCGTGGTGGTCAGTTCAAGTAAGCTAGGTAGCTATGGTATATTGGTCGTGGTGGTCAGTTCAAGTAAGCTGGGTAGCTCTGGTATATTGGTCGTGGTGGTCAGTTCAATTAAGGTGGGTAGTTCTGGTATATTGGTCGCGGTGGTCAGTTCAAGTAAGCTGAGTAGTTCTGGTATATTTGTCGTGGTGGTCAGTTCAAATAAGCTGCGTAGTTCTAGTATATTGGTCTTGGTGGTCAGATCAAGTAAACTGGGTAGCTCTAGTATGTTGGTCGTGGTGGTCAGTTCAAGTAAGCTAAGTAGCTCTGGTATATTGGTCGTGGTGGTCAGTTCAAGTAAGCTGGGTAGCTCTGGTATATTGGTCGCGGTGGTCAGTTCAAGTAAGCTAAGTAGCTCTGGTATATTGGTCGTGGTGGTCAGTTCAAGTAAGCTGGGTAGTTCTGGTATATTGGTCGTGGTGGTCAGCAGTTCAAGTAAGCTGGGTAGTTCTGGTATATTGATCGTGGTGGTCAGTTCAAGTATGTTAGGTAGCTCTGGTATATTGGTCGAGGTGGATAGTTCAAGTAAGCTGGGTAATTATGGTATATTGGTCGTGGTGGTCAGTTCAAGTAAGCTGGGTAGTTCTGGTATATTATTCGTGGTGGTCAGTTCATGTAAGCTGGGTAGTTCTGGTATATTGGTCGTGGTGGTCAGTTCAAGTAAGCTGAGTAGTTCTGTTATATTGGTCGTGGTGGTCAGTTCAAATAAGCTGCGTAGTTCTAGTATATTGGTCGTGGTGGTCAGTTCAAGTAAGCTGGGTAGCTCTGGTATATTGGTCGTGGTGGTCAGTTCAAGTAAGCTAGGTAGCTATGGTATATTGGTCGTGGTGGTCAGTTCAATAAGCTGGGTATTTCTGGTATATTGGTCGTGGTGGTCAGTTCAATTAAGCTGAGTAGTTCTGGTATATTCGCCGTGGTGGTCAGTTCAAATAAGCTGCGTAGTTCTAGTATATTGGTCTTGGTGGTCAGATCAAGTAAGCTGTGTAGCTCTGGTATGTTGGTCGTGGTGGTCAGTTCAAGTAAGCTAAGTAGCTCTGGTATATTGGTCGTGGTGGTCAGTTCAAGTAAGCTGGGTAGCTCTGGTATATTGGTCGTGGTGGTCAGTTCAAGTAAGCTAAGTAGCTCTGGTATATTGGTCGTGGTGGTCAGTTCAAGTAAGCTGGGTAGTTCTGGTATATTGGTCGTGGTGGTCAGCAGTTCAAGTAAGCTGGGTAGTTCTGGTATATTGATCGTGGTGGTCAGTTCAAGTATGTTAGGTAGCTCTGGTACATTGGTCGAGGTGGATAGTTCAAGTAAGCTGGGTAATTATGGTATATTGGTCGTGGTGGTCAGTTCAAGTAAGCTGGGTAGTTCTGGTATATTATTCGTGGTGGTCAGTTCAAGTAAGCTGGGTAGTTCTGGTATATTGGTCGTGGTGGTCAGTTCAAGTAAGCTAAGTAGCTCCGGTATATTGGTCGTGGTGGTTAGTTCAAGTAAGCTGGGTAGTTCTGGTATATTGGTCGTGGTGGTTAGTTCAAGTAAGCTAGGCAGCTCTGGTATATTGGCCGTGGTGGTCAGTCCAAGTAAGCTGGGTAGTTCTGGTATATTGGTCGTGGTGGTCAGTTCAAATAAGCTGGGTAGTTCTGGTAAATTATTCGTGGTGGTCAATTCAAGTATGCTAGGTAGTTCTGGTATATTGGTCGTGGTGGTCAGTTCAAGTAAGCTAGGTAGCTCTGGTATATTGGTCGTGGTGGTCAGTTCAAGTAAACTGGGTAGTTCTGGTATATTGATCGTGGTGGTCAGTTCAAGTAAGCTATGTAGCTCTGGTATATTGGTCGTGGTGGTCAGTTCAAGTAAGCTGGGTAATTCTGGTATATTGGTCGTGATTGTCAGTTCAAGTAAGCTGGGTAGTTCTGGTATATTGGTCGTGATGGTCAGCAGTTCAAGTAAGCTGGGTAGATCTGGTATATTGATCGTGGTGGTCAGTTCAAGTAAGCTAGGTAGCTCTGGTATATTGGTCGTGGTGGATAGTTCAAGTAAGCTGGGTAATTATGGTATATTGGTCGAGGTGGTCAGTTCAAGTAAGCTGGGTAGCTCTGGTATATTGGTCGTGGTGGTCAGTTCAATTAAGGTGGGTAGTTCTGGTATATTGGTCGCGGTGGTCAGTTCAAGTAAGCTGAGTAGTTCTGGTATATTCGTCGTGGTGGTCAGTTCAAATAAGCTGCGTAGTTCTAGTATATTGGTCTTGGTGGTCAGATCAAGTAAACTGGGTAGCTCTAGTATGTTGGTCGTGGTGGTCAGTTCAAGTAAGCTAAGTAGCTCTGGTATATTGGTCGTGGTGGTCAGTTCAAGTAAGCTGGGTAGTTCTGGTATATTGGTCGTTGTGGTCAGTCCAAGTAAGTTGGGTAGTTCTGGTATATTGGTCGTGGTGGTCAGTTCAAGTAAGCTGTGTAGTTCTGGTATATGATTCGTGGTGGTCAGTTCAAATAAGCTGGGTAGTTCTGGTGTATTGGTCGTGTTGGTCAGTTCAAGTAAGCTAGGTAGCTCTGGTATATTGGTCGTGGTGGTCAGTTCAAGTAAACTGGGTAGTTCTGGTATATTGATCGTGGTGGTCAGTTCAAGTAAGCTATGTAGCTCTGGTATATTGGTCGTGGTGGTCAGTTCAAGTAAGCTGGGTAATTCTGGTATATTTGTCGTGATTGTCAGTTCAAGTAAGCTGGGTAGTTCTGGTATATTGGTCGTGGTGGTCAGCAGTTCAAGTAAGCTGGGTAGATCTGGTATATTGATCGTGGTGGTCAGTTCAAGTAAGCTAGGTAGCTATGGTATATTGGTCGTGGTGGTCAGTTCAAGTAAGCTGGGTAGCTCTGGTATATTGGTCGTGGTGGTCAGTTCAATTAAGGTGGGTAGTTCTGGTATATTGGTCGCGGTGGTCAGTTCAAGTAAGCTGAGTAGTTCTGGTATATTCGTCGTGGTGGTCAGTTCAAATAAGCTGCGTAGTTCTAGTATATTGGTCTTGGTGGTCAGATCAAGTAAACTGGGTAGCTCTAGTATGTTGGTCGTGGTGGTCAGTTCAAGTAAGCTAGGTAGCTCTGGTATATTGGTCGTGGTGGTCAGTTCAAGTAAACTGGGTAGTTCTGGTATATTGATCGTGGTGGTCAGTTCAAGTAAGCTATGTAGCTCTGGTATATTGGTCGTGGTGGTCAGTTCAAGTAAGCTGGGTAATTCTGGTATATTGGTCGTGATTGTCAGTTCAAGTAAGCTGGGTAGTTCTGGAATATTGGTCGTGATGGTCAGCAGTTCAAGTAAGCTGGGTAGATCTGGTATATTGATCGTGGTGGTCAGTTCAAGTAAGCTAGGTAGCTCTGGTATATTGGTCGTGGTGGATAGTTCAAGTAAGCTGGGTAATTATGGTATATTGGTCGAGGTGGTCAGTTCAAGTAAGCTGGGTAGCTCTGGTATATTGGTCGTGGTGGTCAGTTCAATTAAGGTGGGTAGTTCTGGTATATTGGTCGCGGTGGTCAGTTCAAGTAAGCTGAGTAGTTCTGGTATATTCGTCGTGGTGGTCAGTTCAAATAAGCTGCGTAGTTCTAGTATATTGGTCTTGGTGGTCAGATCAAATAAACTGGGTAGCTCTAGTATGTTGGTCGTGGTGGTCAGTTCAAGTAAGCTAAGTAGCTCTGGTATATTGGTCGTGGTGGTCAGTTCAAGTAAGCTTGGTAGTTCTGGTATATTGGTCGTTGTGGTCAGTCCAAGTAAGCTGGGTAGTTCTGGTATATTGGTCGTGGTGGTCAGTTCAAGTAAGCTGTGTAGTTCTGGTATATGATTCGTGGTGGTCAGTTCAAATAAGCTGGGTAGTTCTGGTGTATTGGTCGTGGTGGTCAGTTCAAGTAATCTAGGTAGCTCTGGTATATTGGTCGTGGTGGTCAGTTCAAGTAAACTGGGTAGTTCTGGTATATTGACCGTGGTGGTCAGTTCAAGTAATCTATGTAGCTCTGGTATATTGGTCGTGGTGGTCAGTTCAAGTAAGCTGGGTAATTCTGGTATATTTGTCGTGATTGTCAGTTCAAGTAAGCTGGGTAGTTCTGGTATATTGGTCGTGGTGGTCAGCAGTTCAAGTAAGCTGGGTAGATCTGGTATATTGATCGTGGTGGTCAGTTCAAGTAAGCTAAGTAGCTATGGTATATTGGTCGTGGTGGTCAGTTCAAGTAAGCTGGGTAGCTCTGGTATATTGGTCGTGGTGGTCAGTTCAATTAAGGTGGGTAGTTCTGGTATATTGGTCGCGGTGGTCAGTTCAATTAAGCTGAGTAGTTCTGGTATATTCGTCGTGGTGGTCAGTTCAAATAAGCTGCGTAGTTCTAGTATATTGGTCTTGGTGGTCAGATCAAGTAAACTAGGTAGCTCTAGTATGTTGGTCGTGGTGGTCAGTTCAAGTAAGCTAAGTAGCTCTGGTATATTGGTCGTGGTGGTCAGTTCAAGTAAGCTGGGTAGCTCTGGTATATTGGTCGCGGTGGTCAGTTCAAGTAAGCTAAGTAGCTCTGGTATATTGGTCGTGGTGGTCAGTTCAAGTAAGCTGGGTAGTTCTGGTATATTGGTCGTGGTGGTCAGCAGTTCAAGTAAGCTGGGTAGTTCTGGTATATTGATCGTGGTGGTCAGTTCAAGTATGTTAGGTAGCTCTGGTATATTGGTCGAGGTGGATAGTTCAAGTAAGCTGGGTAATTATGGTATATTGGTCGTGGTGGTCAGTTCAAGTAAGCTGGGTAGTTCTGGTATATTATTCGTGGTGGTCAGTTCATGTAAGCTGGGTAGTTCTGGTATATTGGTCGTGGTGGTCAGTTCAAGTAAGCTGAGTAGTTCTGTTATATTGGTCGTGGTGGTCAGTTCAAATAAGCTGCGTAGTTCTAGTATATTGGTCGTGGTGGTCAGTTCAAGTAAGCTGGGTAGCTCTGGTATATTGGTCGTGGTGGTCAGTTCAAGTAAGCTAGGTAGCTATGGTATATTGGTCGAGGTGGTCAGTTCAATAAGCTGGGTAGTTCTGGTATATTGGTCGTGGTGGTCAGTTCAATTAAGCTGAGTAGTTCTGGTATATTCGTCGTGGTGGTCAGTTCAAATAAGCTGCGTAGTTCTAGTATATTGGTCTTGGTGGTCAGATCAAGTAAGCTGTGTAGCTCTGGTATGTTGGTCGTGGTGGTCAGTTCAAGTAAGCTAAGTAGCTCTGGTATATTGGTCGTGGTGGTCAGTTCAAGTAAGCTGGGTAGCTCTGGTATATTGGTCGTGGTGGTCAGTTCAAGTAAGCTAAGTAGCTCTGGTATATTGGTCGTGGTGGTCAGTTCAAGTAAGCTGGGTAGTTCTGGTATATTGGTCGTGGTGGTCAGCAGTTCAAGTAAGCTGGGTAGTTCTGGTATATTGATCGTGGTGGTCAGTTCAAGTATGTTAGGTAGCTCTGGTATATTGGTCGAGGTGGATAGTTCAAGTAAGCTGGGTAATTATGGTATATTGTTCGTGGTGGTCAGTTCAAGTAAGCTGGGTAGTTCTGGTATATTATTCGTGGTGGTCAGTTCAAGTAAGCTGGGTAGTTCTGGTATATTGGTCGTGGTGGTCAGTTCAAGTAAGCTAAGTAGCTCCGGTATATTGGTCGTGGTGGTTAGTTCAAGTAAGCTGGGTAGTTCTGGTATATTGGTCGTGGTGGTTAGTTCAAGTAAGCTAGGCAGCTCTGGTATATTGGCCGTGGTGGTCAGTCCAAGTAAGCTGGGTAGTTCTGGTATATTGGTCGTGGTGGTCAGTTCAAATAAGCTGGGTAGTTCTGGTAAATTATTCGTGGTGGTCAATTCAAATATGCTAGGTAGTTCTGGTATATTGGTCGTGGTGGTCAGTTCAAGTAAGCTAAGTAGTTCTGGTATATTGTTCGTGGTGGTCAGTTCAAGTAAGCTGGGTAGCTCTGGTTTATTGGTCGTGGTGGTCAGTTCAAGTAAGCTAGGTAGCTCTGGTATATTGGTCGTGGTGGTCAGTTCAAGTAAGCTGTGTAGTTCTGGTATATTGGTCGTGGTGGTCAGTTCAAGTAAGCTGGGTAGTTCTGGTATATTATTCGGGGTTGTCCGTTCAAGTAAGCTGGGTAGTTCTGGTATATTGGTCGTGGTGGTCAGTTCAAGTAAGCTGGGTAGTTCTGGTATATTGGTCGTGGTGGTCAGTTCAAGTATGCTGGGTAGCTCTGGAATATTGGTCGTGGTGGTCAGTTCAAGTAAGCTAGGTAGCTATGGTATATTGGTCGTGGTGGTCAGTTCAATAAGCTGGGTAGTTCTGGTATATTGGTCGTGGTGGTCAGTCCAATTAAGGTGGGTAGTTCTGGTATATTGGTCGTGGTGGTCAGTTCAAGTAAGCTGAGTAGTTCTGGTATATTCGTCGTGGTGGTCAGTTCAAATAAGCTGCGTAGTTCTAGTATATTGGTCTTGGTGGTCAGATCAAGTAAGCTGGGTAGCTCTAGTATGTTGGTCGTGGTGGTCAGTTCAAGTAAGCTAAGTAGCTCTGGTATATTGGTCGTGGTGGTCAGTTCAAGTAAGCTGGGTAGTTCTGGTATATTGGTCGTGGTGGTCAATTCAAGTAAGCTAGGCAGCTCTGGTATATTCGTCGTGGTAGTCAGTCCAAGTAAGCTGGGTAGTTCTGGTATATTGGTCGTGGTGGTCAGTTCAAGTAAGCTGAGTAGTTCTGGTATATTGGTCGTGGTGGTCAGTTCAAATAAGCTGCGTAGTTCTAGTAAATTGGTCTTGGTGGTCAGATCAAGTAAGCTGTGAAGCTCTGGTATGTTGGTCGTGGTGGTCAGTTCAAGTAAGCTAGGTAGCTCTGGTATATTGGTCGTGGTGGTCAGTTCAAGTAAGCTGGGTAGTTCTGGTATATTGGTCGTGGTGGTCAGTTCAAGTAAGCTAGGTAGCTCTGGTATATTGGTCGTGGTGGTCAGTCCAAGTAAGCTGGGTAATTCTGGTATATTGGTCGTGGTGGTCAGTTCAAGTAAGCTGTGTAGTTCTGGTATATGATTCGTGGTGGTCAGTTCAAATAAGCTGGGTAGTTCTGGTATATTATTCGTGGTGGTCAATTCAAGTATGCTAGGTAGTTCTGGTATATTGGTCGTGGTGGTCAGTTCAAGTAAGCTGGGTAGTTCTGGTGTATTGGTCGGGGTGGTCAGTTCAAGTAATCTGGGTAGTTCTGGTATATTGGTCGTGGTGGTCAATCCAAGTAATCTGGGTAGTTCTGGTATATTGGTCGTGGTGGTCAGTTCAAGTAAGCTGGGTAGTTTTGGTATATTATTCGTGGTGGTCAGTTCAAATAAGCTGCGTAGTTCTAGTATATTGGTCGTGGTGGTCAGTTCAAGTAAGCTGGGTAGCTCTGGTATATTGGTCGTGGTGGTCAGTTCAAGTAAGCTAGGTAGCTGTGGTATATTGGTCGTGGTGGTCAGTTCAATAAGCTGGGAAGTTCTGGTATATTGGTCGTGGTGGTCAGTTCAATTAAGCTGAGTAGTTCTGGTATATTCGTCGTGGTTTTCAGTTCAAATAAGCTGCGTAGTTCTAGTATATTGGTCTTGGTGGTCAGATCAATTAAGCTGTGTAGCTCTGGTATGTTGGTCGTGGTGGTCAGTTCAAGTAAGCTAAGTAGCTCTGGTATATTGGTCGTGGTGGTCAGTTCAAGTAAGCTGGGTAGCTCTGGTATATTGGTCGTGGTGGTCAGTTCAAGTAAGCTAAGTAGCTCTGGTATATTGGTCGTGGTGGTCAGTTCAAGTAAGCTGGGTAGTTCTGGTATATTGGTCGTGGTGGTCAGCAGTTCAAGTAAGCTGGGTAGTTCTGGTATATTGATCGTGGTGGTCAGTTCAAGTATGTTAGGTAGCTCTGGTATATTGGTCGAGGTGGATAGTTCAAGTAAGCTGGGTAATTATGGTATATTGTTCGTGGTGGTCAGTTCAAGTAAGCTGGGTAGTTCTGGTATATTATTCGTGGTGGTCAGTTCAAGTAAGCTGGGTAGTTCTGGTATATTGGTCGTGGTGGTCAGTTCAAGTAAGCTAAGTAGCTCCGGTATATTGGTCGTGGTGGTTAGTTCAAGTAAGCTGGGTAGTTCTGGTATATTGGTCGTGGTGGTTAGTTCAAGTAAGCTAGGCAGCTCTGGTATATTGGCCGTGGTGGTCAGTCCAAGTAAGCTGGGTAGTTCTGGTATATTGGTCGTGGTGGTCAGTTCAAATAAGCTGGGTAGTTCTGGTAAATTATTCGTGGTGGTCAATTCAAGTATGCTAGGTAGTTCTGGTATATTGGTCGTGGTGGTCAGTTCAAGTAAGCTGGGTAGTTCTGGTATATTGTTCGTGGTGGTCAGTTCAAGTAAGCTGGGTAGCTCTGGTTTATTGGTCGTGGTGGTCAGTTCAAGTAAGCTAGGTAGCTCTGGTATATTGGTCGTGGTGGTCAGTTCAAGTAAGCTGTGTAGTTCTGGTATATTGGTCGTGGTGGTCAGTTCAAGTAAGCTGGGTAGTTCTGGTATATTATTCGGGGTTGTCCGTTCAAGTAAGCTGGGTAGTTCTGGTATATTGGTCGTGGTGGTCAGTTCAAGTAAGCTGGGTAGTTCTGGTATATTGGTCGTGGTGGTCAGTTCAAGTATGCTGGGTATCTCTGGAATATTGGTCGTGGTGGTCAGTTCAAGTAAGCTAAGTAGCTCTGGTATATTGGTCGTGGTGGTCAGTTCAAGTAAGCTTGGTAGTTCTGGTATATTGGTCGTTGTGGTCAGTCCAAGTAAGCTGGGTAGTTCTAGTATATTGGTCGTGGTGGTCAGTTCAAGTAAGCTGTGTAGTTCTGGTATATGAATCGTGGTGGTCAGTTCAAATAAGCTGGGTAGTTCTGGTGTATTGGTCGTGGTGGTCAGTTCAAGTAATCTAGGTAGCTCTGGTATATTGGTCGTGGTGGTCAGTTCAAGTAAACTGGGTAGTTCTGGTATATTGACCGTGGTGGTCAGTTCAAGTAAGCTATGTAGCTCTGGTATATTGGTCGTGGTGGTCAGTTCAAGTAAGCTGGGTAATTCTGGTATATTTGTCGTGATTGTCAGTTCAAGTAAGCTGGGTAGTTCTGGTATATTGGTCGTGGTGGTCAGCAGTTCAAGTAAGCTGGGTAGATCTGGTATATTGATCGTGGTGGTCAGTTCAAGTAAGCTAAGTAGCTATGGTATATTGGTCGTGGTGGTCAGTTCAAGTAAGCTGGGTAGCTCTGGTATATTGGTCGTGGTGGTCAGTTCAATTAAGGTGGGTAGTTCTGGTATATTGGTCGCGGTGGTCAGTTCAAGTAAGCTGAGTAGTTCTGGTATATTCGTCGTGGTGGTCAGTTCAAATAAGCTGCGTAGTTCTAGTATATTGGTCTTGGTGGTCAGATCAAGTAAACTAGGTAGCTCTAGTATGTTGGTCGTGGTGGTCAGTTCAAGTAAGCTAAGTAGCTCTGGTATATTGGTCGTGGTGGTCAGTTCAAGTAAGCTGGGTAGCTCTGGTATATTGGTCGCGGTGGTCAGTTCAAGTAAGCTAAGTAGCTCTGGTATATTGGTCGTGGTGGTCAGTTCAAGTAAGCTGGGTAGTTCTGGTATATTGGTCGTGGTGGTCAGCAGTTCAAGTAAGCTGGGTAGTTCTGGTATATTGATCGTGGTGGTCAGTTCAAGTATGTTAGGTAGCTCTGGTATATTGGTCGAGGTGGATAGTTCAAGTAAGCTGGGTAATTATGGTATATTGGTCGTGGTGGTCAGTTCAAGTAAGCTGGGTAGTTCTGGTATATTATTCGTGGTGGTTAGTTCATGTAAGCTGGGTAGTTCTGGTATATTGGTCGTGGTGGTCAGTTCAAGTAAGCTGAGTAGTTCTGTTACATTGGTCGTGGTGGTCAGTTCAAATAAGCTGCGTAGTTCTAGTATATTGGTCGTGGTGGTCAGTTCAAGTAAGCTGGGTAGCTCTGGTATATTGGTCGTGATGGTCAGTTCAAGTAAGCTAGGTAGCTATGGTATATTGGTCGTGGTGGTCAGTTCAATAAGCTGGGTAGTTCTGGTATATTGGTCGTGGTGGTCAGTTCAATTAAGCTGAGTAGTTCTGGTATATTCGTCGTGGTGGTCAGTTCAAATAAGCTGCGTAGTTCTAGTATATTGGTCTTGGTGGTCAGATCAAGTAAGCCGTGTAGCTCTGGTATGTTGGTCGTGGTGGTCAGTTCAAGTAAGCTAAGTAGCTCTGGTATATTGGTCGTGGTGGTCAGTTCAAGTAAGCTGGGTAGCTCTGGTATATTGGTCGTGGTGGTCAGTTCAAGTAAGCTAAGTAGCTCTGGTATATTGGTCGTGGTGGTCAGTTCAAGTAAGCTGGGTAGTTCTGGTATATTGGTCGTGGTGGTCAGCAGTTCAAGTAAGCTGGGTAGTTCTGGTATATTGATCGTGGTGGTCAGTTCAAGTATGTTAGGTAGCTCTGGTATATTGGTCGAGGTGGATAGTTCAAGTAAGCTGGGTAATTATGGTATATTGTTCGTGGTGGTCAGTTCAAGTAAGCTGGGTAGTTCTGGTATATTATTCGTGGTGGTCAGTTCAAGTAAGCTGGGTAGTTCTGGTATATTGGTCGTGGTGGTCAGTTCAAGTAAGCTAAGTAGCTCCGGTATATTGGTCGTGGTGGTTAGTTCAAGTAAGCTGGGTAGTTCTGGTATATTGGTCGTGGTGGTTAGTTCAAGTAAGCTAGGCAGCTCTGGTATATTGGCCGTGGTGGTCAGTCCAAGTAAGCTGGGTAGTTCTGGTATATTGGTCGTGGTGGTCAGTTCAAATAAGCTGGGTAGTTCTGGTAAATTATTCGTGGTGGTCAATTCAAGTATGCTAGGTAGTTCTGGTATATTGGTCGTGGTGGTCAGTTCAAGTAAGCTGGGTAGTTCTGGTATATTGTTCGTGGTGGTCAGTTCAAGTAAGCTGGGTAGCTCTGGTTTATTGGTCGTGGTGGTCAGTTCAAGTAAGCTAAGTAGCTCTGGTATATTGGTCGTGGTGGTCAGTTCAAGTAAGCTGTGTAGTTCTGGTATATTGGTCGTGGTGGTCAGTTCAAGTAAGCTGGGTAGTTCTGGTATATTATTCGGGGTTGTCCGTTCAAGTAAGCTGGGTAGTTCTGGTATATTGGTCGTGGTGGTCAGTTCAAGTAAGCTGGGTAGTTCTGGTATATTGGTCGTGGTGGTCAGTTCAAGTATGCTGGGTAGCTCTGGAATATTGGTCGTGGTGGTCAGTTCAAGTAAGCTAGGTAGCTATGGTATATTGGTCGTGGTGGTCAGTTCAATAAGCTGGGTAGTTCTGGTATATTGGTCGTGGTGGTCAGTCCAATTAAGGTGGGTAGTTCTGGTATATTGGTCGTGGTGGTCAGTTCAAGTAAGCTGAGTAGTTCTGGTATATTCGTCGTGGTGGTCAGTTCAAATAAGCTGCGTAGTTCTAGTATATTGGTCTTGGTGGTCAGATCAAGTAAGCTGGGTAGCTCTAGTATGTTGGTCGTGGTGGTCAGTTCAAGTAAGCTAAGTAGCTCTGGTATATTGGTCGTGGTGGTCAGTTCAAGTAAGCTGGGTAGTTCTGGTATATTGGTCGTGGTGGTCAATTCAAGTAAGCTAGGCAGCTCTGGTATATTCGTCGTGGTAGTCAGTCCAAGTAAGCTGGGTAGCTCTGGTATATTGGTCGTGGTGGTCAGTTCAAGTAAGCTAAGTAGCTCTGGTATATTGGTCGTGGTGGTCAGTTCAAGTAAGCTGGGTAGTTCTGGTATATTGGTCGTGGTGGTCAGCAGTTCAAGTAAGCTGGGTAGTTCTGGTATATTGATCGTGGTGGTCAGTTCAAGTATGTTAGGTAGCTCTGGTATATTGGTCGAGGTGGATAGTTCAAGTAAGCTGGGTAATTATGGTATATTGTTCGTGGTGGTCAGTTCAAGTAAGCTGGGTAGTTCTGGTATATTATTCGTGGTGGTCAGTTCAAGTAAGCTGGGTAGTTCTGGTATATTGGTCGTGGTGGTCAGTTCAAGTAAGCTAAGTAGCTCCGGTATATTGGTCGTGGTGGTTAGTTCAAGTAAGCTGGGTAGTTCTGGTATATTGGTCGTGGTGGTTAGTTCAAGTAAGCTAGGCAGCTCTGGTATATTGGCCGTGGTGGTCAGTCCAAGTAAGCTGGGTAGTTCTGGTATATTGGTCGTGGTGGTCAGTTCAAATAAGCTGGGTAGTTCTGGTAAATTATTCGTGGTGGTCAATTCAAGTATGCTAGGTAGTTCTGGTATATTGGTCGTGGTGGTCAGTTCAAGTAAGCTGGGTAGTTCTGGTATATTGTTCGTGGTGGTCAGTTCAAGTAAGCTGGGTAGCTCTGGTTTATTGGTCGTGGTGGTCAGTTCAAGTAAGCTAAGTAGCTCTGGTATATTGGTCGTGGTGGTCAGTTCAAGTAAGCTGTGTAGTTCTGGTATATTGGTCGTGGTGGTCAGTTCAAGTAAGCTGGGTAGTTCTGGTATATTATTCGGGGTTGTCCGTTCAAGTAAGCTGGGTAGTTCTGGTATATTGGTCGTGGTGGTCAGTTCAAGTAAGCTGGGTAGTTCTGGTATATTGGTCGTGGTGGTCAGTTCAAGTATGCTGGGTAGCTCTGGAATATTGGTCGTGGTGGTCAGTTCAAGTAAGCTATGTAGCTATGGTATATTGGTCGTGGTGGTCAGTTCAATAAGCTGGGTAGTTCTGGTATATTGGTCGTGGTGGTCAGTCCAATTAAGGTGGGTAGTTCTGGTATATTGGTCGTGGTGGTCAGTTCAAGTAAGCTGAGTAGTTCTGGTATATTCGTCGTGGTGGTCAGTTCAAATAAGCTGCGTAGTTCTAGTATATTGGTCTTGGTGGTCAGATCAAGTAAGCTGGGTAGCTCTAGTATGTTGGTCGTGGTGGTCAGTTCAAGTAAGCTAAGTAGCTCTGGTATATTGGTCGTGGTGGTCAGTTCAAGTAAGCTGGGTAGTTCTGGTATATTGGTCGTGGTGGTCAATTCAAGTAAGCTAGGCAGCTCTGGTATATTCGTCGTGGTAGTCAGTCCAAGTAAGCTGGGTAGTTCTGGTATATTGGTCGTGGTGGTCAGTTCAAGTAAGCTGAGTAGTTCTGGTATATTGGTCGTGGTGGTCAGTTCAAATAAGCTGCGTAGTTCTAGTATATTGGTCTTGGTGGTCAGATCAAGTAAGCTGTGAAGCTCTGGTATGTTGGTCGTGGTGGTCAGTTCAAGTAAGCTAGGTAGCTCTGGTAAATTGGTCGTGGTGGTCAGTTCAAGTAAGCTGGGTAGTTCTGGTATATTGGTCGTGGTGGTCAGTTCAAGTAAGCTAGGTAGCTCTGGTATATTGGTCGTGGTGGTCAGTCCAAGTAAGCTGGGTAATTCTGGTATATTGGTCGTGGTGGTCAGTTCAAGTAAGCTGTGTAGTTCCGGTATATGATTCGTGGTGGTCAGTTCAAATAAGCTGGGTAGTTCTGGTATATTATTCGTGGTGGTCAATTCAAGTATGCTAGGTAGTTCTGGTATATTGGTCGTGGTGGTCAGTTCAAGTAAGCTGGGTAGTTCTGGTGTATTGGTCGGGGTGGTCAGTTCAAGTAATCTGGGTAGTTCTGGTATATTGGTCGTGGTGGTCAATCCAAGTAATCTGGGTAGTTCTGGTATATTGGTCGTGGTGGTCAGTTCAAGTAAGCTGGGTAGTTCTGGTATATTGGTCGTGGTGGTCAGTTCAAGTAAGCTGGGTAGTTCTGGTGTATTGGTCGGGGTGGTCAGTTCAAGTAATCTGGGTAGTTCTGGTATATTGGTCGTGGTGGTCAATCCAAGTAATCTGGGTAGTTCTGGTATATTGGTCGTGGTGGTCAGTTCAAGTAAGCTGGGTAGTTTTGGTATATTATTCGTGGCGGTCAGTTCAAATAAGCTGGGTAGTTCTGGTGTATTGGTCGTGGTGGTCAGTTCAAGTAAGCTAGGTAGCTCTGGTATATTGGTCGTGGTGGTCAGTTCAAGTAAACTGGGTAGTTCTGGTATATTGGTCGTGGTGGTCAGTTCAAGTAAGCTATGTAGCTCTGGTATATTGGTCGTAGTGGTCAGTTCAAGTAAGCTGGGTAATTCTGGTATATTGGTCGTGATTGTCAGTTCAATAAGCTGGGTAGTTCTGGTATATTGGTCGTGGTGGTCAGCAGTTCAAGTAAGCTGGGTAGTTCTGGTATATTGATCGTGGTGGTCAGTTCAAGTAAGCTATGTAACTCTGGTATATTGGTCGTGGTGGATAGTTGAAGTAAGCTGGGTAATTCTGGTATATTGGTCATGGTGGTCAGTTCAAGTAAGCTGGGTAGTTCTGGTGTATTGGTCGTGGAGGTCAGTTCAAGTAAGCTAGGTAGCTCTGGTATATTGGTCGTGGTTGTCAGTTCAAGTAAACTGGGTAGTTCTGGTATATTGATCGTGGTGGTCAGTTCAAGTAAGCTATGTAGCTCTGGTATATTGGTCGTGGTGGTCAGTTCAAGTAAGCTGGGTAATTCTGGTATATTGGTCGTGGTGGTCAGTTCAAGTAAGCTGGGTATTTCTGGTATATTGGTCGTGGTGGTCAGTTCAAGTAAGCTGGGTAGTTCTGGTATATTGATCGTGGTGGTCAGTTCAATAAGCTAGGTAGCTCTGGTATATTGGTCGTGGTGGATAGTTCAAGTAAGCTGGGTAATTCTGGTGTATTGGTCGTGGTGGTCAGTTCAAGTAAGCTGGGTAGTTCTGGTATATTATTCGTGGTGGTCAGTTCATGTAAGCTGGGTAGTTCTGGTATATTGGTCTTGGTGGTCAGTTCAAGTAAGCTGAGTAGTTCTGTTATATTGGTCGTGGTGGTCAGTTCAAATAAGCTGAGTAGTTCTGGTATATTCGTCGTGGTTTTCAGTTCAAATAAGCTGCGTAGTTCTAGTATATTGGTCTTGGTGGTCAGATCAAGTAAGCTGTGTAGCTCTGGTATGTTGGTCGTGGTGGTCAGTTCAAGTAAGCTAAGTAGCTCTGGTATATTGGTCGTGGTGGTCAGTTCAAGTAAGCTGGGTAGCTCTGGTATATTGGTCGTGGTGGTCAGTTCAAGTAAGCTAAGTAGCTCTGGTATATTGGTCGTGGTGGTCAGTTCAAGTAAGCTGGGTAGTTCTGGTATATTGGTCGTGGTGGTCAGCAGTTCAAGTAAGCTGGGTAGTTCTGGTATATTGATCGTGGTGGTCAGTTCAAGTATGTTAGGTAGCTCTGGTATATTGGTCGAGGTGGATAGTTCAAGTAAGCTGGGTAATTATGGTATATTGGTCGTGGTGGTCAGTTCAAGTAAGCTGGGTAGTTCTGGTATATTATTCGTGGTGGTCAGTTCAAGTAAGCTGGGTAGTTCTGGTATATTGGTCGTGGTGGTCAGTTCAAGTAAGCTAAGTAGCTCCGGTATATTGGTCGTGGTGGTTAGTTCAAGTAAGCTGGGTAGTTCTGGTATATTGGTCGTGGTGGTTAGTTCAAGTAAGCTAGGCAGCTCTGGTATATTGGCCGTGGTGGTCAGTCCAAGTAAGCTGGGTAGTTCTGGTATATTGGTCGTGGTGGTCAGTTCAAATAAGCTGGGTAGTTCTGGTAAATTATTCGTGGTGGTCAATTCAAGTATGCTAGGTAGTTCTGGCATATTGGTCGTGGTGGTCAGTTCAAGTAAGCTGGGTAGTTCTGGTATATTGTTCGTGGTGGTCAGTTCAAGTAAGCTGGGTAGCTCTGGTTTATTGGTCGTGGTGGTCAGTTCAAGTAAGCTAGGTAGCTCTGGTATATTGGTCGTGGTGGTCAGTTCAAGTAAGCTGTGTAGTTCTGGTATATTGGTCGTGGTGGTCAGTTCAAGTAAGCTGGGTAGTTCTGGTATATTATTCGGGGTTATCCGTTCAAGTAAGCTGGGTAGTTCTGGTATATTGGTCGTGGTGGTCAGTTCAAGTAAGCTGGGTAGTTCTGGTATATTGGTCGTGGTGGTCAGTTCAAGTATGCTGGGTAGCTCTGGAATATTGGTCGTGGTGGTCAGTTCAAGTAAGCTAGGTAGCTATGGTATATTGGTCGTGGTGGTCAGTTCAATAAGCTGGGTAGTTCTGGTATATTGGTCGTGGTGGTCAGTTCAATTAAGGTGGGTAGTTCTGGTATATTGGTCGTGGTGGTCAGTTCAAGTAAGCTGAGTAGTTCTGGTATATTCGTCGTGGTGGTCAGTTCAAATAAGCTGCGTAGTTCTAGTATATTGGTCTTGGTGGTCAGATCAAGTAAGCTGGGTAGCTCTAGTATGTTGGTCGTGGTGGTCAGTTCAAGTAAGCTAAGTAGCTCTGGTATATTGGTCGTGGTGGTCAGTTCAAGTAAGCTGGGTAGTACTGGTATATTGGTCGTGGTGGTCAGTTCAAGTAAGCTAAGCAGCTCTGGTATATTCGTCGTGGTAGTCAGTCCAAGTAAGCTGGGTAGTTCTGGTATATTGGTCGTGGTGGTCAGTTCAAGTAAGCTGAGTAGTTCTGGTATATTGGTCGTGGTGGTCAGTTCAAATAAGCTGCGTAGTTCTAGTATATTGGTCTTGGTGGTCAGATCAAGTAAGCTGGGAAGCTCTGGTATGTTTGTCGTGGTGGTCAGTTCAAGTAAGCTAGGTAGCTCTGGTATATTGGTCGTGGTGGTCAGTTCAAGTAAGCTGGGTAGTTCTGGTATATTGGTCGTGGTGGTCAGTTCAAGTAAGCTAGGTAGCTCTGGTATATTGGTCGTGGTGGTCAGTCCAAGTAAGCTGGGTAATTCTGGTATATTGGTCGTGGTGGTCAGTTCAAGTAAGCTGTGTAGTTCTGGTATATGATTCGTGGTGGTCAGTTCAAATAAGCTGGGTAGTTCTGGTATATTATTCGTGGTGGTCAATTCAAGTATGCTAGGTAGTTCTGGTATATTGGTCGTGGTGGTCAGTTCAAGTAAGCTGGGTAGTTCTGGTGTATTGGTCGGGGTGGTCAGTTCAAGTAATCTGGGTAGTTCTGTTATATTGGTCGTGGTGGTCAATCCAAGTAATCTGGGTAGTTCTGGTATATTGGTCGTGGTGGTCAGTTCAAGTAAGCTGGGTAGTTTTGGTATATTATTCGTGGCGGTCAGTTCAAATAAGCTGGGTAGTTCTGGTGTATTGGTCGTGGTGGTCAGTTCAAGTAAGCTAGGTAGCTCTGGTATATTGGTCGTGGTGGTCAGTTCAAGTAAACTGGGTAGTTCTGGTATATTGGTCGTGGTGGTCAGTTCAAGTAAGCTATGTAGCTCTGGTATATTGGTCGTAGTGGTCAGTTCAAGTAAGCTGGGTAATTCTGGTATATTGGTCGTGATTGTCAGTTCAATAAGCTGGGTAGTTCTGGTATATTGGTCGTGGTGGTCAGCAGTTCAAGTAAGCTGGGTAGTTCTGGTATATTGATCGTGGTGGTCAGTTCAAGTAAGCTAGGTAACTCTGGTATATTGGTCGTGGTGGATAGTTGAAGTAAGCTGGGTAATTCTGGTATATTGGTCATGGTGGTCAGTTCAAGTAAGCTGGGTAGTTCTGGTGTATTGGTCGTGGAGGTCAGTTCAAGTAAGCTAGGTAGCTCTGGTATATTGGTCGTGGTTGTCAGTTCAAGTAAACTGGGTAGTTCTGGTATATTGATCGTGGTGGTCAGTTCAAATAAGCTATGTAGCTCTGGTATATTGGTCGTGGTGGTCAGTTCAAGTAAGCTGGGTAATTCTGGTATATTGGTCGTGGTTGTCAGTTCAAGTAAGCTGGGTAGTTCTGGTATATTGGTCGTGGTGGTCAGTTCAAGTAAGCTGGGTAGTTCTGGTATATTGATCGTGGTGGTCAGTTCAATAAGCTAGGTAGCTCTGGTATATTGGTCGTGGTGGATAGTTCAAGTAAGCTGGGTAATTCTGGTGTATTGGTCGTGGTGGTCAGTTCAAGTAAGCTGGGTAGTTCTGGTATATTATTCGTGGTGGTCAGTTCATGTAAGCTGGGTAGTTCTGGTATATTGGTCGTGGTGGTCAGTTCAAGTAAGCTGAGTAGTTCTGTTATATTGGTCGTGGTGGTCAGTTCAAATAAGCTGAGTAGTTCTGGTATATTCGTCGTGGTTTTCAGTTCAAATAAGCTGCGTAGTTCTAGTATATTGGTCTTGGTGGTCAGATCAAGTAAGCTGTGTAGCTCTGGTATGTTGGTCGTGGTGGTCAGTTCAAGTAAGCTAAGTAGCTCTGGTATATTGGTCGTGGTGGTCAGTTCAAGTAAGCTGGTTAGCTCTGGTATATTGGTCGTGGTGGTCAGTTCAAGTAAGCTAAGTAGCTCTGGTATATTGGTCGTGGTGGTCAGTTCAAGTAAGCTGGGTAGTTCTGGTATATTGGTCGTGGTGGTCAGCAGTTCAAGTAAGCTGGGTAGTTCTGGTATATTGATCGTGGTGGTCAGTTCAAGTATGTTAGGTAGCTCTTGTATATTGGTCGAGGTGGATAGTTCAAGTAAGCTGGGTAATTATGGTATATTGGTCGTGGTGGTCAGTTCAAGTAAGCTGGGTAGTTCTGGTATATTATTCGTGGTGGTCAGTTCAAGTAAGCTGGGTAGTTCTGTTATATTGGTCGTGGTGGTCAGTTCAAGTAAGCTAAGTAGCTCCGGTATATTGGTCGTGGTGGTTAGTTCAAATAAGCTGGGTAGTTCTGGTATATTGGTCGTGGTGGTTAGTTCAAGTAAGCTAGGCAGCTCTGGTATATTGGCCGTGGTGGTCAGTCCAAGTAAGCTGGGTAGTTCTGGTATATTGGTCGTGGTGGTCAGTTCAAATAAGCTGGGTAGTTCTGGTAAATTATTCGTGGTGGTCAATTCAAGTATGCTAGGTAGTTCTGGTATATTGGTCGTGGTGGTCAGTTCAAGTAAGCTGGGTAGTTCTGGTATATTGTTCGTGGTGGTCAGTTCAAGTAAGCTGGGTAGCTCTGGTTTATTGGTCGTGGTGGTCAGTTCAAGTAAGCTAGGTAGCTCTGGTATATTGGTCGTGGTGGTCAGTTCAAGTAAGCTGTGTAGTTCTGGTATATTGGTCGTGGTGGTCAGTTCAAGTAAGCTGGGTAGTTCTGGTATATTATTCGGGGTTGTCCGTTCAAGTAAGCTGGGTAGTTCTGGTATATTGGTCGTGGTGGTCAGTTCAAGTAAGCTGGGTAGTTCTTATATTGGTCGTGGTGGTCAGTTCAAGTATGCTGGGTAGCTCTGGAATATTGGTCGTGGTGGTCAGTTCAAGTAAGCTAGGTAGCTATGGTATATTGGTCGTGGTGGTCAGTTCAATAAGCTGGGTAGTTTTGGTATATTGGTCGTGGTGGTCAGTCCAATTAAGGTGGGTAGTTCTGGTATATTGGTCGTGGTGGTCAGTTCAAGTAAGCTGAGTAGTTCTGGTATATTCGTCGTGGTGGTCAGTTCAAATAAGCTGCGTAGTTCTAGTATATTGGTCTTGGTGGTCAGATCAAGTAAGCTGGGTAGCTCTAGTATGTTGGTCGTGGTGGTCAGTTCAAGTAAGATAAGTAGCTCTGGTATATTGGTCGTGGTGGTCAGTTCAAGTAAGCTGGGTAGTTCTGGTATATTGGTCGTGGTGGTCAATTCAAGTAAGCTAGGCAGCTCTGGTATATTCGTCGTGGTAGTCAGTCCAAGTAAGCTGGGTAGTTCTGGTATATTGGTCGTGGTGGTCAGTTCAAGTAAGCTGAGTAGTTCTGGTATATTGGTCGTGGTGGTCAGTTCAAATAAGCTGCGTAGTTCTAGTATATTGGTCTTGGTGGTCAGATCAAGTAAGCTGTGAAGCTCTGGTATGTTGGTCGTGGTGGTCAGTTCAAGTAAGCTAGGTAGCTCTGGTATATTGGTCGTGGTGGTCAGTTCAAGTAAGCTGGGTAGTTCTGGTATATTGGTCGTGGTGGTCAGTTCAAGTAAGCTAGGTAGCTCTGGTATATTGGTCGTGGTGGTCAGTCCAAGTAAGCTGGGTAATTCTGGTATATTGGTCGTGGTGGTCAGTTCAAGTAAGCTGTGTAGTTCTGGTATATGATTCGTGGTGGTCAGTTCAAATAAGCTGGGTAGTTCTGGTATATTATTCGTGGTGGTCAATTCAAGTATGCTAGGTAGTTCTGGTATATTGGTCGTGGTGGTCAGTTCAAGTAAGCTGGGTAGTTCTGGTATATTGGTCGGGGTGGTCAGTTCAAGTAATCTGGGTAGTTCTGGTATATTGGTCGTGGTGGTCAATCCAAGTAATCTGGGTAGTTCTGGTATATTGGTCGTGGTGGTCAGTTCAAGTAAGCTGGGTAGTTTTGGTATATTATTCGTGGTGGTCAGTTCAAATAAGCTGCGTAGTTCTAGTATATTGGTCGTGGTGGTCAGTTCAAGTAAGCTGGGTAGCTCTGGTATATTGGTCGTGGTGGTCAGTTCAAGTAAGCTAGGTAGCTATGGTATATTGGTCGTGGTGGTCAGTTCAATAAGCTGGGTAGTTCTGGTATATTGGTCGTGGTGGTCAGTTCAATTAAGCTGAGTAGTTCTGGTATATTCGTCGTGGTTTTCAGTTCAAATAAGCTGCGTAGTTCTAGTATATTGGTCTTGGTGGTCAGATCAAGTAAGCTGTGTAGCTCTGGTATGTTGGTCGTGGTGGTCAGTTCAAGTAAGCTAAGTAGCTCTGGTATATTGGTCGTGGTGGTCAGTTCAATTAAGCTGGGTAGCTCTGGTATATTGGTCGTGGTGGTCAGTTCAAGTAAGCTAAGTAGCTCTGGTATATTGGTCGTGGTGGTCAGTTCAAGTAAGCTGGGTAGTTCTGGTATATTGGTCGTGGTGGTCAGCAGTTCAAGTAAGCTGGGTAGTTCTGGTATATTGATCGTGGTGGTCAGTTCAAGTATGTTAGGTAGCTCTGGTATATTGGTCGAGGTGGATAGTTCAAGTAAGCTGGGTAATTATGGTATATTGGTCGTGGTGGTCAGTTCAAGTAAGCTGGGTAGTTCTGGTATATTATTCGTGGTGGTCAGTTCAAGTAAGCTGGGTAGTTCTGGTATATTGGTCGTGGTGGTCAGTTCAAGTAAGCTAAGTAGCTCCGGTATATTGGTCGTGGTGGTTAGTTCAAGTAAGCTGGGTAGTTCTGGTATATTGGTCGTGGTGGTTAGTTCAAGTAAGCTAGGCAGCTCTGGTATATTGGCCGTGGTGGTCAGTCCAAGTAAGCTGGGTAGTTCTGGTATATTGGTCGTGGTGGTCAGTTCAAATAAGCTGGGTAGTTCTGGTAAATTATTCGTGGTGGTCAATTCAAGTATGCTAGGTAGTTCTGGTATATTGGTCGTGGTGGTCAGTTCAAGTAAGCTGGGTAGTTCTGGTATATTGTTCGTGGTGGTCAGTTCAAGTAAGCTGGGTAGCTCTGGTTTATTGGTCGTGGTGGTCAGTTCAAGTAAGCTAGGTAGCTCTGGTATATTGGTCGTGGTGGTCAGTTCAAGTAAGCTGTGTAGTTCTGGTATATTGGTCGTGGTGGTCAGTTCAAGTAAGCTGGGTAGTTCTGGTATATTATTCGGGGTTGTCCGTTCAAGTAAGCTGGGTAGTTCTGGTATATTGGTCGTGGTGGTCAGTTCAAGTAAGCTGGGTAGTTCTGGTATATTGGTCGTGGTGGTCAGTTCAAGTATGCTGGGTAGCTCTGGAATATTGGTCGTGGTGGTCAGTTCAAGTAAGCTAGGTAGCTATGGTATATTGGTCGTGGTGGTCAGTTCAATAAGCTGGGTAGTTCTGGTATATTGGTCGTGGTGGTCAGTTCAATTAAGGTGGGTAGTTCTGGTATATTGGTCGTGGTGGTCAGTTCAAGTAAGCTGAGTAGTTCTGGTATATTCGTCGTGGTGGTCAGTTCAAATAAGCTGCGTAGTTCTAGTATATTGGTCTTGGTGGTCAGATCAAGTAAGCTGGGTAGCTCTAGTATGTTGGTCGTGGTGGTCAGTTCAAGTAAGCTAAGTAGCTCTGGTATATTGGTCGTGGTGGTCAGTTCAAGTAAGCTGGGTAGTTCTGGTATATTGGTCGTGGTGGTCAGTTCAAGTAAGCTAAGCAGCTCTGGTATATTCGTCGTGGTAGTCAGTCCAAGTAAGCTGGGTAGTTCTGGTATATTGGTCGTGGTGGTCAGTTCAAGTAAGCTGAGTAGTTCTGGTATATTGGTCGTGGTGGTCAGTTCAAATAAGCTGCGTAGTTCTAGTATATTGGTCTTGGTGGTCAGATCAAGTAAGCTGGGAAGCTCTGGTATGTTGGTCGTGGTGGTCAGTTCAAGTAAGCTAGGTAGCTCTGGTATATTGGTCGTGGTGGTCAGTTCAAGTAAGCTGGGTAGTTGTGGTATATTGGTCGTGGTGGTCAGCTCAAGTAAGCTAGGTAGCTCTGGTATATTGGTCGTGGTGGTCAGTCCAAGTAAGCTGGGTAATTCTGGTATATTGGTCGTGGTGGTCAGTTCAAGTAAGCTGTGTAGTTCTGGTATATGATTCGTGGTGGTCAGTTCAAATAAGCTGGGTAGTTCTGGTATATTATTCGTGGTGGTCAATTCAAGTATGCTAGGTAGTTCTGGTATATTGGTCGTGGTGGTCAGTTCAAGTAAGCTGGGTAGTTCTGGTGTATTGGTCGGGGTGGTCAGTTCAAGTAATCTGGGTAGTTCTGTTATATTGGTCGTGGTGGTCAATCCAAGTAATCTGGGTAGTTCTGGTATATTGGTCGTGGTGGTCAGTTCAAGTAAGCTGGGTAGTTTTGGTATATTATTCGTGGCGGTCAGTTCAAATAAGCTGGGTAGTTCTGGTGTATTGGTCGTGGTGGTCAGTTCAAGTAAGCTAGGTAGCTCTGGTATATTGGTCGTGGTGGTCAGTTCAAGTAAACTGGGTAGTTCTGGTATATTGTTCGTGGTGGTCAGTTCAAGTAAGCTATGTAGCTCTGGTATATTGGTCGTAGTGGTCAGTTCAAGTAAGCTGGGTAATTCTGGTATATTGGTCGTGATTGTCAGTTCAATAAGCTGGGTAGTTCTGGTATATTGGTCGTGGTGGTCAGCAGTTCAAGTAAGCTGGGTAGTTCTGGTATATTGATCGTGGTGGTCAGTTCAAGTAAGCTAGGTAACTCTGGTATATTGGTCGTGGTGGATAGTTGAAGTAAGCTGGGTAATTCTGGTATATTGGTCATGGTGGTCAGTTCAAGTAAGCTGGGTAGTTCTGGTGTATTGGTCGTGGAGGTCAGTTCAAGTAAGCTAGGTAGCTCTGGTATATTGGTCGTGGTTGTCAGTTCAAGTAAACTGGGTAGTTCTGGTATATTGATCGTGGTGGTCAGTTCAAGTAAGCTATGTAGCTCTGGTATATTGGTCGTGGTGGTCAGTTCAAGTAAGCTGGGTAATTCTGGTATATTGGTCGTGGTGGTCAGTTCAAGTAAGCTGGGTAGTTCTGGTATATTGGTCGTGGTGGTCAGTTCAAGTAAGCTGGGTAGTTCTGGTATATTGATCGTGGTGGTCAGTTCAATAAGCTAGGTAGCTCTGGTATATTGGTCGTGGTGGATAGTTCAAGTAAGTTGGGTAATTCTGGTGTATTGGTCGTGGTGGTCAGTTCAAGTAAGCTGGGTAGTTCTGGTATATTATTCGTGGTGGTCAGTTCATGTAAGCTGGGTAGTTCTGGTATATTGGTCGTGGTGGTCAGTTCAAGTAAGCTGAGTAGTTCTGTTATATTGGTCGTGGTGGTCAGTTCAAATAAGCTGCGTAGTTCTAGTATATTGGTCGTGGTGGTCAGTTCAAGTAAGCTGGGTAGCTCTGGTATATTGGTCTTGGTGGTCAGTTCAAGTAAGCTAGGTAGCTATGGTATATTGGTCGTGGTGGTCAGTTCAATAAGCTGGGTAGTTCTGGTATATTGGTCGTGGTGGTCAGTTCAATTAAGCTGAGTAGTTCTGGTATATTCGTCGTGGTGGTCAGTTCAAATAAGCTGCGTAGTTCTAGTATATTGGTTTTGGTGGTCAGATCAAGTAAGCTGTGTAGCTCTGGTATGTTGGTCTTGGTGGTCAGTTCAAGAAAGCTGGGTAGCTCTGGTATATTGGTCGTGGTGGTCAGTTCAAGTAAGCTAAGTAGCTCTGGTATATTGGTCGTGGTGGTCAGTTCAAGTAAGCTGGGTAGTTCTGGTATATTGGTCGTGGTGGTCAGCAGTTCAAGTAAGCTGGGTAGTTCTGGTATATTGATCGTGGTGGTCAGTTCAAGTATGTTAGGTAGCTCTGGTATATTGGTCGAGGTGGATAGTTCAAGTAAGCTGGGTAATTATGGTATATTGGTCGTGGTGGTCAGTTCAAGTAAGCTGGGTAGTTCTGGTATATTATTCGTGGTGGTCAGTTCAAGTAAGCTGGGTAGTTCTGGTATATTGGTCGTGGTGATCAGTTC
>OY759274.1:2580825-2603325 GCA_963662155.1 Lamellibrachia columna | reverse complement strand
GCGGCTCTCCGCAAGCTCTCAACGGAAAGCAAGAAGATGGGCGTCACCCTTGGTGGTCGTGGCTATGGCAAGTTGACACAGGCCACGATCACCAAGCTCACTGCCTATTACGGTAAGGCAATACAAGCCTATTACGGTAAGGCAATACGAGCCTATTACGGTAAGGCAATACGAGCCTATTACGGTAAGGCAATACGAGCCTATTACGGTAAGGCAATACGAGTCTATTACGGTAAGGCAATACGAGCCTATTACGGTAAGGCAATACGAGCCTATTACGATAAGGCAATACGAGCCTATTACGGTAAGGCAATACGAGCCCACGGAGGAACCCGCGACGCCATGACTGATGCTGTGTTCGCAACATTCTACCACGCCATCTCAACTGATGATGACCCACAGCATGACCGATGTCATGACGGTGAGGGCAGTTGGTGCTTCTTCAAGCGAGCCCAGGCCACTGGCGAGACACCCGGCCCTCACCGAGACAACATCGGCACGCCCCTGTCACCTGAAGTGGCACCTCACGTGAAGGAAGTGTACGCACAGCTTGGCCATCCCAGTCTTCTCGGTCGGTGTGTGAGAGGGGAGACGCAGAATGCCAATGAATCTCTTCATTCAAAGATCTGGGGTAAATGTCCGAAAACTGGTTTTGTTGGCATCGAAAGGTTGACTGCGGCTGCGTGTTCTGCCATTTGCGAGTTCAACAGTGGTGTCGAACTCGTCATTCGCAAGCTGTGCGATGCAATGGACATCATGCCTGGCAAACGGATGGTGGCATCAGCCCAGAGAGCTGATGCCCAACGACTGAGACAGGCACAAGTCAGCACAAAGGAGGCGAGGCGTGCTCGCTAGGTGGCTCGTGCTGCACGACAAGACAACAGCACTGGTTATGCACCAGGTGCATTCTAGTGGGTTTACAGCTGGTTATACCCTGCACACATATACTGTACCACTGTGTTACATTACTGACATTAGCATTCACAATAATGTCTTTATTTTGCTTGTCATCGTAATTTTTTATTACGACATACTTGTAAAATATATAGTGCACTGTAATGCCTACAGTGCAGTTTTCACTCTGCACACACACACACACACACACACACACACACACACACACACACACACACACACACACACACACACACACACACACACACACACACACACCCACACACACACACACACACACAAACACACACACACACACACACACACACACACACACACACACACATACACACACACACACACACACACACACACACACACACACACACACACATATATATATATATATATATATATATATATATATATATATATATATATATATATATATATATATATATATATATATATATATATATATATAATACATATAATACCACAGCACTGCATACTCTTATCTTAGGCTGATGGAACATTTCAATTTCAACAGTGGACCATGTACATGTTTGCATATAAAGGATTATGTATGTATGTTGTTGCTTACTTGTTTATTATGTGTCTACTGAATGTGGTGGTTGGAAATGTTCTTTACCTGAGAGACATAATGGTAGATAACTTATTTGCAAAATTATATTAATTTACACATACACTTTTAGATATGACAATGTCATGTTCAAGTTGCTAAACCTTTCACTGTTTTTTCCTGTAAATCACGTTTTTCGTCACCGTCGTTACTTACAAAGGGTGTAACTCCTTTATTTATCAGTGTAATTGCTTCAGATGTGTGTCAGTACACGATGAAACCTTGCTCCTAAGGACCATAGAGCCATTTTGTTAGGTACATGTTATTCTCAAAGTTTGCTATGAATGTAGACTGTCATCGCTAATTTTGATTACACCATACTTGTGAAATATATGGAAATTAAGATTTTTTTATGTTATTGTTATATCCCTCTTTGGTAATTATCATTATCATTTCAAGTGTATGCACACCAATTTTCATTTCATTTGGTCTACCCATTACCAAGATACAGCTCTTATAAGAAACATGCATTAAAATCCAAGATGGCCGCCGTTTCCATGGGAACGCATCTCATAAAAAATCTTTTAAAATCTGGTATATTAAACTTACTCGTATTAACATACTGTAAAAATTTCAACTTCATTGGTAAAATAATAAATCAGTTTTTCACCAGCTAATGACCTTAACTAATGCTGCTTTGTGTCCTCTGTTTCTACTGCCTTCTTTAAGTTTGAAGAACATATTCCTATCAACATCCTCATAACCGTTCACTATTTTAAACACTTCTATTTGGTCTCCTCTTAGTCTCTTGGTCTCTAGTGTTGTCAAACCACATTGTAATAAGCGGCTTTCGTAACTAAGGTCTTTCAATTCTGGAATCATTTTAGTTGCTCTTCGTTGTATTCTTTCTAGCTTGTCTATGTCCTTTTACGATCCGGCCGCCATGCTTGAATACAATATTCCAAATGTGGTCAACTATTGCTTTGTACAGGGGTACATTTAGCTGTTTCTCCTTAAACGTGATAGTTCTCCTAATTAGCCCCAGAACTTGATTTCCTTTCGAAGCAGCAATCCGACATTGCTCCGAAACTTTCATGTCAGCACTAAATGTTACTCTTACGTCCTTTTCTTGTGTGGCTCTACATAATAAAACACCCCCAATTTTATATTCTTTGTCCATGTTTCCAAGTCCTATGTGTATGCATTTACACTTCCCAAAATTGAATAATATTTGCCATTTTTCTGATAATTTAACTAATTTATCTAGATCATCCTGGAAACTTTGTTTATCTGTAACATTAATAACCTTTCTGAATACTTTTGTATCATCTGCAAATTTCAGTGCTTTACTAGATATGTCATCTTTCAAATCATTTATATATATTAAGAACAGTATAGGACCTAATACTGATCCCTGTGGTACCCCACTCAGTACAGATTTCCAGTTTGAAATCTCACCATCTACTATTACTCTCTGTCTTCTGTGTGTAAGCCACTCTTCTATCCAGTACCTATACCATGGGCTTTTAGTTTAAGTAAAAATCTTTGATGTGGCACTTTATCGAAAGCTTTCTGAAAATCTAAGTAAACAACATCCACTGGTGACCCGTCATCTACCCACTTTATAATTTCTTCTAAAAAACATAAGAGATTGGTTAGACATGACCTTGCTTTTAGAAACCCGTGTTGAGATGTATTTATTAATTTATGTTTTACAAGGAATTCCACCATGTGGTCTCTAATTAATGTTTCGAGTAATTTACATACAACTGATGTTAAACTCACTGGTCTGCAATGTTCTGGCTTGTTCCTCGATCCCTTCTTAAATAGCGGCATAATGTTTGCACGTGATCGACCCGTCGTGTCGGGATTGGGAATTGTCTATACTTACTTTCACCATTTTCCGGTGATAAACCGAATTATTACATGCAAAATGGGATTGCATGGAGAAAAGAATAACGTTGTGACTGCCAGTTTACCATGATAATATAACTTTATATACTTTATAATATAACTTTGTTTGTGTAAATACAGTAATAAAAGTCCGATTGCTCGACTAATGGAATGCGTCAAGAAGAGTGTAAATATGATAATGGTATCCGCTGTATCAGCAAAATACAAGAATGTTTGTATATAATAAATAAATTGCTCGACTAATGGAATGCTCCAAGAAGAGTGTCAATATGATAATGGTATTCGCTGTATCAGCAAAATACAAGAATGTTTGTATATAATAAATAAATTGCTCGACTAATGGAATGCTCCAAGAAGAGTGTCAATATGATAATGGTATCCGCTGTATCAGCAAAATACAAGAATGTTTGTATATAATAAATAAATTGCTCGACTAATGGAATGCTCCAAGAAGAGTGTCAATGTGATAATGGTATCCGCTGTATCAGCAAAATACAAGAATGTTTGTATATAATAAATAAATTGCTCGACTAATGGAATGCGCCAAGAAGAGTGTAAATTTGATAATGGTATCCACTGTATCAGGAAGATCTTCGTCGTTGCTATTTCAAGAGTCTCTGCATACACGATGTCACATGGCCAGTGTGTATGCGTGCGCATGTCTTTGTATTTATTAATTCTTACTTTGAAAACGAAACATGTAATTTTGGAACATCTTAGCTGTGATGATGCTTATGTCGTTAACATTATCATTCCAATATGTTTGATGTCCATGTAGTATTGGTAGATGAAACAATCAACAGCAGCAGCAGCAGCAGCAGCAGCAACAGCTGCAGCAGCAGCAGCAGCAACAACAGCTGCAGCAGCAGCAGCAGCAGAAATAAATACAGTAATTCTTCGCCATCTGTCACATTTGGTGACACTCTGTATCACTCGTGTGGCGTTTGTGTCTGCTGCAGTGATTTGACTTTCAAGTGCCGTGGTGATTAATAGAGAATAATGAGTAAAACAAGGTAGCGAAATAGACAATGTAATATCAGGCATAGGAGATGAATTGCATTGTAAATAAAACTGTAGATAATTTGAAATAAAACAGAAATCGATACATTGCTGGTATGTGCTTTACGTAAAATGAATAATACAGACGATCGTCAAATTATTTCAAACGTGATCTGTGCTTCCATGCCTCTAATAATCTTTAGCGCTCCGGAAAGGAGCTAGTATAAGGTATATCGCACATCTTAAACACCCGTGTTCTCTTTCGAAAGACAATACCTGTAGGCGTGACCCAAATTTCTCATCGGCATCCAAAACACAAATGGTTCGTATTGTAAAACACTGGAGTGTAAAGTTTTGCACTGTACTGTAGAACATAAGACTTGCTTCATTTGTAAAAGCGGCTTGTCTGAACATTGACAAATCAGGTCTTTATAATATGATTGCTCACACACACAACTTTCGGCGCAATGTAACCTTTCCCCGATTGTATTGTATTCTAATTTTAAAAACGCAAACGGCGCGTGTTTTTAGTATTCTCCTAAGTGAGGAATTGTCCTTTAAATGATATATATTATATTCTCTACGCTAAGGCTATTATACGTTGTAGTACGTCACACATTACGTCAGCACGTGAAACGTCGACAGAACTGAGTACAACGACGTCAAGTGCATTATTGGAATGCTACACGGATTTATATTACACACATGTTTCAAGATATGTGTCCTCACGATTTAAAACGTATAATGCATTTTCGGCCTACCAACAACATGAAAGGCTGCCTGTTGCTGGGAATTGTCGTTCTCGCGCCTCTCGTCCTGACTGATATTGAGTGCAGACGTTAGTGTTTATTGCCTTTTGGTTTCTACTTAACATGAGTTACTTCACTTTATCAATTTGTGTAATTAAACTACTAGAACAGAAGCACGTGTGGCAGAGCGTTGGACGTTCGGTCGAATGACCGGGGCTTGACGCCTCCTGCTGTCGTTTCACCCCACTTTGCATGCGTCTTTTGGACAAGACACCAGTAGCCATTGCTCCCTTCTGTCTGGTCTCTATGTTGTAGGAAGTGAAAGATCCCACGCAGGGAAACCCTATTTTTGACTCATTAATCCTGGAGAAAGAAAATAAACCATACGTTAGCCCTAGACAGGGGAGCTTAAAGTTAAATGTCACAAGAACACTTACATTTAATACCAGATCAAAATTGCCATCGCTTTGATAGAGAATAATGAAGTATTGTATAATGCAATATGTAATAGATATCATCTTACAGCCACAACTAATCACATTTACTTACTCAACGTTTCAGCTATCGTCGTCGGTAGCCTGCATCAGGAATTGAATTCTGGGACGTCCCGCACGTGGCTGAGTCGGTGTCCCCACTAAAGAAGATCCACGCTGAACAGTTTCTGAAATTTAGTTCTCACCGTCCGCTACATCAGAAACTGGTGGTGAGCAAAACGTTACTGGATGCAGCAGCATCGTATGAGAGCCGAAGGACAGATATTCGACGAGCAGAAGAAGGACGTCACATGATTCAATTCCAGATTAAGGCTACCGACGATAGCCGAAACATCGAATAATTAGTTGCAATTGGAAGAAAACATTTACTTCATTATTCTCTACCAATTTGATGAACATTTTCACGAATGTGTCGAGAAGCTAACTTGATCTGGTATCAAACGTATGTGTTTTTATGACAATAGACAGGCAACTGAGAGGACCGTGGGTCGAGTCCACGGCCGTTTCGATTATGTTAAATCCATTTGTACAGCATCACTGGTGTATATGCCATGAATAATGATACATCCCATATAACCAGTGTAACATGTCGTGGACTCATAGAGCGGTGGTCTCTATCTCCAACCAACCATGTGTATACGCACGTATGATGATAACGCTCCCAGCTCCACAATACTATGGTAACGTAATATGTGATTAATGCAGAGGCGCCTTAATGGAAGAAGATGAAAGTAGCGAGGATTGTCGAATTGATTATTGCTTATTGATAGTGGTAGAATTATCTGAGGAAATATATTTCGCTCGACAATAGTAGTGTGACTGAACGTTTCCCTGAGAAGTTGAAATAGTGTTGGATGGAACAGGCATACAAGGACGTTATGTGTATTATCTCTTGAGCGATCCTAAGAACCGAACTCCTCACTACATAAGAAGATCATATCTTTACCTCTTTAGAACGTAGTTGCGGCAACAATTATATTATGCAATTACTGATCTTGTAGTGTCGCCCATTCTGGAACCACCATAACAAACGTGGAAATGGTCCAGTTATTGTATTTACATAATTACAAATCCACGATATTCTGAGCACAAACCGATTAGACTCCCACAAATCGGTAACACCGTGTTTATTTAATTAGCAATTGTAATTTATTTTATTGCCATCAATTGCGTAAGTAGTTTCGGTAAAATGTCTAAAAATGTACATTATTGTATACAGTTTCAAAGGGGGATTAATGATAGCCAACAATCGTTCAGGGGCTGACATCCCATTTTCTCATCTCAGATATATTCTACTCTATTCTCCTAATGGTCCGTGTAGCTGCAGTGTATTTCCCCCAGCTCACTATGTCTCTAACTACCTGTTTGGCTTTACTCCAAAACTTCCAGTCCAGCTTTGTTTTTCTTTTTCTACAATTATTTGCCAGATTGTCTATGGGTGACAGATCACTTCCCGTTTGCCTTCAGGTCTTCAAGTTAGAGTCATCCGACAGTGGTTGTCTTCGTTCATTTTTCCTACCTGTCCGCTCCAACTCGGCCTTTTAATCTTGTGATTAGCTTCTTTTCTTTAGATTTTAATTAGAATATCTTCTTTTGACACTACGTATCGCCATCTATCTTTTCTAATTTCTTTTCTAATATTCGGTGTCTATTTCAGCAAGAACGTGCGCTGACTTGCAATGTTACGGCTACATGATAAGTGAAGGATTCATTCATACTATCTTCAACGGCAGCGCTGATAACGGCCGGACCGTCTATTGCGACTTCTCAACTGACGGCGGGAAATGGACGGTATTGATTTATATAGTTTCAGCTCTCGTTCAATCGGACAGAAAGTGAGACTAGCATTAACGTTTCCAGTCGACTCACATAACAGTCACCCCTTTGTTTATGTTTTAGACACATTTTTCCAAAACTATGCATCTGTACTACGCATGGATTTTACCATGACGCGCCATTTCTTTATTTTGTTGACAGTGTTTGAGCAGATATTTAAGATGAATCCAAGTTCGCGGCATGACGTCACAAATTGGGTCATGCACATGTTGTATTATGTTATGCACCACCGTATGCAAAATGTCTCCCCTAATCAGCCTAATACTGGTGAAACGGGATGAAACAGGCTTGATACATACCATCGTTACATTTGTTACACCTGTAGTTGGCTTCTCAGCCACATCGTAGACCCGCACAACGATTCTGACTTCCTGGAACACATTTGTCCAAGCTCTTATGACGCCCGTCCATCCAGCTGCTTGGTGACCCTGCACGTTCTGGTGAAGCGTGCCTGGCTACGTCTCCTTCTGAGCTGGAAGAGACCAGTGATTGGTCTGCATTGGCAGCAGTCCAGTCAATCCATTCCAATGCATTGTTGCACCCTTTGATTGTGATTGGCTACGCCTTCTCTGTGATCTGGACCACCTTACTGCCTGACTCTCGGGATGGACTCCACTATAGTTGGACCTGTCCATGACCACGATGGTGGTCATGCCAGTAATTGACAAATGCCTCGCTGTGTGTGTTATGTTGGTAATCCATGGAGCCCTTTCCTTCTTTTTGATCATCTGGTTGGCATGGACAGATACTGATAAAGGTGGCCTTTACATGACCGTCTTGTTCGCATTCGGTATCGATCTTACGCGTGGAACTTTCGCTGGATGCCACAGCTATAACTTCCGTGATACGTAGCTGTCTGATTACAGTGGCTTCAGCATCACCTTGACGTTGTCTAACAGATAGGTTGTCTACAGAGCTGCCAAACCCTGTCAAATCCGCTGTCCTTAACAGTTCGTGCACTGTCTGAAGAATTCATGTGAATGTCCGCTGACTGAAATTGTCACTCCTCTTCCAATATTGCCAGGACACCATTGACAGTATAGCTCGTCAGATAGAAGAACGTTCTTGCCGGTAGACATGCTTTGACTTCGTGCACACGCACGTGCACACACACAATTTAACTTGCCGACTTGCCGTATTTTTAGACTTGCGACATCATACGGATTGTGTGTATGCCCATGATATATTCCAAATATTTAAAGATTGTGCTATCCCAATTTCACATTATAAAATGATAGTGTCGCTGAGGTGGATCGCATGCAGTAATTAGGTGTACTATATTCCATCAACATTTAGATTACCAACATGCAAAATAACAGTTTAGTGATATTTCATAATTTTAGAATTAATTATATCCTTGAACACAATAGTGTAATATTAATTTTGGTATTATTGTATTTGCTATCATGTTTTAGTATCTAGAGCATATTCTGAGTAATCATAAAACGGACAAAAACCCACCCATCAGAGTAGACTCAGACTCAGACACAGACTCAGTAGTATTTTTTAGACCTACAGTTTCATGTATGAAAATACAATGCAAAATTTTTAATGGTCAGGGAGACTCCTATTAAGATATCAAATGTCGCTATCACGAGAGACAGCCTATTAAAGTAAGAAATAAATATACTACACTGTCACATGATCACAACAGTAATATATGTACACATACAGCTATATATATATATATATATATATATATATATATATATATATATATATATATATATATATATATATGTGTGTGTATATATATATATATATATATATATATATATATATATATATATATGTATTTATATATATATATATATATATATATATAATATACGTAATTAAATGTAAATTTAAATGTACTGTCATGTCTGGGTTATCCGATCTTCGATAATCCGTTTTCTTCAGTAATCTACTTTTTTGGAGTACTTTCGATAAACTTATTTTTTTTAAGATTCCCCAATCCACATGCTTTGTTAATCTGGCAACAATCAATAAGGACAAAAGTGTGCGACAAACGAGACTCCACTATAATTTAGGTTAACTATTTACAAATATAACAATTATGAATGAGACAACATGATTCCTAATTCCTAATAAAGTAGTGTTAACGTGTATTGAAAAACCATATAAGCTGTGAGTAAAAATGTTATCAAGGATAATATGTCAAGTGTTGTTGACAGTCTGTGTTATATTCTGTCTAATGTACTTTGTTGCAAATTCATGATTGGCTCTGGGAATAAACAGTTTATTTGTGTTATTGTTTGTCCCATCTATTTCCAACACATGGTATTCGAGTTTCTTTTGAGGCATGTGAAATATCTTTAATTTTTTTCAACGTTTAAATAAAGTTTATTAGCCTTTGGCAATTTCCATATTTTTGCTAATTCGTTGTTTATATTTTGACTTTGGCTTTGGCCATCCAAATATTGAAATGCATGCAATGTATTGGATAAGACGGTGTCGTCAGCATATATTATCAATTTAAAGTGGTCCATTGAAAGTGCTATGTCATTAATATATATAATACATAGGAGTGATCCTAAAATAGATAATTGGGGAACGCTAATAGTTATACCTGCTTCTTCTTA
Source organism: Lamellibrachia columna (assembly GCA_963662155.1). NCBI lineage: Eukaryota > Metazoa > Annelida > Polychaeta > Sabellida > Siboglinidae > Lamellibrachia > Lamellibrachia columna. Next base: position 2,593,271 of record OY759274.1, on the reverse strand, counting down.
CTTACGTCTTCTTACTTACATCTACATGCTGTTTTCGATAGTACAGGTCATTCTTACATACATCAAGTGCAGCCCCATTTACGCCATAGTAATTTAATTTATGTAACAACATGTGATCAATGGTGCCGTACGCTTTCAATAAATCAAGGGATATGTCTATTGAAATCGTTGACTGATCAAATTCCTGAACAATGGTATGTATTATTTCTAGATTGACAGGTTCTGTAGAATGTTTTTCTCTAAACCCGTATTGAGTATCATAGTATAAGTTATTGGAATGAAAGTGTTCGTGTACTTACATAAACATAATTCTTTCAAACAATTTTGAAATGGCTGGTGAAATAGAAATTGGACGATAATTATCAACGATGGAATCGTCACCTTTTTTTCAAAGTTGCATCAATTTAACGATTTTTTAAATTGTCGGGAAATATACTAGTAGCAGTTGATTGATTAATAATTAGTGTGACCACTTCACTACTTTCATTTTTATAAGTTTTAATGCTTTTGTTGATGGACCATTTTCCGACATCTTGATTTGGGTGTAATTTATCAATTATGCTGATAATGTTACTTTCGTCTATTGGCGTAAAGTTGAAAATATCCAAACTTCGGGTTTTAAAACAATCTTTGTAGGAGTAGGGCCAATATTGGTAAAAAAAATTAATGTATTGGCAATACTATTTTTGTTAATTATTCATTTGTCGTCAACTTTAAAGTAGTCAGGAAAATGTTCTTTGTTTGTTTTTTCTTAATAGTATCTTTACTCATACACCACTTTTTTAATATCCTGCTTATTTCTTTAACATCTGGATTGATAGCGTATTTGCTTAGCTAGTCGAATATTTCTTTGAGGAATTGTATTATATGTGTAAACATTTGTTTTGAGTTTTACATATGCTGCTGCATGTATAGGAGTTTGTTTGATTCTTGACGAAGCCTTGTGTAATCCAACTTGAATTTTTGTGCTTGTGTTTATTATATTTAATAATTTTAACTGGTAATAATTTATAAGTAGTAATAGTAATAATTTAATCAAGCAGGTTGTAATTGTTGCGAGGATTAGCATTCTTAGCCTTATTCAGTTTATAGTAAATATTTGAATTGATCAGTTCTGCTTTAAATTGGTTTAGGCGGTCAGTGTCGTACTTTCTAAATTTGATAAATGCATGTACGTTATTAATAGGTTCAATGCAAATGAAATATGTAAAGTGATCAGAAATACTGCGGATTAAATTACCAGCTGATGATTTGAAGAATCATTTTGCGAGTTTACATAGGAAATTATAAATAAGTGTGCCATGACTGTTTGAGAATCTCGTTGGCAAAGTAATTTTAGGGAATAAACCAAGTGCTGTGACTATATCAAAGTATTCACAAGTTATGTTATGTTCTTTTCAATAAGTCCTGCTATTATTACCTCACTTTTTAGTTTGTTTGTTTTTTGTTTCCAGCACTTGACAACGTTATATTAACTGACTAGTCTGTATATTGTGGTTATTACAATTGTATGGTGTTGCGAGGCCTCATTCAACTAGCCAGCCTTTTTCAGAACATAAACGCCAAACCGACCTTGTGTATGAACTAATTTAGGAGATAATTCTTCTATGAACGTTTTGAATTTTTTTTTTATTGAGGGAGTTTGATGTTTCTTCAATAAATTGTCCTTCCTACATATTTGACTTTTATAGATATCTAAATATTTATAGTTGTATATGTTACTTGGAGATATTGTTAGGCCAGCGTGACGACTGCATAGTGTTGTCTTGAGATATTAAGGTGTAACTATCTATTTGAAATAAAAACGTGTCAGAATCATCCTTAACTCACGTTTCCTGTAGAAATAGAATAATTCCACAACCATTGTTTCTAAAGATGTATACATTAATAATGATTTCATCTATTTTACCATTTAAACTCTGACAGCTTAGACTTAGTACTATACATTTGTCTTGCTTGTTTTGGTGTGATTAATTAAATCATCATCATCAAATAAGGTGACTACTGAAATATGTCAAATTCACTATCTTCATCATTCACATATATTTTTAAACTGTGATCAAGATAATTGATATTGATCATTTAAACATTACGTATACGCCGTTGAACACAGTTAGATTTATCAGAATTTTAATATAGCAATACATTATCAAAGCCTTGTGTAAGCGCATGTAATGCATAGGCATTTGAATACTGTAAATTTAAAACAGAAAAACCATTATTCACATGAAGCTATGTTAAATGAATCATAATTAACAAAAGGAAAATATATATATTTGCATGTTAACGCTTAATAAATGAAAATGCGTATCAAAAAAGTATATTTTTCGACCAACCTGTTCATGTTTCCAAAGACAACATGGTAGACTGCTAACTGTATTACGTTCAATGTTGTACTATTGTCCTTCCATTAGGAAACATTCCGATAGACAGTCTGTGTATGTAGGCACTGCACTCTACTTCGCCACCAGGGCATCTCTGGTGACAAATTCGTTGAACGATATGTATGCGATATTTCTCTCGCTTCTGGCCTCTTTCATTCGCGGAGATAGAGCCTTCCGCTTTTCCACAATCTTGGCAGAGACGACTTCGTTGAAGAAAATTCCCTTCGATTTCTTCTCTCTTGCCTGCCGGGGAACGCATTCACTGCCTTTATATTTTGCAAACCGTACAACAACCCTCTCCATCAGGGGTGAATGTATAGACCCGATGTGCACGCTCAATTTCTATATTCGATGCCGTTTCTGCTGTTAATCCCAATAATGTGGTCAGTTGATTTCCAACCAAGTTCTAGGTTTGCCGCATTTTTCGTTGAATTTGTTTGGAATTCCATTTAGATTGTTTCTTTGTAGCTGGTTCTCCAAGTAGTCAGCTTAACTAGATTTCGACTGCAGGTCGGCGCCATCTTCTTCTACTTTCTTCTGTTTTTTCTTGGCATCTTTTTCCGCTTCCTGGTGGTTTGTTTTCAGTTTTGACACATCCGCCTGAGATCTGACATGGCATTCCCATGCTCAAATATTACGTCTACTCTCTTGTTTACAGTCTCTAAAATGCCGAAGGTCCAGAAGCACCTGTTCCACAATCACTGTCTCTAGTCACCAACGTACAAGGTACAACGTACAACGTACAAGGTGGTATCACTATCGCTCCCAAGGAACAAAGACAATTTTTTTTTTAATCCCACAAGATGCATACACAAATTTCACAAATAAAACAACGTTCACTTGAAACTTTATTATTTGTTTGTTCATAGAAGCCAAGCTGTTCAATATATTCCGTGTTCGCTTATGTGTCACGTCTTTTGCACTCAACCGAGTACAGACTCAAGACGTTTTATGACCTCCACTTCAACATGAAAGCCTGAGTTTGAGCGCAGAGTTTGAGTACGGTTGGTAAAATCGGGCCCAAATGTGCATGGGGTTCGATTACGTTTAACACAGGTGTTACTACGTCGACGAAGCGACACAGTATCCTTCGAAAGGGATTGGAGCAGTTACGAGGCTGGCTTTGGCACAACATCGTCGTACTGGTTGGGTCTCTCGAGAACTCACCATCTTACCGCAATTGAGGAGTCGGAGGTACGCATCGAGTTTACGACTAGAAACGGGACGTCTGCCCACGTCATCTATTACGACTTCACAATCTACGGTTCAAAGCAACAATACGCCATACATTACAAGCGGTTCGATCATGAAAACAGCACGACAGGTTCGCTTCAATCAGTTGACTCCCAGTGACTGTCTGACATGATCAACTTGTGCAATTGATTATCGACGTTTATAGTGTGTCCTATATGGGAATAGTGTGTCCTATATGGGAATAGTGTGTCCTATATGGGAATAGTGTGTCCTATATGGGAATAGTAATTGTAAATATTAAAGATGAGTAACGCCTTTAAATGAGCATTTATTGTACTCAGTAGGTAGAAAGTATCATCAGTGTGCATAGTAGCGTACTCGGTATAATGAATATGATCAGTTGTGAACACTGTACGGTACATGTGCAGACCAAATTTCCCTGTATTATTACTGTGCATGAGTGAGTGCGTGCGTGCGTGCGTGTGTTTGTGTTTGTGTGTGTGTGTGTGTGTGTGTGTGCGTGTGCGTGTGCGTGTGCGTGTGCGTGTGTGTGTGTGTGCGTGTGTGTGTAGTTCGTTGATCCTTCCCGGTTTACGGCACGTTTTTTATACCACAATGTAGGAAAATATGTTTACTTTTTATGCCTCCCTTCAGCAATTACCTTGACACATTCAATTTAATAATATATTGATCCAACCCATTTCCACAAATTGTCAACACATGTATATATATATATATATATATATATATATATATATATATATATATATATATATATATATATATATAATTATAGATTATTCTTTACAGTACCTCTCCAGCAGGTTTAGATAATAGCTAAGTCTACAGGCTTCACTGGCGCCATCCATCACTATGAGCGGGCGTGGTAAGCTAGTAGCATTTTTTCAGTCGCTTAGTATTTATCCCTCTTTACCGATCCCAGCTGCAACGATCCTACCCTTCGCAGCACACCTGCATGCCGGTGGCTCTGCCCCTACAACAATTGTTTCCAATGTTTCCGCAGTGGCATATTTTCATAAAATCAATGGCTTACCAAATCCAACTACTAATTTTGTCCTGGTCAATTTATTAGCAGAGGCTACGAATCTAGGATATGTTCTTGATGTCCGCTTGCCTGTCACACTTCCCATCCTTTCCCGCCTGGAACAGGCTCTCCCAGCGACCTTGCGGGAGGAGTCCGAGGCACACATCAGGGTGGCAAGCAGGTGGAGTTCATATGCTTTTAGAAAGTAAATCAGACTTGCTTAAACGGTTAAAGACAAGTGCTTTGTGACGTTTCGTTTAATTTTGTGGTGTGGTCCACATGTTTTTTGGGTGACTTGTGGTGAAATGGCCCCACATGTATATATTTGTATATATATATATGTTATCGTCATGTTTGTAGAAATGTGGCCTCTGAGAAATTTGTCAGACGATTCTGTACATGTGTACAGTTCCTGCCTGATTTGCTTTGAAGAGTTCACATTCCTGTCAATGTTCGTCCCAAAGTGGCTGCGAGATAAGCAGTTCACTTTGTAATAAACATCATCATTTGGCCTATTTCAATTCTCTATTATATTGGACTTGGTTGTTGGTTGTTGCATAACACATTTTATGAAATAGCCAAGGCATATCTTAGTAAACTTCCCAATGGTGCCAGAGGCTATACCAACTCCGGAACTATTTAGCCACATTACATCACTTCGCGCTGGCCATCCAATCACTGCCAACCAGTTAAAACCGGAGCCAGCAAATCTTTCACTCCTGGTTACAGTTTTCGTATAGTGAAGTTGTGTGGAATTTGCTCTCGAAATACGCCCTCTTCCCCACCTTTCTTCACTGCATTGATTGTTTAGCTTAAAATGTTGGGTCAATAGGAATTGGAAGATATCGAAACTGCTTTCTCCACTTTTGGCATTCGATGAACACGGATGTTTGTAGTTAGTGTTCGTGGGGTTTTCTGCGCAGACAGGCTTCCTGATTTTCCATCGTATTCTTGACTTATGTTTATACAGGTTAGTTAGCGAAATCGCCCCACCTGTTTGTAATTACATTTGTGTATTGGTGGTGGAATGTCTGTTTTGTTTACATACATTCATGACGACTTCTTGATGTATATATGTTATCGTAATTTTTGTAGGAAAGTGGCCTCTGAGAAAATTGTCAGACGGAGCTGTACTACTATATCGGACTTACGTTGGTTATTGAATCAATATTATATATAGGCAAGAACCAGCGCAATATATTTATGCATATATATATATATATATATATATATATATATATATATATATATATATATATATATATATATATATATATATATATATATATATATATATATATATATATATATATATATATATATATATATATATATATATATATATATATATATATATATATATATATATATATATATATATATATATATATAAAGACATCCACAGTGGTGTAGAGTTTTCACATGTGGGAACTTTGAAAAAAGGAATTATCCGAAATGCTAAAACCAACTTATTATCAGTTCTTCGCAACCAGATAAGACACAAACATGATTAATATGTTTTGTATATTTTTTCCATATTCGAGGAATTCAGCTACACCATTATTTTTTAAACAATGTAAAAAACAAGATTACGACCATATGAAACAAACTAAGATTGCCCCCGCGAAAACGTGAAAATCACCTTATTTTCATATCTTCGTTTCTGAAGATATGAGGTTTCAGTTTGTTGAACAAAATTTATTATTTTCCTTAATTATTTTAAATTTGGTATCTGCGCAGAAGACGTATTGGAGGAAACAATTGGAGGATCATCATATTTTCTTTTCTTATTTTATAATATATTCAATAATGGGATGAATTTGTGGAGGTAATCTCCGTTGCGAAAGGATATAGAAACACTGGAAGAGCTGGAATTACATTCAAATTCCTTACACGGTGACTGAAATGTTGAATGGTGTATGAAGTTCAACTAATATTACGAATAAAGTATATAATAATCAAACAAAGCAAATAGCGTGTTCTTATGGAATAGTTTAAAAATGTATTTAAAAAAAAAACTATATTGTCTAATGTAAAAAGAAAAATACTTTTAATGTTATACTTTTCGGCTTTTTACTGAATCTATTCTAGAGAGATTCAACAATACAAATATTTATCCCAGCGAAAAGGGGTTAACCCTGTGACTGCCTAACTATTGTGTTTAAAATTTACGGAAATAGGATGGGTCCATATTTTATGAAATTGAGCACGCTTCAGGGTAATGGCTGACCGGATGACATGCAGAAATAAAATGTTGACAGTTTCATATATTGTGGTACCAAATAAATGTAAACCTGGGGGTGGGGGGAGGGGTCAACGCAAGTCGTGTTGCTGGCCATTTTTGTTTCATATGACGGACAATTATCACTGATGAATGATTATGATGCCCACAGGTAACTCCTTGTGTAACAATTGCCTGTTCTACGTCTTAAACAACGACGAAACAGACAATAAGTGCGTCATTTCGTTGGAAACTCCCGGGTGGTACCCAAGCTCAGGCAATTGTAAAGATGTGCCGTCTCTGCTGTTTGGCCGTTTCAATGGTCAGCCCGGAACAGGAGAACTAATGTACTGGGAATCGTTGAAAGAACACGGATATCTGCGTTCTGTTGATATGAAGCTGAGACCCTTGACAGGTACGAATGCCTCTAAAGGATAGTTTAGACGAATCATATTCAACCAATCTGTCGGCCGACAAGGTTCTAGCGAATATAGCAAGATTTTGTAAGGAACACTTTTAGCGAAATAGTTGCAATAGCATTTTTATTTAGTTTACAGTAATCCGTGATTCTTAGGACACACAGGCACTTCGTGTATAACTATTATTTACAAAATTATAGCCAATGTACCGTCCACACTGTTAAACTGCTTAAAATGTAAATCTCAACAATGTCTCCTGTTACACTAATCAGTCATTCTAGGCACACACAGGCAACGCCGCATCAATACTGGCCTGACGGTTATTTCCCTATCCAGCTCAAAGGTATATTTTACACATGGACACTCTGTGTATAGCTATTATTGACAACATTACGACCAATGAACCGTCTGCACCGTTGAACTGCTTAAGACTCCCACCCTTGCGAATCTGTCAATAGCCATTTGTTATGACATATAGGGGTTGAGCAACTTTTGCTATTTTTGCCGAATACTTACCAGACCCAAGTCTGATTGACACGATTGGTGATGAAAAATATGACGAGACGCATGTGTTTCTTACAGGGCAAACAACATGTGCGAACCCGTGCAAAAATAATGGTCGCTGCGAATATGTACCCGGGACGACAACGTCACGTTGTCGGTGTCTGAGGAGCTATGAGGGGGATCGATGTCAAAGTAAGTGAAATACTGTGTCACCCAGTTACATAACTGAAAGCGGAAGGTACAACATAATCCTTTCTAACGACCGCCCTGGTATTAAGGTCACATTAGAAAGTGCGAACACGTTTTTATAGTCTCTAAATATTCATACTGGACTCGCGTAACTTGAGTCACATGCAGGGGTCAGCATGCATTGTCCAGCTATATTCGAAGCTACGAAGCGAATTTGTAAGTGTAGGCATATCCGAAATATCCGGCTCCTCTTTCAACCAACCTCGTGTACTGAGTTAGTTGAAACAAGTGACGGGATTATTTGAAACACTTGCTGGAGTCCTCAAGTTGTGTCGATCTATTCATGCTGGGACCGATACCGTCGTCCATTTTTGTGTTCCTTTCGTCTTCGTCACTCATCATGTTTTAATGCCGTCTCCACCAATCGTCTCCATTCCGTCCTATCCTTCGCTCTCATTCACAAAATCTTCAAACAGTTCTCTTACCTCAGTCTCGGTCTTACTCTCCTCAATCTACCCGTCACTGTAAGCACATCCGCTCTCTTCGTCAATCGTTCCCCTTCCATTCATTCCTCGCAGCTTGCATTATCCTGCAAATTTCCTCTCAGTTCCCCGTTCCCGCAAATCGTTCAACCCAGATATAAAAACCAGCTCTTTGGTTCAGTTACATCCTTTCCAGTCTTATATCTAGATCATTGTTCTGTTGCCCAACCCAAAGCACCTCCGTGTTCTCCAGACTTATTCTCAGTCCATGTTTGCCAAATATTTCCTTCCATTCTAGTGACCGGTCTTGAAGGTCTGCATCACGGTCCGCTACTACAGCCAGGCCATCGGCGTAGAACAACTTGCGGAGAATGTCCCTCGTAGTCGTTTTCCTGATGATTAAAATATTTTATATATAAGACCAGATAGAAACGAACAAATATAGAATATTTTCCAAAGCTAATGCCTTCAAAAAAATGTAACTAACGATATGTAGCTAATTAACCATCTAACTAATTGACAAATAACTCACTCACTAAATAGCAAACGTAGTTGTGACATACGCAATGCGTGTCTCGACAACTAAAGTACGTATTTACCATGGTACATGCGTTGCGCCCACTTGTGTCATCAGGTGAGTTAGAGAAGAACATGTTCAACTAACCCCACCGCAGTCATGGCGATTCAAGACGGCGCTGTGCCAAGTGTGGTTATTTCTTTGATTTTATTGGCTAGCCGAGTTACCTGACGTTACACTGGAAGAAAAAGCAGTTATAAGTATTTTCTTCTTAAAATCGATTCTACTGATATTTACAATCTTACTGTAATGGAGCTAGCGTATGAAAGTTATGCTTCTCCTTCTAGCTTGATAACCTGGTTCTCGAATCCTCCCCAAGAAGGATACCAGTGGCGCCACGCGGTAAACTGGACACCTGTATATATTGCGGCTGCAACAACCAGCCTCGTCAGCAGAATAAATATCAAAAGCTTCAAAAGTATTTGATGCGTCATCGTTTTATTTACCTCTCCATTATGTATTGGTAATACTACCGGTGCGTTGTTTTATTGGATTTTAAAGTTTTTCATTTTCTTTTCAAAAACCATTATCATTGTTCTCAGATTACTGTGATGTTACGTTAAGCATTCGTATTCATTCCACAGATAAACGTTTTACCAGCAGTGCCCAACCAATTACCACTGTCCAAGAATGTGTGTGTTCAAACGGAGGAACTTGTGTACGCAATATCTGCCTATGTGTTGAAGGATACGGCGGTCAGAACTGTACAAGTAAGATTGACGTAAATTGTTAACAAGATATATGAAGGTTTAAAAAGATTGCCACGCAAAGTGATGAGCTCCAGGCGACAAGAGAGCAGGGAAGCAATTGGTTAATTAAGATTATATCATTATTTTCATTTATGTGTATTCTGCCCTTTTGATGCATCTGTCAATGTTACATTTAAACACATTGACACTGCTATCACTGACGCAATCAGTATTCCATTAATTTATTGTCGTTTGCGCGAATGTGTACATTATCATATCTACACTGTTGTTTTACTACTAATGCCACGTTGTGCCCTCTAGTTCTACTACCGGTGTTGATGTGGGCAGTAAACAGTTATGCTGGTGGGGGGGGGGGTAGAACTAGTCATACTGCTGCAATACAAGATATGGCATTGACAGAACAAACATATTCCGAAATACGATTCTACACATTGAGGTAGCACACACCTGCGTAGCAAATGACCACATCACTCTACTTGACGGGAGGCCGCTGCAATGTCTTATAAATGGCTAAATGTAACTGAAATTATAAGGTCTTCTATGAAAAAATAATTGGTGATTGTTTGTGTTCAACATTAACAGGGTAGAATTGGCTGATGTAGGTGAATGTCTATGATTCTTTCAGCGATTCAACATTCAAAGAACTCAACAATTATCGCCCTAGCTGTGTTCTGTGGAATACTGGTGTTTACAGTGATTGTGGTATTTTGCTGCTTCGTCGTCAGACCGTATCTGTAAGCATTTCTTAAGTAATTCCAAGTGCACGACGCATGCTTCCTCGTTAACAATATTGTGTCGATATTGATATAACCCCCGGTGGATCCGCCCCTACAAACGTGGATTGTACTTTGTCCCAGTTGTCGCTTCAACCAACCAAACGTGTTTATAAGGAATCACTCGTCAAATGTAGTTTTAACCTGGATGTCTCTCATTAACTAAATCACTAATTTTAGTAGCCACGATACCGTGCACATGTGTAAACAGCTCGTTCATTTTGGAGAACGATATTTGGTTTGATGGAAACAGTTATTCTAGTTGCGTCTACAGCTACGCTGGCTTGTAAAAAAAAAACATTTTTCGATACAATGACACACCTTGCAATCGTTAACATATTCCTAGTATTTGTAAGCAGTTCTACTTTGTTAAAACATGTTTCGATACAATGACAAACCTTGCAATCGTTAACATTGTCCTAGTATTTGTAAGCAGGTCTACGTTGTTAAAATATTTTTCGATACAATGACACACCTTGCAATCGTTAACATTGTCCTAGTATTTGTAAGCAGGTCTACGTTGTTAAAACATGTTTCGATACAATGACACACCTTGCAATCGTTAACATTGTCCTAGTATTTGTAAGCAGGTCTACGTTGGTAAAACATGTTTCGATACAATGAAACACCTTGCAATCGTTAACATTGTCCTAGTATTTGTAAGCAGGTTTACGTTGTTAAAACATGTTTCGATACAATGACACACCTTGCAATCGTTAACATTGTCCTAGTATTTGTAAGCAGGTCTACGTTGTTAAAATATTTTTCGATACAATGACACACCTTGCAATCGTTAACATTGTCCTAGTATTTGTAAGCAGGTCTACGTTGTTAAAACATGTTTCGATACAATGAAACACCTTGCAATCGTTAACATTGTCCTAGTATTTGTAAGCAGGTTTACGTTGTTAAAACATGTTTCGATACAATGACACACCTTGCAATCGCTAACATTGTCCTAGTATTTGTAAGCAGGTCTACGTTGTTAAAATATTTTTCGATACAATGACACACCTTGCAATCGTTAACATTGTCCTAGTATTTGTAAGCAGGTCTACGTTGTTAAATCATGTTTCGATACAATGACACACCTTGCAATCGTTAACATATTCCTAGTATTTGTAAGCAGTTCTACGTTGTTAAAACATGTTTCGATACAATGACACACCTTGCAATCGTTAACATTGTCCTAGTATTTGTAAGCAGGTCTACGTTGTTAAAATATTTTTCGATACAATGACACACCTTGCAATCGTTAACATATTCCTAGTATTTGTAAGCAGTTCTACGTTGTTAAAACATGTTTCGATACAATGACACACCTTGCAATCGTTAACATTGTCCTAGTATTTGTAAGCAGGTCTACGTTGTTAAAACATGTTTCGATACAATGACACACCTTGCAATCGTTAACATTGTCCTAGTATTTGTAAGCAGGTCTACGTTGTTAAAACTGTATTTCAACTATTACCGTTATTGACGAAATAATGTTTATTTCTGTTGTTATTAGTGGTTCGGTTGTTATTGTAGCTATTTACCAAGTTGTGGTTGGTGCCGTAAACCTCTTTGATTTTGAAATAATCTGCTACAGCTGTTGTTTTTCGTAACGTTGATAGTGTCCTTGCTTCAGGGTTGAACATGGCTGCAAACTCCTTCAATGTCGTCGTTGTTTTGTAGCCAAACTCAACCGTTATACGAACACAGTAATTTATTCATTGCACTTAGCTAATTATGTATTATGTATACTCGTAGAGGGTGGTTGATGTTAATTGCATAAATATTTATGTTAACGTTATATTTTATTGCAATGTCTTAATGTCAGTCTCTCGGACAACTTTCTGTCATTTATTAGTGTATGTGCATAATTAATTTGGTCAAAATAAACGAATCTGGGTTGCCTGTTACATGTCGAAATTATTGGATGTCGTTTGGTTTTCATATAGAAATA
>OY759274.1:2570825-2575825 GCA_963662155.1 Lamellibrachia columna | reverse complement strand
AAGAATAATGTATGCATTTACGAAAACTATTTTCTGCACTATGTATATGTATTGTAATATTGTCACTTCTTCACTTTCCAAAATGTGAATGGAACTCGGACGAAACAGATCTCCATGGAATGGTATATAATTAGAAATGTTGTGACAAATGGGTGGGTAAGGCAGTAGGTAGAACATTGATCTATCTCAGAATAAGTATATATCCACATTTAATTTAATTCAATTGAAAGGAAGAATATTTGAACAACGGAAGCTTCCGTGACTGGTGTCCCAGTAAAATTAGCTATCAACACAATCGTGGATGGATACATCCGTATGATACTTATTCAAGTGAAGAAACAATTTGTTGTTTGGTCTGGAATATAATTCCTTCTTGCATTCAAAACAAACGCGACTTTAAAAAGTGTCGTCAGAACAATAGACATGCGTTGTGAGGGGATACGGCGCTCCTGCTCAATAACAACACCTTCCACCACGTCTTGTTTGAACATGGCATATGCATTAGTAATGTTATTTCTATTAACATTATCGCAATCACTAATATAATCGTTATTTTGGTGATTGGTTTATTTATATTTGCTTAACGTTACGTTGTTATTACATATTCCGCTGCCAACCTGGAATTGTATCTAACTTGTTGTTTGTGTGTTTGTATGATTTATGCAATTCCGAAATAAACTATAAAATATTTCTATTTATATTTATAACATTAATGTTGCATGTAAAATACCCGTCAATTCGTCAAAAGCACACACACACACTCACACACGCACGCACGCACGCACGCAAGCACGCACGCACGCACGCACGCACGCACAAACACACACACACACACACACACACACACACACACACACACACACACACACACACACACACACACACACACACACACACTAGAAGCCTCCTGCTTCCTGTGAAGCCGTCATGTCAGCAGATCAAAGATCACACCTAACTAGGCTTTTGGTCAGTGGAAGTCTCACAACACAAACCGGTTAACAACAGAAGGCCCAATAGCTTCTTAATGGACCAGAATATGTTGTTATTTTTTGTTGCCAGACGCAGTTGCCTGCTTTACAGTGTGGGCCATTCTTAAGACTTGAATGGGCGATGTCTGGTGTATATGACGACATTTTTCCTGACTGCTCAATCTGGGTTTCAATCGACGTTCCAAAATGCGCTGTTTAGAATGCAGAATGTCCCCGACTACCAACGTTATAGATATGTGTGGAATGCTAATTAGATTGCAGTTAAATATTCCGAAAAGCAGACATTTTGTAAAGTAATAAATTTACCATACTAACACTCGAAAAAACTCACTTTCGAATTGATTAATTGTGACACAAAATTGCCAAAAATGTCAGATTTTCATGAACCAAACACGACTGTGGAGGTCTCATCAACTCACTGCATATGCCTAGCAGTAAGATCAGAGTCAACTATTATACAGACATGCATGTAGGGTCAAATGTCTAGGTTAGAGCGCATCTAGGTCGGATTGCCGCCACTACAAGAGCCGCACCGTAAATGACACCGGGCATTAATCCGGACACCTTGCACCGACTTCTCACGAATCAAGCACATTTCTTCGGCATTAACATCAATAGGTAAACACTTATAATTATTACGCATGCAACAAATGCGAATAGTGTTCACATTATCATTACTTACTTGCTGGTCTATTCGATATTTCCGGGTTATTGACTTTAAAAACTACGGATTAATGGTGGGTTCGAAAATTACGTCCTTGCCCCGATGTTTCCTGATTAGCGGCGTCTTGATAAAAGAGATTTCGCGTTATGCGCTCACTAACTTATTAGTTACCTTGATGGGGGGCAAGCGCTTCCACCCAGGAATCACAAACAGCTAACAGTTGGCATCGCTGTGGGTAACCTTACATATTCAATGTTGTCAAATAACCTTTGACCAAGTAGGCCTCCTGGACCACATAAAAATGTGAGTCACTCTGCTGCAGCTGTGTTAACTTATCATACAAATATAGAAACAATTCAGATCATCCACTACGTGACCGACTCACTACCAAGACAGTACCAAAACAAGTATATGTTCAATATAATATCCCACCTGTGACTACCAAGAACTGTTTTGTTTGAACGCTTCTGTTCGCCTTCGCCTTTGTTGTCTATGACATCCTCCGAGACCACGTGCCAAGCAAATCCACAAGAAAACGCCAACAGACACATTTGAAGATGTTATGGTGATATACTGCTAAAATGATGGCAAATACGGTTATAAATATGTTTTTGGCATTATTTAAATAATGAGGTATTCATATTTATTTCGACATCCGAGTGGTGCACAATTGATTTAACTGTTTTCACAAATATTGACGATGGACCATGACATTTCGCAGGTGCTTTGCACACACATCAGATACGATATTAAAAAAATAATAGCGCTTCTCATAGACTCAATAAACAATGTAGAGAATAATGTTAAGTCTATTTTGTGTAAGGTGTGAAATTATGTAGTGCAGAACGCACATAGTCACAACCAATATGATGCAAACTGTCAGAACTTTCATTCATCAAACTCTCAAAAAGACACCAGTTCGAGAATTACAACCACATCGCCCTTATATATGTATGTACATTTTTCATTTGCAGTGTTTTTACTCTTTACAACCACAACTTGAGATATTCACAGAAATGATGTCTTAATGGTAAACCATAACATCATCTCCCGATGCCACCTTTTAAAAATAGTTCACACACACACACGCACGCACGCACGCACGCACGCACGCACGCACGCACACACACATATCAGTTCTTGTGTATTAGGTTTATATTTTCGTAAGCGAAATGGCGACGGAAATGACGACAAACAGGTTAACGTCATTATGGGATTACGCGATGGCGTGGGTGACTTCGATGTATATATGCAAGGTGGCATCGAGTATGAGTTGACTCTTCAGATGGCAGTGATGAAGATGTTCCTGTTGGCTGCGTTGATATTGCCACCTGCGGTAACTGGGCTTGCATGCAAACGTTCGTATATGTATATCACATTTCATAGTATGTTCGATGTTACAGCATAGACAGAAATATACATTTACGTCCGTTTAATATCCTAGCTATATACGAACATTATTGTGTTTTGTTGATTCAGCGGGTGCAGTTATCAGATTTGCATTTCTTCATATTGCACTGTTCCACTCACGCATTATATTTAGCATTGTAATCACATCCAGATTCGAAACGCCTTAACAGTACCAACATCGTGCCAGTGACTACAACACCCGCCACATGGTTTGTGCTTTGTCTTGTCAGCCGCTAGCTGCGCCGACGTACAATGTTTCGGATACTCAGCGACGAGTGGACTGGTTCACACTATCTACGACGAGAACAATATAACCGTGCGGTGCGACTTCGACACCGACGGCGGAATGTGGACGGTATGTACTGTGTTCGTGAAAATGTTCATCAAGTTGGTATACATATATAATATGGATTACGATTTTCTTCAACCACATATCTTGATTACTTACTCAACGTTTCGACTGCCATCGACAGCCGAGACAACTGGCGAGTAGAGAAAGAACTTGCCGTCCTAGCATTCCTGATGAAGGCTGTCGATGGCAGTCGAAACGTTAAGAAAGTAATCAAAAGAGTTGTGATTGGTAGGTACTGCGTATATCAATTCGTTTGGGCGTTTTAATGATACACATATTAACAAGATCAGCTACAAAGGTACAGTTCTATTACAAAAATACACAAATCCTGTCAGAACTGGGGCTTCCAGGAAATTAGTCAACATGACACAACACGATTACTATCCAAAGCAACAATTTCCAGATGCGAAAAGTGCATGGCATACATTGGTTTGTCGAAAACCCAAATTTTTTCATCTTTAAGCGGGGCTTGTCATTGTTATACATGTGTTAATTGTGTTTCTAAACATGTAACTTGCTCGCATTAGGTGTTCTGGATAAAACATATGAAACACATGCATATTTTACCAGTTGCATTGCTCAATGCAACATGCTTTGCAACGCTTAAACTCCAAATGTCGTGGATATCAGCTTTAGATAAAAAAACTGTTATCGTAATATTTACAATCACAAACATCGCTTATCTTAATGCATATTTAAAGTATATATTTTAACTCATGCACTTTAATACCGGCTTCCGATTTTACCATCAATAACAATTCCATATAATCGTCTCGATTGACTTGTTAAGTGGATGTATGTTTTAATAAGGGGCAATAAATGTGGTAACACAGCATAGCATATTTGTAAACAAGATAGACCTCCATTATTATGTTTGTTTACCTATGGTCTGTTCACATATTCATGCTGGATATAAGTCCATCAGAATGTATTCTTGTATGTGTCAAATAGCATCAAGTTTGCGGTGACCAATGATTTATTTGTATTTTATTGAACCTAAATTTAATGTAATGCTCAGTAATTTGAGAAAACACAGCAAATGTGATTTCAAGTAACAAATGTGTTGTACCAACATAATTTATTTTATAGTGCCATTATGTATAGATTGTAACATAGCTTACATGCCCGTGTAACTGCATATAAAACTGCGACACACAAAAAATTCAATCACTTGTATCAATGCGATTCCTCTTGAAGGAGCTCTTACGGCGATATGACGGGTCGACCTCTTTCGACCAAAATTGGAACAACTTCATATTTGGCTTTGGGGATCCGGAGCGCGAGTTCTGGGTGGGGCTAAGATTCGCGAGTCGACAAATAGGACAGCGGAAACATACGCTGCGGGTCGAGCTGACTGGTGGTGACGGAACCTCCGCGCATGCTGTCTTTTACGGCTTCACGCTAGCGGAACACCCGTCTCGCGGATACGTTATGAGCTACGATACGATAGCGCCAGGCAGCACAGCCGGTGAGCCGTAATCGCTGGCTTAGCTAATCAGTGTTGACTCTATACACTACAATATCAGCGACGAATGTAGTATTGCAAAGGCCCATTGGCAGTGGTTGGCCGGTCATCCTATCACAA
>OY759274.1:2540825-2565825 GCA_963662155.1 Lamellibrachia columna | reverse complement strand
TATACACATCTTGGTGAACTGTTACAATGTGGGGTGAAAGAAACTGTGCAAGCTTCGAAGCCACCGCTTGAGAATTATCCCTTTCGCTTGAGAGTCTGAGGTCCTCACCACAGTGCTACTGGACACATCTTTACATACGGTGATACATCTCGTAATGTATCTTATGATACGTTTAGTCGGGTGTCAGCCTACTGTGTAAATTGTCTATCGAACTTGTTTTTCATTACTTGTTAAACCCATATATTTGGTTGCCTTTGTAGTCGCTGATTTCGTTCCTCTACTGAAAAATATGTGCGCATTCACATGTGTGCAATCACAATTACATTAGTTGTTCACAAATTTTTTTATTGTGCATCCACATTTGAAGTAATGTATCGTAATGAGTTTAATTTAAAGTGGTCCATGTTCGAGTAATTAGCTTGGACGAGGAATTTGTTGGATAAAATATTTACCAGCTGTCGTGAATAGTATTATTGTTACTATTGTTATTATTGTTGCTGTTTATGTGTTTGCTTCTTCTAGAAATAATATGACGGAGAGACAAGGGATGCTAGATGCGAAGATGATTCGACGAAAGAGTGGATATCTTGACAATGTTGGCCTAGCCGCAGGGAGCGTCGAGTTGACAGAGGAAATGGAAAATACGGAAAAGGACGTTGAAACAAACGAAAACACCTCCTTAATTGATTCCCTTAAAATACCAGCTTACAAATTAAATATATTCGCCGAGAAAACTCGCCCCAATTGGAAACACAAGTGAGCAAAATTATTCTCTTTGTCATGCATTGTGTCGTTTGTGTTCAAATAACTGTGTGTGTGTGTGTGTGCGTGCGTGCGTGCGTGCGTGCGTGCGTGTTTTATTATGTAGTGTGTGTATGTGTATATGCCTTACTTGTAAATAAGAGCTATGTTATCATGTGATGGGGAAATAGGCATCTACATGACATACCCTTATGCATATATGTATTTTAATACTGCCTTGACACCAGTTATATTTTCAAGACATACCTGCTTACCTGTTTCCAGTTAGTAGTTGCTTAATTGTGTGTGTTCCTGGTGTTATTACACGGGACGATGCATTCGGGCGGGATTGGGTTCGCGGGTCGAATTACGATAGGTGTTAGCGTTATCGACTTTCGAGTTTGCGAAGTTGTGTCTCGTTTGATTTTGTAACTTTACAAACATGTTCTGTTTCAAAGTAAATCATTTTTGGCACAATTTCGTGGTATTATGGTATTATGTTTTTATTTATTTCCAAGCTGCTCCATTTATCAAATGTTGGTGCTGACAAACATATAAGCACATACATATGCATAGATATCATGAGCAGGCATGCACGCAATACCTATAAATAAACAAACATATAAGCACATACATATACATAGATATCATGAGCAGGCATGCACGCAATACCTAGAAATAAACAAACATATAAGCACATACATATACATAGATATAATGAGGAGGCATGCACGCAATACCTAGAAATAAACAAACATATAAGCACATACATATACATAGATATAGTGAGGAGGCATGCACGCAATACCTAGAAATAAACAAACATATAAGCACATACATATACATAGATATAATGAGCAGGCATGCACTCAATACCTAGAAATAAACAAACATATAAGCACATACATATACATAGATATAATGAGCAGGCATGCACGCAATACCTAGAAATAAACAAACATATAAGCACATACATATACATAGATATAATGAGCAGGCATGCACGCAATACCTAGAAATAAACAAACATATAAGCACATACATATACATAGATATAATGAGCAGGCATGCACGCAATACCTAGAAATAAACAAACATATAAGCACACACATATACATAGATATGATGAGCAGGCATGCACTCAATACCTAGAAATAAACAAACATATAAGCACATACATATACATAGATATAATGAGCAGGCATGCACGCAATACCTAGAAATAAACAAACATATAAGCACATACATATACATAGATATGATGAGCAGGCATGCACGCAATACCTAGAAATAAACAAACATATAAGCACATACATATACATAGATATAATGAGCAGGCATGCACGCAATACCTAGAAATAAACAAACATATAAGCACATACATATACATAGATATAATGAGGAGGCATGCACGCAATACCTAGAAATAAACAAACATATAAGCACATACATATACATAGATATAATGAGCAGGCATGCACGCAATACCTAGAAATAAACAAACATATAAGCACATACATGTACATAGATATAATGAGCAGGCATGCACGCAATACCTATAAATAAACAAACATATAAGCACATACATATATATAGATATAATGAGCAGGCATGCACGCAATACCTAGAAATAAACAAACATATAAGCACATACATGTACATAGATATAATGAGCAGGCATGCACGCAATACCTATAAATAAACAAACATATAAGCACATACATATACATAGATATAATGAGCAGGCATGCACGCAATACCTAGAAATAAACAAACATATAAGCACATACATATACATAGATATAATGAGCAGGCATGCACGCAATACCTAGAAATAAACAAACATATAAGCACATACATATACATAGATATAATGAGGAGGCATGCACGCAATACCTAGAAATAAACAAACATATAAGCACATACATATACATAGATATAATGAGCAGGCATGCACGCAATACCTAGAAATAAACAAACATATAAGCACATACATGTACATAGATATAATGAGCAGGCATGCACGCAATACCTATAAATAAACAAACATATAAGCACATACATATATATAGATATAATGAGCAGGCATGCACGCAATACCTAGAAATAAACAAACATATAAGCACATACATGTACATAGATATAATGAGCAGGCATGCACGCAATACCTATAAATAAACAAACATATAAGCACATACATATATATAGATATAATGAGCAGGCATGCACGCAATACCTAGAAATAAACAAACATATAAGCACATACATATACATAGATATAATGAGCAGGCATGCACGCAATACCTAGAAATAAACAAACATATAAGCACATACATGTACATAGATATAATGAGCAGGCATGCACGCAATACCTATAAATAAACAAACATATAAGCACATACATGTACATAGATATAATGAGCAGGCATGCACGCAATACCTATAAATAAACAAACATATAAGCACATACATATATATAGATATAATGAGCAGGCATGCACGCAATACCTAGAAATAAACAAACATATAAGCACATACATATACATAGATATAATGAGCAGGCATGCACGCAATACCTAGAAATAAACAAACATATAAGCACATACATATACATAGATATAATGAGCAGGCATGCACGCAATACCTAGAAATAAACAAACATATAAGCACACACATATACATAGATATGATGAGCAGGCATGCACTCAATACCTAGAAATAAACAAACATATAAGCACATACATATACATAGATATAATGAGCAGGCATGCACGCAATACCTAGAAATAAACAAACATATAAGCACATACATATACATAGATATGATGAGCAGGCATGCACGCAATACCTAGAAATAAACAAACATATAAGCACATACATATACATAGATATAATGAGCAGGCATGCACGCAATACCTAGAAATAAACAAACATATAAGCACATACATATACATAGATATAATGAGCAGGCATGCAATCAATACCTAGAAATAAACAAACATATAAGCACATACATATACATAGATATATTGAGCAGGCATGCACGCATTACCTAGAAATAAACAAAACATATATGCTACCAAAAATCAAATTGGCCGAGCGTTGTGAGGTACGCTTAAAAAGTACACAGACCATGGTGATACTGTTTATAGGAAGACCATTGTTAATTTATTTCAGCTTTAAAGTAACACTATTTGTGAAACAGTAATGGAATTGTACGTGCCACTATCAACCAGGCTATTCATGTCCGCATTGTAAGAGCTATTATTACTAATAATAAAAATATGCCTTGTTTAAGTCCCAAAACATTTACAGTCTATAAAAACACAAATAACCGACAGAAAAAGTCTTTGTTGATTTTGACAAGGCTCGAAATACATATCATCCGTATAAAGTACATATTGTTAATTATCAAGAACACCGTGTTTAATATTTAACGTAGCAATGTCTACGTTTGTAAAACGTATTACGGTCAATACATGTATCGATTACTTACCTCAGTTTTGCACTAACCTTATGGTATTAACATATGACGTCAATGGTCTTTGAAACCCTTTGAAGATAAATACGTGTCATGCACTTACCTCAGTTTTGCACTAACCTTACGGTATTAACATATGACGTCAATGCTCTTTGAAACCCTTTGAAGATAAATACGTGTCGTGCTCTTACCTCAGTTTTGCACTAACCTTACGGTATTAACATACGACGTCAATGCTCTTTGAAACCCTTTGAAGATAAATACGTGTCATGCTCTTGTACAATGGAATATATCGTAGCATTATGAATTCCGTGTGCGTAAACGATTTCTAAAAATCAGAATTAAATAGCTATGATGTGTACAAAACGCAGTAAAACCAAAATCGTCTGCAAGCACACTGTATCGCATGAGATGCTATGGTTAGGGCTAAATGCATTAGGTGACATTATGGAAGTGTAGTTTCGTAACAGTAATTCAACGTGTATTGGTGCCTCATGATATTTGCTTGGTTTTATGCTGGTGCTCTTCCTTATTCTCCGGTTTCGAGCGTCATATTTAACCGGACTGTTTCTTCTCCACTGGACCGGAATGCTTCGTCTCCTCCAAGGGACCGACTCGAATCTTCTTTATTGCGTTGACATCAACGTCCATGTCCTCTTCGTGCGTGTGTTGTTCGCCACTAGTGGCGCTACGCTCCAGCCGGTGTCCTACGGAAGTATTCTTCTTTCTGCGTGTTCATTGAACTGTTAGATTAAGTACATTAGAAACGAAAGAACACAAAGTAGAGCCAGATGAAAATACGGTAGATAAAACAGAGCGAACTAGTGTGCCAAATGCCGTGTAACAGACTGCTAATAATTGCAGCGAAGCATGTGTTCGGGAGACAGGGGGTTGTTTAAGACCAGACGTGAAGAAGAAAACAAAGAGGTGGAGAGTGTATCAAGAGAACACTACACGAGGAGCGGAATGAAAATGTCACATTCCACCATCAACAAGTCCGCCCTCACGGATCACACAATCATCGAGACCCATATAATAGACTGGAGTAAAAGTGGTAGACAGGGAGTAACACAGGAGAAGACTCGTGAAAGAGGCGATAGGCATACGGAAGACAGACGCAGCGATTCTATTAGATGAGGGGAATTATCAACTTCCACTCGTCTACTAGGACGTCAATACCAGGACATCACCGTCATTAGTATTGATGAAACCACCTTGACAAGTCTATGCAGGTAAATATATATATATATATATATATATATATATATATATATATATATATATATATATATATATATATATATATATATATATATATATATATATATATATATATATATATTATACATATAAATATATATATATTTATACATATATATATATATATATATATATATATATATATATATATATATATATATATATATATATATATATATATATATATATATATATATATATATATATGGGTGTGTGAGCGTGCGTGTGTGCGTGCGTGCATGCGTGAATATCAACGAACCTGATTGATGATGGGTTATTAAATGAATAACTATTTGATGTGTGTTCTATGCTATATTCGGTGGACCCATGTTTATGTGCAAAGTCTACTGGTTTGTTTACATTACTATATATCACTTTTGCTTGGGACTCTGGACTTGTGGAACTATACATAAACTACAATTAACCGCATTAGAAATTACAAACTTTTTCTTGTTGTGCTTTTTCTTATTCATATGCTTTTGTTGACTGTTCTCTGCGAACCAGTAGATGTTCTTCCACATGACGTTGCCAAGTGTTGCATCTTTATGTTTGTTCCGTTTTGCAGTGGGAGCTGTCCCTGCGTCTAGTTCCTTCACTGCTTCAGCCATGAGTTCCGCCAAGACGCCGTGGTAGTGAATTCGATGTGCTGCTTCCAGCCGGTACATTGTTGCCTCCCTCTTCTCTTGCGCTTCGCTCAGCTTCTTTCTAGACAATAACGAATAGACAACGAATAACGAATAGACAACGAATAGACAACGAATATATTTATTTTCACAAAGTTCCAAAGAATTTCGTGTTGCATCATGCATCAACTCAGACTGATATTTGTTTATTAATTTTTTTTTTATTCAAATATATAAATCAATATATAAATCACTGTGTATGAACACTGGATGAGATTTCAGACAAACACAAGGACGACAAGATATTGATAAAAGAATTTGTTATAATGTTCAACATCGGTCCAAAAACAAAATGTCATAATGCTAAAAAACCAGCATTTTTTCGTCAGTAACAACAAAAGCTATAAAATAAATTTATCAACACAGACCTGTTTAAAAAAACACGACTACACTTGTATGTTAACTAATATTTTAATGATTGAGAAATGCGTCGTTTGTAGGGGTTCGTCAGGAGTGATAACAATATCAGCCATTGGTGAAAGATGATGCCTTTTTTCGACAATTTTATAATTATAAAATGTTGTTCTATTATGTTTGTCTATTATTGTTGTTGAAATTAAGATTAATTCATTCATTCGCTGTGCATGTTGTGCACTGCTTTAACTTAAGATATGCTTACAAACGCGGCCTGATGATGTAGATGACAAAGAAAAGAATCACTGTGAACGACACTGTTCCTAAGAACAGGCCTGTGGTGATATTCGCTCGGCTCATTGGCTTCTCTAGGATCTCTGAAAGAAACGATGAAAACAACTATCAACCAGCACTATCCAGTTAATGTCGAAAATACAAATTCACAGCTGCCTTCCTTTGTTCTTGTTCGTAAAAGGCATTATAATTTCGGTTAAATAAGTTTATTACGAAACTGCTTTGTGATCCGCGTTCTACCCCGATTTGTAGAAGTTTATGTCGGTGCATGTTTGTTTTATCAATTTTAATAACAGAACAGATGACAATGAAGAAGCACGTGAGGATGAAGGTAGCGTGGAACAGACTGCGATGGGCGGGACATATACAGAGAATGACAATGAAGAAACACGTGAGGATGAAGGTAGCGTGGAACAGACTGCGATGGGCGGGACATATACAGAGAATGACAATGAAGAAACACCTGAGGATGAAGGTAGCGTGGAACAGACTGCGATGGGCGGGACATATACAGAGAATAACAATGAAGAAACACGTGAGGATGAAGGTAGCGTGGAACAGACTGCGATGGGCGGGACATATACAGAGAATAACAATGAAGAAACACGTGAGGATGAAGGTAGCGTGGAGCAGACTGCGATGGGCGGGACATATAAAGAGAGTAACAATGAAGAAACACCTGAGGATGAAGGTAGCGTGGAACAGACTGCGATGGGCGGGACATATACAGAGAATAACAATGAAGAAACACCTGAGGATGAAGGTAGCGTGGAACAGACTGCGATGGGCGGGACATATAAAGAGAGTAACAATGAAGAAACACGTGAGGATGAAGGTAGCGTGGAACAGACTGCGATGGGCGGGACATATAAAGAGAATAACAATGAAGAAACACCTGAGGATGAAGGTAGCGTGGAGCAGACTGCGATGGGCGGGACATATACAGAGAATAACAATGAAGAAACACCTGAGGATGAAGGTAGCGTGGAACAGACTGCGATGGGCGGGACATATACAGAGAATGAGTGAGGAAAGACTGACCGATATAGCAATGAAACCAGAAGATACTTGTAGAAGAAGAAGAGGAAGACCGACAGTAAGAAGGAGGGACAGTGTTAAGAGAGACCTAGAAAGGACAGAGGTGAACAGCCAAGAGTGGCAGAATATTAAGATGGATGGAGAAGACTCGTCGAGAAGGCAGAAACAAAGTGGTGCGGCCCCTACCGCGCAAGGGATCGAAGGAGAAGAAGTAGTAGAAGAAGAAGACGTTTGTTTTGTCAACGCCAGCTCTTGTTTTGCAGCAATTGTGGTAGCATAGCTAGTTCTGCCATCCACAGTAAAGTTCATTGTAGGACTAGAATGCACAAACTAGCATTTCTAAAAGAACAGTGCAGATTGGATATAACATAGTAATCATTCGCGCATATGACAATAAATGATTGGAACAGACAATATTTTATTGATTGTGTTAATGCTTGCCGTGTCCATACCCTTAACAAAAACATTGACAGTTATCTCATGAGGACAGGCTACACACATGCTACAATAAGCCAATAACTTGTCTACTTGCCGTCTGGCGCTTATCGCTTTGGGTGACACTCTTTTTAAATCTTGATAAATCTTGTTAATAACTTAGGTTAAGCCTACCTAAACAGTTCGCACCGCCAAATCCTTTAATACATCGGCAGATATTTTGTATACAAGTTCCTCCGTTTGAGCACACACATTCTCGGTAACTGGCAGTCGGTTGGGTACTGGAAGAGTGTCCTGGCCTAGACATTCCGCTTCTAACTGGGGCATACAATACTTAGTATAACGACACAGTAACGATGATGTTTAAACAATAACGAAATGAAAAACTCCAATAAAACAACGCATCGGTAGTATTAATAATTATTGTTCGAGTTGCATTGGTAATGGTGCTAACATATTACGATTGTTGTCCAATTTGTCTTCCGATATGGTGCCACGCGATATCGCGCTGCAGGAATCGGTCGTGCAATCACCCGAACGATACCGATTAGCGCGGCCATTTTATGATACAATTGCGTCGGTGAGAATTGGAACTAGCTGCGATATCGCCGATAGTTAGCTGCAATTGTGAAGCAGTGGTCAATCAGCGAGCGGCAATCGGGGCACCCGTCTTAACCTTTCAAAACAGCGCAATTCGGGAGTGGCGCGATTCAATATTCAGGTCGCCGCGTCTAGAAAGGTTGCTCGTCTAAACGCACAAATGGTGCGTTTGCGCGTTTTAATGCGACAAATTGGGCTAAACAACGTTTTCGTAAATCGACCTTTGCGGAAGTGACGATTATGCCATTGTTGATAACAATACGACAAGTGATATAATTTCAACACATACGATGCAATGAATTACCATGTATATAGCTTCTGTATATTATTCGTTAAATTTAATTATATAAAATACAGATGTTTCAACCAACCCTCTCACCTGTTTCAACTAACTCCGTATATTTGTGTTGTTTGAAACAGGAGAGGTTCTCATTAAAGTCGTCATATTTCGGACATGCTTACACAAATTCCTTTTGTAGCGTTGAATATAGGTAAGAAATGTACCCTAACGCCTGTATGTGATTTATTGTGCTAAATAAAACTACGTTCTTCCAATGTAAGTCCAATGTTAATACCAATATTTAGGGATTGTAAAAACTTGTTCGTACTGTGGTCCTTCTACCAGAGTGGTCGTTAGAAAAGGTTCGGTTGCTTCAGTAAGGCAACCGTATGACAAAGTACGTTACTTACATTCACACCGCTCTCCTTCGTACCCTCGCAAACACCGACAACGTGACGTTGTCGTGCCGAGAATATTGTTGCATCTACCGTTATTTTTTCACGGGTTTACGCAAGTCCCTTGCGCTGCAAGAAACACGTGCGCTTCGCCTTAGTTTTCAACACCAATCGTGTCAATCAGACTTGTATCGGGTAAGTATTCGAAAAAATGGCAAACGTTGCTCAGCTCCTATATGTCATAACATATAGCTATTATGTATGTGTAAAATATACCTTTAAAAATAAATGTTAGACCAGTATTGATGCAGCGTTGCCTGTGTGTGCTTAGAGTGACCGATATAGTTCAAGTATTGCGCATATTTCGCTTCTCACTAAAAGAGTTCCGTACAAAATCTTCGCGTTGCAACGAGTCTTGCCAGTTTCGCTACAACCGGTAAAATTAGCATTTGATTTGTTTGCACAAAGTATCATGAATTGGCAGCGGTAATGGATCTCGCGTAGGTGTTTACACGACCAAATCTTGCATGGCAACATCGCGCGACACCGTGTCGACCCAAACATTTGACAACAATCGCACGTGTAAACCGAACTTTAGATGAATTCATACCTCGGATGGGTCTCAGCTTCATATCAGCGGACACCAGGGCTCCAAGTTCTGCCAGCGTAGACCAGAACATGTGTAATTCATGTCCGTTTAAGCGGCCAAACAACAGCGACTGTACATTCTGGCATACGTCTGCCGCTGGGTACCACCCGGCAGTCTTCAATGTGTGGGAGCACAAGTGGGCTGTCTGGTCGTTGTCGGGGGTTTGGAAACCGCAAAGGTCACATATGGCGCCACATGTAGGCCGTAGAAACAGCTATGAGTGATAAATAGAGACAGCCAAAACAATTATAAATTATGAACATTCCTTGTATTGTTTTTTTCTTTCTAAAACTGTGCTGTTAAAGGCAATGGTGATGTCGGTGTGCGTGCGTGTTTGCTTGTGTGTTGTGTTGTGTTGTGTTGTGTGTGTGTGTGTGTGTGTGTGTGTGTGTGTGTGTGTGTGTGTGTGTGTGTGTGTGTGTGTGTGTGTGTGTGTGTGTGTGTGTGTGTGTGTGTTGTGTGTGTGTGTGTGTGTGTGTGTGTGTGTGTGTGTGTGTGTGTACGTGTGTGCGTGTGTGCGTGTGTGCGTGCATGTGTGCGTGCATGTGTACATTCACCATTCAGTGAACGCAAGTTTAGACATGCACCATATTATGTACTTAAGTGTGCATATTTACCAAACAGTGAACGCAACTGTGCACAATCATCATACTGTAGCTACAAATTGTGTACAATAAATGCTCATTCATAGGCGCAGCTCGTCTTTAATCAAATGTTATAAAGGTCGCGATATCAACTGAACAATTTAAGACCATGCCAGTTGGAAACGGGGTAAACAGAAGTGCAGTAAGTCATTGAGAATCAACTGATTGAAGCGAACCTATCGTGCTCTTTTCGCGTACCAACTGCGTGTAATGCATGGCGTATCGTTGCTGTGAACCGGCGATTGAGAAGCCGTAATAGACGACCTTGGCAGACGTCCCGTCTGTAGTTACCAGCTCGATGCGTAACTCCGACTGTCCTGATGAGGTAAGCTGGTGTGTTCGCGAGAGACCCAACCAATACGACGACGATGTGCCAAAACCCCCACGTAACCGTTCCAATTGTTGCAGAAGGATACAGTGTCACGTATTCGACGACGCAGCAGCACCTATGTTAAACGTAATCGAACTATAGTATATATATATATACTTTTTACATATGGGCCCAATATTATACGCCCGTACTCAAACTCAAGTCTCTACTCTAAATCATGAGTGCATGTTCAGCTGAGTTTTGTGTACAAGTGGAGGTCACACAACGTTTTGATCACCTGAGAACGAAACGGCGTTACTTTTGTCCAATACACAAGTGGCCGAAAGGAACCTTTTTTTAAACATACCATGGGCTACTTCGAAGAGCGGTGCTTCGTTGATTATAAAATAATAATACAATTTAAGGTGAATGGCGTTAATTGACATCGTGTGCCAAATTAAAAATAAGTTCAAAATGGCAATGATACAAACATGATGTTGTCTAGAAACAAAGATCAGTTTCACAGTGACAGACTAAGACATTCCTCGTTGTTATATGCGTTTCTTTTGTTGCGGTTAGAGCAGGAGAAAAATGCAATCCATCACCAATGCAATACTGTGTGGGAAATCGTTCAACGATTAAACAGACACGGCACAAGACAAGTTACAAGATAAAGCCTAAGGCGTATGAGAATAATAGTCATAGTTCCGGTTACCCGAACGACCCTGTTTAATATAGCCGACCAAGAAGTTCTTACAACATGTGCCGTACAACATACTATCGTGTGGTGTCATTGTGGATATGACGACGTGTTTAGTTTTGATTGAAACTTTCTCGAATCACGCATAATATGCAATTGAACAGAATAACTGATTGCATGGTAAACAATGAGATGATTGATATATGCGTAGACTGGAAATATGAATGTTTGCCTCACTGTCTGGCCGACAGAACGATAGGTGAAACTACGTAAACCTGTACCGTCCAGTTCCCGCCGTCGGTTGAGAAGTCGCAGTGAACGATCCGACCGTTATCAGCGATATCGTTGAATATGCTATGAGTGGGTCCGTCCCGTCGCGTGTAGCCGAAACACTGCATGTCAGCGCAAGATCTTGCTGAAATAACACGCCGAATAGAAGGTGACTACCGAAAGCTGGACACATTTATACTGAAATGTTTAAGAAAGACACTGAATGTTAGATGGTCATAGTGCATACTTCAATCAATCAATCAATCAATCAATCAATCAATCAAGCAATCAATCAATCAATCAATCAATCAATTAATCAGTAATAGTTTATTTCTAACAACAACCACAAAGAACGAATTACATTACTATAAAATAAAATACAACACCATTTGCAACACTAACATGTATGTATAAATAAACAAATGAACGCTGGAAGGGGG
Source organism: Lamellibrachia columna (assembly GCA_963662155.1). Taxonomy (NCBI): domain Eukaryota; kingdom Metazoa; phylum Annelida; class Polychaeta; order Sabellida; family Siboglinidae; genus Lamellibrachia; species Lamellibrachia columna. The sequence goes on along the minus strand of OY759274.1, from coordinate 2,553,251 downwards.
TATACAGAAGTGCAACACTTATCTATGGCTCACCCTCGACTAGAAAGTATTATACAGAAACAAATCTTACAAAAAAATGTAAATTACAATAACTAATGTACACACTGTCTACAACATATGCTATTTTATATGTAATAATTATTGTTTAGACACTAATACATAGAAAGAAGATCTAACTTGTGCATTTCGTTGTATACTTCTGCATCCAGTGATAATTATGTGCAATGAATTCCTTGATTTAACGCCATAAACTGAGGTGCACATCAACTGTCTGATGATACGTACACGATGACTAACGAGTTTTTGCTGCCGAGTACCATATGTTTGTAAAAGTTTTACAATCTAGCGTGTAGTTCATTGTGATATGCCTTAAACGTAATAACTGCTGTCTTAAATTTCTACCCATTTCAAAACACATAGTTGTTTAAAAAGGGTGTTGATGTGCTCAAGGCATGTTGCACCACGAACTAGACGAATTACTCTTTCTTAGTAAATTTATACATTGAACGTTTCCAGAATATGTGTTCCCCATAGTTCACTACAATAGTTAATATATGGCAAAACGAAAGAGCAATACAACATGTGTATGATTATAATTGGCATGGTCACTTTTCCTGCCGCTTTTAAACTTTGGTATAACATTGGCAATTGTCATTGTTGTTCGTAATACACCAGCTCTAGTAGTATACATTGCAGATGAGAGTGAGAGGTTTGCAAATGACTTGTATGCCTTTGCGACAGTACTCATGCTTATGTTCACGTTTTCACTGTCATAATAACCTATTTCTCATTTACTAATTTCAGGAACAAACATTGTTCAATACTCCATCCTAAATAGTCATATATAGAACTATTTTCGTCCGGATTTGTGATATCCTTTGCAACATATTAATTTCATTTGCCATACATTTTTGTTGGTGATGCGTTTATGCATTAAATGAGTTGGATAATTCACCAACCGGCGTCGTTTAACAAGATTTAACAAGATTTGCCATCCAAGCCAAAGGCCCAGATGGCAAGTGGACAAGGAAGCCATTGGCTTATCGAGAGTCCAACAATGTTCATCTACTTATAACCCGCCCTCCTGAGATATGTGTCAACCTCGTTTTTAAACATATTCACGCTGCTAGCAGTTATACAATCTGTAAACAATTTGTTCCATTAATTTGTTGTCCTCTGTGAGAACGAGTGCTTCCTGATGTCCAATCTACATTGATCCTTTACTAATTTTACCTCATGTCCTCTAGTTCTGCTATCCTTCTTGAGTGAGAAAAACATATTTCTATCAATATTTTCATACCCATTCAATATCTTTAAAACTTCAATCTGATCTCCTCTTAACCTCCTTGTCTCTAGAGTTATTAAACCACATTCTTTCAGGCGTTCTTCATAACTAAGGTATCTAAGTTCTGGAATCATTTTAGTTGCTCTCCTTTGTATGCGTTCAAGCGTATCTATATCCTTCTTACGATATGGTCTCCATGCTTGTATACAGTATTCTAAATGAGGTCTAACTATTGCTTTATAAAGAGGTATAATTAACTTTTTTCCTTTGTATGTTATGTTTCTTCTAATCAATCCAAGAATTTGTTTACCCTTTGAAGCTGCAATACCACACTGCTCTGAAACTTTCATATCAGCACTTATTGTAACTCCTAAGTCCTTTTCTTTTACAGTAGTACACAGAACAGTATCTCCCATTTTATAATTTACATTCAAGTTCCCATGTCCTGTATGTAGGCATTTACATTTCCCAAAATTGAACAGTATCTGCCATTTCTCAGACCATTTCACTAATCTGTCTAGATCGTTCTGTAAATGTTGTTTATCACCATCAGTATTAACCTTTCTAAACAGTTTTGTGTCATCCGCAAATTTCAGTACGTTACTTGTTATACTGTCGTCCAAGTCATTGATATAAATTATGAATAATATAGGTCCTAATACTGATCCTTGAGGTACCCCACTCAAAACCGATTTCCAATTTGAAACTTCTCCATCTACTACAACTCGTTGTCTTCTGTCAGTCAGCCATTGTTCTATCCAGTCAGTTATTCTATCCCCGATACCATAGGCTTTTAATTTAAGTAGTAATCTTTGATGTGGCACTTTGTTTACATAAGACAGTATTAAAGATCGCCCATGTTTCTTTAGTATTTCCTCTTTTTCTGAAACAGTTCACTGTAATATTACGACACACATTTTAGGCCATTAATAAACCATGTTTTTCTTAAATATATCCTTAATCAGTACCTCCTTAGCTGGATAATGAAGGATGTACAATGTACTAATATAATTTAAAAAGTGGCGTACGCCAGGTTTATATCATCAGTTTGTTGGTGTACGCCAGGTTTACATCATCAGTTTATTGGTGTACGCCAGGTTTACATCATCAGTTTGTTGGTGTACGCCATGTTTACATCATCAGTTTGTTGGTGTACGCCAGGTTTACATCATCAGTTTGTTGGTGTACGCCAGGTTTACATCATCAGTTTGTTGGTGTACGCCAGGTTTACATCATCAGTTTGTTGGTGTACGCCAGGTTTACATCATCAATTTGTAAAACATTATCCCACTTTTCTTGCCTCGAACTGGCAATGTGCGAACGAACATGATCGTCTTTTAAAGTCTTACATGATTAAATGTGTCACATTCCTTTCTTTTTTCTATTTCATAATTACACAAAGCGAATGTTGGTAGATGATCACAAATGTCATTGATTAATAACCCACTTCTAACTGAATACTTTGCCTGGTTAAATATGTTATCTCTCAAAGTATGCGAGTTTCTAGTAATTCTGGTTGGTCTTTCTATTACCGAATGTAAATCTACACCATACATACAAACACCATACATACAAACATCATACATACAAACACCATACATACAAATACCATACATACAAACACCATACATACAATCTAAACAACGTTTTGCTCCACTGTGTGTTTAGTATCGGTATTAAAATCACCACAAAAAAAAAAATATTTATCTGGCACAGCATCGGTAAATATATGTTCTGTGCTCTCACAAAATAGGTAGATATCTATCCCCAGTGTTCTGTAGACACAACTCGCAATTATAGTGTCAGATGAAGATATTATAATTAAAACCAACAATAAAAAAGATGGGTATAGAGGTTACGATTAGGAAACAGAATTGGATCGCAAACGTGTTAAGAATGAAATAATGCAACCACTGTCTGGAGGCTCTAAGTTGAACATTTGAAGGCAAACAGAAAGTGGGTCGCCCATGGTTTCTATGCACAATGGACAACACAAAACGACTGTTGTTGGGAAAGAAAGCCAGAGGCAAAGTGGGGTGAACGAAATTGTCCAAGTGGTTTCGAGCCCCGACCAAATAAATACTAACGTTTGCACCCATTGTCAGTCAGGACGAGTGGCGCAAGAACAACAATTCCCAGCAACAGCCGGCCTTTTATGTCTTTAACAAGATTTAACAAGATTTAACAAGATTGCCATCTCGAACAACAAGTTCCAGATGGCAAGTGGACAAGGAAGCCATTGGCTTATCGAGAGTCCAACAATTTTCTCATCTATGTGTAGCTCGCCCTTATCAGATATCTGTCAATTCTATTTTTAAATATATTCACACTACTAGCATTAACACAATCATTTGGCAGTTTGTTCCATTCATTTATCACCCTCTGTGAAAAAGAGTACTTTCTCATGTCCAACCTACACTGCTCCTTAACTAATGCTGCTTTGTGTCCTCAGGTTTTACTGCCTTCTTTAAGTTTGAAGAACATATTCCTATCAACATGCTCATAACCGTTCACTATTTTAAACATTTCTATTTGGTCTCCTCTTAGTCTCCTGGTCTCTAGTGTTGTCAAACCACATTGTAATAAGCGACTTTCGTAACTAAGGTCTCTTAATTCTGGAATCATCTTAGTTGCTCTTCGTTGTATTCTTTCTAGCTTATCTATGTCTTTTTTACGATATGGCCTCCATGCTTGAATACAATATTCCAAATGTGGTCTAACTATTGCTTTGTACAGGGGTACAATTAGATGTTTCTCCTTATACGTGATAGTTCTCCTAATTAGCCCTAGAATTTGATTTCCTTTCGAAGCAGCAATCCCACATTGCTCTGAAACTTTCATGTCAGCATTAAATGTTACTCCTAAATCATTTTCTTGTGTGGTTCTACCTAGTACAGCATCCCCAATTTTATATTCCTCGTCCATATTTCCATGTGCTATGTGTATACATTTACACTTCCCAAAATTGAATAACATTTGCCACTTTTCTGATCATTTAACTAATTTTTCTAGATCATCCTGTAAACTATGTTTATCTGTATCATTAGTAACCTTTCTGAATACTTTTGTGTCATCTGCAAATTTGAGTACTTTGCTAGATATGTCATCCTCCAAATCATTTATATATATTAAAAACAGTATAGGGCCTAACATTGATCCCTGTGGTACCCCACTCAAAACAGATTTCCAGTTTGAAATCTTACAATCTACTATTACTATCTGTCTTCTGTGTGTAAGCCACTTTTCTACCCAGTTGATTACATCATTGCCTATACCATGGGCTTTTAGTTTAAGTAACAATCTTTGATGTGGCACTTTATCGAAAGCTTTCTGAAAATCTAAGTAGACAACATCCACTTTGTAATTTCTTCTAAAAAATATAAGAGATTGGTTAGACATGACCTTGCTTTTAGGAATCCATGTTGAGATGTATTTATTAATTTATGTTTTATGAGGAATTCCACCATGTGGTCTCTAATTAATGTTTCGAGTAATTTACATACAACTGATGTTAAACTCACTGGTCTGTAATTTTCTGGCTTCTTCCTCGATCCCTTCTTAAATAGCGGCGTAATGTTTGCTTCTTTCCATTCTGAAAGAACTATTTCTTCTTCTAGTGACAAGTTAAATAAGTTTGCAAGTGGTGTACTAATTTGATCAACAATTTCCTTTAGCAATTTTGGTGGTATCCCATCAACTCCAGGTGATTTATTATCTTTCATCTTCTTAATTTTCTTTGCTATCATTTCAGGAGTTACAAATAACTGCCCTAAATGTTCTGATTTATTGCCTTCAAATTTAGTCAATGGAACTGGAAGTGAGCTGATATCTTCTGTGGTAAAAACTGAGCTGAAATACTCATTCAGGACCTCTGCCATTTGGAACCCATCTGAAATTATGTATTCACTGTTGTTTTCCAGTGGTCCGACCTTATCTCGAACTTTCTGTTTACTCCTTACATAAGCATAGAAACTCTTGCTGTCATTTTTTATATTACCTGCCAATTTTTTTTCAAAGGTTCTTTTAGATTTTCTAATTTCAGTTGTAGCTAGGTTAAGTGCCTCTTTGTAGTTTGTGTAGTCTTCTACATTTCCAGTGTGTTTATAGACCCTCCACAGCATCTGTTTGTGAGCAATTTTTCTAATAGCTTCTTTTGACAGGTGTTTTTTCCTGGATAGTTTCCCTTGTTTTCTTAATGGAATAAATTTCTCAATAATGCCCTCAATCTCATATTTTAAACAAGTCCAGCATTCTGTTGCTGTCTTGTTCTTCAGCAAGTTATTCCAATCTATATTTGCTAGATATGTTCTCATCACTTTATATTTGCCTTTGTTGAAGTTCCTCCTCCATTGTTTTTTATATGTATTCCCTGTTTTTACTTTTATATTAAAATGGATTTGGTTATGGTCACTTGAACCCAAAGGTTCGTGTACTTTAACATTGTCAACTAATTCATTTTGAGAAGACAAAATTAAATCTAACACATTCCCACCTCTGGTATGTTGAGTAAGGAAACAATCCTGTGTTAGAAGTAGAAACTGATGGTCGTCACCTCCAGCACTCTCTAATGATTCCCATTGTATATGGCCATGGTTAAAATCACCCATTATAACACATTCTCCCTTGCTCACCTCCCTTATCGCCTTTTGTAATTTTACATCTTCCTCTTGTCCTATGTTAGGACTACGATAAACTACTCCTATTGTTAATGTTGAGTTCCTGATAACTATGTTACACCAAATTGCTTCCACACTATCTGCTTCACTTTTCAGTGTAATTTCATATGCTTGGATAGATTCTTTAATATACAAAATTACTCCACCTCCCCTTCTTTCTCGTCTATCCTTCCTAAACATTACATAGCCTGTCAGTGCTAACTCAGCATCTACTATATCTTCATTTGCCCATGATTATGTGATGCCTATTACATGAGGATCAATATCTGCTACCATAATGTCTAACTCACTTTTTTTATTTGCTGTGCTCCTGGCATTTAAGCATACACATTTAAGTTCATTGTCTGAAATTATTGGTGAACATTTCTTTGGATGTGTATTTGTAGTAGTACTCCTTTGAGTTTTCTCTGTCAGTTCCCCCTGCGCATCTAGTTTAAATAATCTATGGTACCTGTGCCCTCGTCGACAACTCTGACAAACTCACACGCAAGAACTGCAGCGCCCTTCCCTGTCAGATGAAGTCCATCTCTCATGAAAAAGTCACCTCTTCCCACAAAGTTTAACCACATGTCTACGAAGCTTACTCCCTCCTCCATACATACCTTCTGTACCTGTGTGTTGATCGCCATCCTTCTACAGTTCCTATATTCCTCACCCCTGCCTCCCATTATTGGTAATATCCCCGACAATACGATCTGCCCAACTCGTGCCTCTTTAAGTGTCTTGATCAACCTCCTGTACTTACCAATGATGGCTGACGTTGCCTCCTTATCTGCATTGTTCGTTCCCACATGCACGAGAACAGCACCTCCCGTGCCACCACCCATGACCTGTCCTGCCTTCTCTGCTATATCCTCTACTTTTGCCCCTGGTAGGCATACTATTATGTCCTCTCCTCTATTTACAATTTTATCCACTTTCCTAATGATGGAATCCCCCATAAATACCCGGGCTTTCCTCACTTTCCCCTGTGATACTACATCAGCAAAGCTCCTTTTCTGTTGCACACTACTAGTATGCCCCCTTTCTCTCATATCATCAACCTTTACTGTCTTACCACCTGGCAATCCCTCTCCACTCACCCGCTTACCTCTCTTTTGTTGCATTCTCTGCCTCTGCTCTCCTCGGTCTCACCACCTCTGCTCTCCTCAGTCTCACCACCTCTGCTCTCCTCGGTCTCACCACCTCTGCTCTCATCATTCTCACCACCTCTGCTCACTTCTGTCTCACCCTGCCCTGTCATCATCAAAATCATATGCCTTAGCTCAATCACCTGCTCCTGCAGATATTTCACTGTCGTACACCCCCTACACACGAAATGGAAATCATCCGCCTGCACCTCCGCCCACGAATTTACACACCCGGACTTTGCAAAGTCTATCCAGCTGTCGCAGCTAGAACATATCAAATTACGTTTTGCCTTTACTTGGCGTTTGCACGGCGCCATGTTAGAAATAAAATTTGTATTTGTTTATAATCCGTTTATAATCAATTTATACTAGGTAGTCTTCACGAAGACTGTTTTTGTGTTGTAATATACACTTTATAGTATGTTACTTATGTCTTAATTAAATTTACAGCTACTGCCTTGCAACTTACTTTCTATGTAACAGCTGACTAACAAAACGTAATATCGCTCGCGCTAACGAAATTTCAGTGACCTTATTTAAATAACACTGAATTACTACCTACGGCTAACTTTTAACAATAAATGTTGCTAAAACAAAATATTCAGGTTTTCAATATTTAATATGTACTAAATTATTTACAGTAATATTATGTCTCGTATTATGTACCCAATCAACTGAAAATAACAACCCTTAATTATCGCTCGCGCTACCGAGTCCTCGGAGACCTACGATATAAACTACCCTAAATTACTCCTATAGCTAAATTTTAACAGCAACTATTGACTAAACAAGGACTCTTGTAAGTTTATGTTTAATATACACGCAATAATAATACTTATCCGATCAATAATCCACGCTTTAGACAAATATAACATCCACCAAATTCAATCCCGTGTTCTCCTCAAGATTTCCCAGAATGCACTCGTTGTCGTTGGTAGGCCGAAAAAATGTCATATGTCTTAGATCCTGCCGGACAGATATCTTGAAACCTGTGTTGAATGTGAATCCGTGTAGCAGTCCAATAATGCGCTTCACGTCGTTGTACTTATTTCTGTCGACGTTTCAAGTGTTGACGTATTACCTAACGCAATGCGTGACGTACTACAACGTATAAAGTATACGTTAAAAGAGAATACACCCTTCGATGCTTAGAACACATATTGTTTTCGATCTAACAAATGCAATACTTAAGAGAAATATACATGCGAAAAAATATAATATTTCTTTCATTATCGCGCGTTACTGTGCACGATGACATGAATCTTTTGAATGTTTTACTATTTGATTTTGGTGGCAGATCGGAAAGTTGTATCGTGCCGTTTTCCCTTTCGGAAGAGTACATGGGTTTTAAAAGCATATCGTTTACATTTGACTAGCTCCTTTTTGGCACTGTGTGGATTTTTAGTGGCATGCAAACATACATCATATTTGTAATATTGTCATGATCATCTGTATTATCCATTGCAGATATTGCAACCCGCCTCGTTTGCCGTACCAGAAAACATGAGCACTTTACTCCTGTGTTGCAACTTTTGCATTGGTCGTCAATTCATTTGCGCCCGACCTATATAAGTGCTTCTTAATGTGTATCCGCAATGAATGGTCTGGCACCGGACTACCTCGCGCAGTTACTCAACCGACGCCATCCGAATCGGCAATTCAGGTCCGCCTCTTTGTATTTATGATCTGTATCGGCCTCGCAGACGGTCACGCATGACGACCGTCGATCGGATGTGGCCAATGTGTGGAACCGGTTGTCCGATTCAGTGAGAACAGCGAAGACACTGCCGCAGCATCAAACACGTTTAGAAACACATCTTCTTGCAGTAGCTTTTTATGATACGCTGATATAAAACATGTTATGTGCATGTATTATTATTTTATTATTACAAATATGCATTTAATGTTGTATTATATATTATTTATGGTAGGACTATTTGAAAACATGTGTTTTATTATTTATTGTTGGCATTGCTTTTAACATAATTAATATATATTTTAATATATTTATTTTTTCCATAATTACTATATTTATTTTTAATATAATTAATAATATTTTAATAAGTTATGATTGCATGTATGTAAAGAACCTGAGAGCAATCTTGATTGATCGGGCGCTACATAAATACTTTTATTACTATTATTACAGTACGTCTAGCACTTACTAAACAACAGTATATTGGCGTTTTTATTCTTTCAAATTACCCGGTATATCGTTTATTGGTTTTTTTACTCTTTCAGGTTAACATATTTTCATACTGTGTTCTTTAAGAATATTCTTTTAGATTACCTTTCCAGATCGCAATTAACTTATTCTCATAGACTTCTCATTATATATATTATATTGTCAATACTTTCGCTACCTTAAGTACACACACGCACACACACACACACACACACACACACACACACACACACACACACACACACACACACACACACACACACACACACACACACACACACACACACACACACACACACACACACACACACACACACACACACACACACACACACACACATATTGATCGTATATAGTGTTCGTCGGTTGTCACCAATAAATATTATCCAATTGGTAACGGGCCACAAATGTGCATACTAAGGTGTCGCCATGGTATGTCCTTCATCTTTGACATCTTCAGAGGTTCCAATCATTTTAGTGGCATGGGAAGCGTGTTCTCACTGCTTTTTCAACGATTTCGTATATATGCGGGAACCGCAGCTTTGACCGTATTAGCGACTTGGTTCTGACGGTCCCTTGGTGACATTGTTGCGCAATTGCTACAGCTTAATCTCACAATGCTGTCGGCAGTACTAAGCGAGTTCCGCGCACAAGTACAACGTCATGGGCGGTTAGCTCATCTTTGACCGAAGCGATTTCTTTGAGTTCTTGCTGAAGTTGTTGGTTCGCAATATTCTTGTTTTCAAACAATCACCCGCTTTGTACAAACTGCAATGCTTTATGACTGCGTCATCTTTGATTACGTTTCTCTGACGTCATCTTTGATTACGTTTCTCTGACGTCATGCCAAGTTATTGCCTTTGGTGTGGGCGATTCTGCGATGAACGATACGTATTCTTCTGAAACAGTCTTTCTGCTTGTCGTCCTTGTTTCAATTAGATGTATGGACATGTAGTCTGCGTGGTTTTCTTTGCCTGGACGATTTTGTAAGGTTGCAGACATAGACACCACCTCTCAATTATCCGTGGTAGTCGTTCATTCTGCAAAATGCTTTCGAGCGGCTTGTGATCAGTTATCATTGTGAAGTGTGGTGCTCCTCGAACATACATGTCATAATGCACGCACGCCCATACGACGCCTAAAGGTTCACGTTCTGTTTGGCTGTTCGACTTTCAGAGTATGTAAGCGCTTTGCTTGTGCACGATACCGCTCGCCATCTTGCACATATATCTCACCTAGACCAACGGGGCTTTCGTTGTCAATGATTTCGTTGTTTTTATGTGGGTCGAAGTACGCCATTGTAGAATATGCTGTCAGTCGTTCCTTCAACTTCTCAAATGCGACTTACTGTTCATGCTGCCAAGACCATTCTGTATTCTTCCTTGTCAGTCGACTGTGAGGCGTAGTCTTAAATGAATCTAGCGCAGTAATTCATCATTCCTAGAAGGCTTCGGGCTTCAGAGGTATTTCCCGGCGACTTTGTTTCACGGATATATGTACCTTCTTTTCGTCTGGCAAGATTCCATTCGCGCTGAAGACGATTTCGAAGAATTCAACTTTATCTCAGCTGAACTAACACTTTGTCGTGCTGAATGTGAGACCATTTTTTTCAAGTCGTTTGCAGAGAGCTTCGAGTGCAATGTCGTGTTCAGCCTGAGTAGCTCCGTATATCATGATATAATCGGCGATGTCTGTGACGCCTTTGAGCTCACGCACCACATTGTGTGTTTATTTCTTAAACACTTTTGATGCACAACAAACAAAGTCCGACAAAGTCCGATGTGTGTATTGAATGTGGTAATGGAGCGTGAGTTGTAGTCAGGTTCCTGTTTGTGGTATCCTGAGCGCTACTCTACTTTGCTGAATACTTTTGTTCCATTCACGTCATTGATCAGCTCATCGACAATATCGCGCAGTATCGCTTTGTTCGATTGGTGCATGTCTAAACAGACTCGTATTTTGTCAGAATCTTTCTTGGGTGTCACAACGATGGGTGAGACCCATGCGGCTGGCAGTCCTTCGACTGTTTCGATTATGTCTTGTTTCAACAAGTTGTTGATTTCAGTTTCGACTTTCTTTCTCGGGTGAAACGGAGTCTGCCGTTGTTTCAATGCTAATGGCTTGATCAATTCATCGACGTGTAGTTTCACTGTTACGTTTTTCAATTCGCAATGCATCCATAGTTCACTGTTCATGCATACTTGACCTTGTTGAGGTTTACGATAGGCACATCGAACGAGTCCGCTTGTCATTGTTGCTAACGGTCACGGGTTCTTGTTGTTGCGTACGGTCACTGGTTCTTGTTGTTGCGTACGGTCGCGGGTTCTTGTTGTTGCGTACGGTCACGGGTTCTTGTTGTTGCGTACGGTCGCGAGTTCTTGTTGTTGCGTACGGTCACTGGTTCTTGTTGTTGCGTACGGTCACGGGTTCTTGTTGTTGCGTACGGTCACGGGTTCTTGTTGTTGCGTACAGTCACTGGTTCTTGTTGTTGCATACGGTCACGGGTTCTTGTTGTTGCGTACGGTCGCGGGTTCTTGTTGTTGCGTACGGTCACTGGTTCTTGTTGTTGCATACGGTCACGGGTTCTTGTTGTTGCGTACGGTCGCGGGTTCTTGTTGTTGCGTACGGTCACTGGTTCTTGTTGTTGCATACGGTCACGGGTTCTTGTTGTTGCGTACGGTCGCGGGTTCTTGTTGTTGCGTACGGTCACGGGTTCTTGTTGTTGGGTACGGTCACGGGTTCTTGTTTCAACTGTTATCAAAGACTCCTCGTCGCTATTGTCATATCCTCGGGTGACGCGTCATCAGATGTTCTTTAATGCTCAGTTGTAAAACATACAAACAAACTCGAAGCTCTAAGTCGACTGTTATTTTGTCGGCTCTATTAAATTATTATCACACGTCTGTCCTCTGACCAAGATCCTTCGCTATCGAACGTTCGTTCTGCTCCATGTCAGATGTTTCGATATGGAAAACTACAAATACCTCAACAGTTTGACAACAGTGTTCGCATTTTATTGATTACATTTTTAACATAATATATATGATATACGTTATATCCATGGATACACAAACCAGTGCAGACTTCAATTGGGATTTCAAAGTTGGTCCTTTCAGGAGGATGTTGCGTACATCTCGAGTACTTATAGTG